>CM060684.1:154903354-155284373 GCA_030686995.1 Artemisia argyi
ATATTTGTGTTTTTTAATTATTATAGGTAAGATATTTTGTTAAATGGGCTAAATAGGAAAGACAATAGCCCAGATAATTGTGTAAGAGACTATGAGATACAAAGTATTTTATAGGGCTAATATATCCTAAGGTGACATGCGCAACTAACCCTAAACTTTTGGTCAAAAGCAGTTATTTGACCACGTTCAATCGTCCTAGGAAAGGAACGGGTGGGCGATACGGTTCAACCACGTTCAATCGTCCTGGGAAAGGGATGGGTTTATACGGTTCAACCGCGTTCAATTGGGGTGTTTGATACGGTTCAACCACCGGTTTTGGCCTAAGCCATACTTCCATAACTAATGTCTAAAACCTTTTAAGCCTTTCTGAGTTATTGAGTTTTGAATTCCTACTTTCTTCTTGAATATCCTTCATTGGAAGGTCATATATGCTTTCCATATCATGCTCATTAACTTTGAAATTACTTATCTCATCATGTTGTGGTTGTGCATCATTACACATAATAGCATCGAACTCATTACTCTTTTCCACCACACTCTTTTCATTTGGTATGAAACTAAGGTCATGTTTGGCAACACCCTTTTGGAAGTGTTTAAGAGCGGTAAGCGACAAGCGACAATCGTTCCAGTCTTAATGCTTGTTTGGCAACATTGTTGCTAGCGTTTAGCAACACCTCAACAGCTTGCAATCTTAATGCTTCCTAAAGAAGCTTTCCAATATACCGCTAGCATTTTACTTTTAATATTACCAATTTACCCTAAAAAATAACATTCATACATAAGTATATGCCCTTTTTCGTAATTTTACATTTTATAATTGCATCTACAGCTATGTTACCAAACACGTTTTTTTTAAACAAGCAGCTAATGCTTACTGCTACTACTTACAGCTACAGCTTACTGCTTATTGCTACTACTTACTGCTACGTGTCGCCAAACATAGCCTAAGTATGCTTATAATGTTATGACAATGTTCTTTAATGCGTTGTACCGAATCCATAGTATCTTCATTATGCTTCTTAAGTGCCTCTCAATAACTTGTGTCTTCCATCTCTAACCTTGGTGGATATGGTGGGTAGAGTGAGTATTAGTAAAAGTGAGGTGTGTTATCGTAACCATATGAATCATAATGAGAATACCCATAATGATAATCATTAGAATTCTTGTTATTGAGACATGGGTAATCTCTGTGTTCATCGTTTTTAGCCCCCCAATTTGATGCACTATTATATATGATAGCATGAAGCTCCTCTTCTTCGAATCCTGCGTAATCCGTATCATAGATATTAACGTACCACTTTTCTTCCCCCTATCTTGCATATCTCCAATCATAAACCCGATTATTGCTCAAGGCTCTTTCTTCTTTAAGCTTAATATATTTTTACATAGTAATGTTCGGATGTCCACCATCATTATTATCTGAAAGATAAACAAAAAAGAAAACTAGCAATAACCGAGACAAAATATCAAAACAATAAAAATTAAATAAACACTGAAATAAAATAAAAAACGAAAAATATTTTTGGGTCACAGAAGATCGATACCCCATATCCAACAGACAATGGATAAGCCGTATATGAGACAAGTTAATACGTTGCATCCGACAGATAATGGATACGCCGTATTAGCTTTCTGTAACTGATGTTTCAGAAAGTTTTAAAACACTAAATACCACACAAACTAAAAAATTTTGTCACAGAATCGTCAATACGCCGTATTCACAGACAAGAATACGTCGTATTGCCTTTCTGAGACATAAAAACAGACTGTAAACAAACTAGCAAACAAACAAACAAAACACACAAAAATAAATTAAAAATAGAAAAATACCAATAAAACTAGCATAAAGATAAATTCACTCCTCGGCAACGGCGCCAAAAACTTGATGTGTCATTTAGTATAGGTAATTATTGTTATCAAGTTTTAAATTTATATTTTGCCGACTTAACCTATAACAAACACTAATGGGCAGTGTACCCGATCAATGTAGCCTAGTTGATAAGTAGGGTGTCGATCACTAAGAGTAGATTTCTAATATACTAATTGATGCGTGGTTTTGCAACCTTGCAAAAGGTTTTACTTCTCAAGGGATCTTGAGAAGCTTGCAATCCTCACCAGGCAGTGTACCTGACCGATGTAGTATAGTGAGTGACAAGTACCGGGGGATTGATCGTTCTCTAGGGGAATAGTGTCGTTAGGATTAAAAGCTACTTAAACTAGGTCTAGAGGTGAGGGGTGATTCTTTTTGTATTTTTATGTTTTATGAAAGCAAGTAAAAATATCGGGTATTGGAAGAGTGGACGGAATTAGTTGCTAGTCAACTAACCCAAAATAACTACTTAAACAAAATAAAATAAAATAACAGAAAAGTAAATTGGTGAACTTCTTATAATGGGAAAAGCGTATTTACTTGGATTTTACTACTCCATAGTTATCTCTTACTGATTAATTGATTTGTTATAGTTGTTTGGATGAAGGTTTGTATTCCTTAATACCAGTCATGGGGCTGTGTACGTCCTTCCCCACTCTATAAGCTTTTATATCTTCCTATCAAGGCCTCGTAAACAGTTACTTATGCATTAAATACAACCAATAACATCATAGTACACATCTAATTACGTTTCTTAAGACGTTCAAGCCTGTTACCATATAGGAGTATAGCCAGTTTTCTTAAGCCTAACGCGAAAATCAATCACCCAAATCAACTAATAACAAATCAACAACCAATAATTAACAACTAGGTTTCATTAGATCTAAGTAAACACAAAGAGAATTAAGCTAGCATGTTAAAAGAAAGACCAGATAAACAATCAATCAAACAACACATAGACATATTGAATGATTAAAAGAAAGACTTATCTTTAATTGAACATGAAGGAAAAGAGGGCTTGGAAACCCTAAGTTTACAGGAAAATTCTTCTAGGGTTTTATCTCCCAAAAGTTACACCCAATGAATGAAAAATCAAAAAATATATATAGATATACAAGTCTGACGGCATCAGGTTTTAGCTTCTGACGCCGTCAGAGCGCCGTGTTTTAGGGTTTCGTATCACCCAAGAGATCTCTGACGCCGTCCCTTTATAAAGGTTTTGGGCCGTCTCATATAGTGCTAAAGGGAGACGGCCTTGCTCCTGGAACACCTGACGCCGTCAGGTGTTAACCTGACAATTTCTTATAGGGCGTATCAGCATAAAAATCCTTGGCGTATCATCATAAGGTGACAGCGTCAGCTCCAAAGCATGACGCCGTCAGGTGTTAATTCCTGACTTTCTTGTTCTCTTCATTCTTGAGCATAAAAACGTCCAAAATGCTTCATTTTCCAGAATCCATGTCCCAAGTACCTAAAATGACAAAAGAAACGATTTAAGGTAATATTTGATCATAAAAACACGATTTAGGGCTTAAATGACCCCCTAAAAGCGTAACAAATATTTCCTTATCACTAATTCTATTGGTATTCTACTATACTAAATTAACTTAATACTAACGCAAAGGGGGTTCAGCCTGAGAGACTGGCACGAGTTTGGTTTTCTAATAAACTAATTAAGCGAAACAAATAATAGAAGCATGAAGACACCAAATATAGGAAGAACGTATTAATCATGTTTAGTCATAAATGATGATTAATAAATCTAAGACTGGTAATGATGGTGCTCACGCATGGCGATCTCGTTCCAATGTTTAGACTCCCTAAACTTCTAGATTTTGGCTTTTAAGTTTTCTCAACCGACAAATCCTATCACGATTAATCAGAAATCCGCATAAAGTCTACCTTAATGATTATCAATTTATTAATTAACCACCTAGGGCTTTCATTAACATGCAATCAATATTAATGAAGTAATAAAGTAATCAAAACGCAAGTTGAGCATCTTATCAAAGAATTAAGCAATACCAACAGATATTAGCCCATGAACTAGAAAATCAAAACATCATATAATCATGAAACATGGCTAATACCTATAGGTATTAGCCCATAATGTCAGTCACAAAGTACATAGACATAATCAAAACGCATAAAGTATGATACATAGTAAATTCGATACATTAACCCAATGATTAAGTAATAAAACAATGATTAGAAATGCTCTTCAAGGATGATTGGGTCTTCAATATGGATCTCCTAATGTTTGGAGAGGGTTTTGATCATCTGGAATGACCCCTAGGGTCCCCAATGATACCCTTAGTCGTTAATGAGTCTTCTATTTATAGTTTCTGAAATCAGGGTTGATGTGACGTATCGGGAGGGTCTGATACGTCGTATCCATAAGTAAATGTAGCCTCCAAGTCTAAAACTGACCAGATATAGCGTATCTAGAATTCCGATACGTCGTATCCACAAACCCTATGTAGAACCGTAGAGGGGGGGGGGGGGGTGAATACAGTTTCTTAGGCTTTTAAAACGTTTAAAAACTTTAAGCCTCAAAGAAAACCAAGTGGTTGTATAATCAATCCAAACAACCACAAACACAACCAAAGTATATAAAGCGAGTAAAGAGAGACACCACGATATATACTGGTTCGGGATGGGGGGTTATACCATCCGTACGTCCAGTTGCGAATCCACGACACGATACTATTCAACTAGTATAATCCTTTCGGTGGACTACAAACCATTACAATTCACTCCACCAATATTCAACAATATTGATGCTCACAAAGAAGGAGTTACTCCCACGGTATTCCGCCCTCGTAAACCACCCTAAAGAATCTCGTGGTTCGACTTAACATATGGGTCACCAAGACCACTACCAAAACTTCCCACGGAAGTATCAAACCCCAACTAGATCCTTAATGATCTAGGCTTGGTCACCAAGACACAAGACTTCCCTTACAAACAATTGAATGGATATAAGTTTGTTCAACCAAGTCCTAACCTAACCTAGAGACTCGATTGTAGTAGAAAGGGTAAAGATAAGAAGACCCTCGACACAATCACAAGAGTGGATTAGGTTCTTGTGATTATTCCCTTGCAAAGAAGAAATGTTCTTTCAAATGATGTTATATGAAAATCAAGAACACAAGAGATAGAATTAGAGGATTAGAGAGAAAGAATGTAGAGAGAAAGAATAATGGCAAGGGGTGAGGAATACAAGAGGCAAGGCATGGTATTTATAGTCAAAACCCAAACTTGGGAATATTTTACCGAGGTCGGCGCGTCACCCACGCGTTGACGCGTGGGTGGCACGCCAGACACCCAGGGAAAATATTCCTGAGGCTTTGGATGTTTGGCGTTATAAATGCCTTACCTTGCTAAACCCCCAATTGTACTTCACACTAAACCTTAACATTAATCAATCTAAGGTTTACCAACTCAAATAGCCAATTTGAAAAATCATTTACGAAGTGTTTATAAGAAAACCAAATACCAAGGGTAGAAGAGTAGAAATGGTAATTTGGTAGGGGTAGAAATGGTATTCTTTACATGGCATAATAGAGAAGAGAATATGCCATGGGATAATCCTCAGGGGAAGGGTTAAGGTGTAACTAAGGTGAGGTTAAAGGTTTAGAGTTTAACCATGGTTAGGTATAGAAAGGTTAAGTGTATAGAAGTAACCATGGTAAGGTTTAGAAGGATTAAGTGTATAGAAGTAACCATGGTTAGGTTAAAGAGAGAAGTATATAGAGAATGAACCATGGTTAGGTTAACCAAGGTTATGTTAGGGTTGTATGTTGAGAACTAACCATGGTTGGAAGAGGTGAACCATGGTTGGGTTTGAAAGAGAATATTCCAAAGGTATATTCCTTTGCTTGGGGGGAAAGTGTTGGATGGAGGGTTGAGATTGTTTTGGTTTGAAATAGAAGGTTAAGATGTGTTGTAAGAGATTGGATGGTTGAGATGGTTTTGGTTTGAAATGAATGGGTGAGATCAAAGTGTCCTTTTTACTTGGGGAAGAAGATGATCCAATGGTTGGGATTGAGTTGGGTTTGAAATGGATGGTTGTGATTAAACACATGTGTTGAATTAGAAGGTAGATTGGATGGATGGTTGAGATGTGTTTAATTTGAATTGGATGGTTGAGATTGAAGATGTGTAAGGAATATAAGAGATGTGTAAGGGATGTGTAAGAGATGTGATGTTGTAAAGAAATGAATGGTTGAGATGGGTTGAATTTGAATTCAATGGCTTAGATCAAAAGTGTATAGGGGACAAGAGTACACTTTTATGTAAGTGGTGTAAGGGAATGTTGGAAAGGATATTTGGGAAGGATTGTGGGAGATTTGGTGGTATTGGGTTTGATGGTTTTGAGGTAAGTGGTATTTTGTTGAAGAAGATAATTAAGAAAACTAATTAAGAAGAAAATAATCTAATTGCCATTAAGAAGAAAATATTTAGACAATTAAGATTATAAGTTGAGAAAATCATAAGTTACTTATTAATTCAAGTAACACAACGTCGAGAATCCATAATTTCATACCTCGTGACTTTTCACGACTCGACGTTCTCAACTAATACTTTGGTTCAAACAAGTTAAGTACTTTGCCTTAATGTAAAGCATAACTCAAGTGGGAAAGGATGCGTTTACGCAAAGTGACCTTTGACTTAGTTTGACCAATAAGGGAGTAAACCCGTTACGTAATTAGAGAAGACGTAAGCACGGGATATGAGCATATGAATGCTTTCACATGATGTTACGTGAAATAAATAAGCTCCCTAAGTTTAGAAAAGCATTGGCTAGAGGCAATAGCTAGAAAACATGAGTTGGCGTTTTCCCGTAAATGGGTGCTTTAAAAGTTGGATCTCTCTAATCCCAAAACTCGTTTCGAGTGTTCTTAATTAAGCACATAACATATTCATACCTGTATTGAAAGATCCACATTTGTCGGGTAAGGGGAAAGCCGACTTTCAAAATTCGTCCTGAGAATCACAGACGCCTGGCGCGTTACCCACGCGTCAACGCGTGGGTGGCGCGCCAGCAGCAGATGTGATTCGGAGAATTTTGGCTAACGTTTGTTATTTTATGTGTTTCGATGGTTTATTTGTCATCATTAAAATATAAAGAGATCTTGATCATGTTGCCTCAACAATCTCCCCCTTTTTGATGATGACAAATAAAAACCGAAAGCAAATAAAATTACAAAACTTAGCGAAGACAAAGCGCGCCTTTGATGTAGCTTGCGTCTTGACCTTTGCCTTGTAATTTGGTGAAGCCTTTAATGATTCTTGAATGGTCTTCACGTCTCTTGCTTTCTTTCTCCCCCTTTTGTCGAATCAAAAAGGTGGGACTTCCATTTGAATGGGAAAGTAGCTTGATTCAATAGCACTCGAAGGTGCTCCCCCTTGAACATAGCTCCCCCTAGATCGTTGCTCCCCCTTGTTTCAAGGCGGGGATCCATGGGTCAAGAGCCTCACCTTAACGGTGGCCTAGCTACATGAAAACACCACAACATGCAACAACCAAGAAAATCCTCACATGTGGAAGGTCCAAGATGGGTTAGATTACCATTTGGAAACCTTTCGACATGGGTTAGTTCACATCATAATAATATGGTTATATGTGTATGTGTATGTGTTTGTCCAATTTAATTAAATTTAATGAAGATTATCCCTTTAATGACTTTTATAGGCCGAATGATGAGCAAGAGCAATACTATATATGTATATATATATATATATATATATATATATATATATATATATATATATATATATATATATATATATATATATATTCATACAAGCATTATTATAACATAAGCTTTTATTTCATAGGACAACACCATGGGACATACAAACAACCAAGTAAACAACACATAACACATCCTAGGGCTCCTAGGGAACAACTACAACAACATATAACAAAGGCTTAGAGATCAAGTGAGTTCATTGTGAAGGGATCCTCCATTGGAGTTACATCATCAACCTCAATCATTCTTGATTGATCATTCGGGTGCTTGCTTTTGATGTGATCGAAGATGTGAGACATAAGTCTAGCAAAGGGAAGGGGCTCATTGTTGAAGACCAATGCTTCCATCCTTTTTGCTATAAAATAAACAAAATTGAAAGGAGTATCGGTCATGATACAATAAAGCATGTACCCAACAATGATGGGCAACTTCTCTTGAGCTTCAACTTCAACAAACACATTCTTCAACAAGACCTCCGCCCATGGCATCAACTTGAAAAGAAATTGAGACTTGTTCCAATGATCAAATGGAACCCCCTCACAATGGTAGTCGGGTCGAAGAATGGTGTTTTGAATGAGGACAACATGAATTGGAGGCTCTAGAGCATAAGTGCTCAGATGATAGTGCTTCATTTTCATGAACTCCGCGGTCTTAGTGGATCTTGTGTAGAACAAGTTTCCCTCGGAGCAAACATTCAAAACCATTCCCTTTCCTTAAACCCCAAGCATACCCATGACCGTACATTTGAAAAGTTAGAGTAAGAGAGGGTTGGTCTAGATAGAACCTAGCATAAAATTCTTGAAGATGCCTAGGATAGATTTTGATGGGTAGGTCACGAATTAAAGAGAGGGCTTTGGCTTGGATGAATGGTTTTTTAATATCGGTGACACACATGAAGTTTTTGTCGCATTCACGACCTTCACTAAATTCTCGATACTCAAAGGGTTCGTATACATTAGTTTGGTTTGATTCATCCAGACGTTTCATGAAAAATTTGGTTGCCATTTATGAAAAGAAGATAATTGTATTTAAGGAAGATGTAGATTGTGGTGAGGATATATGATACAAAGTCACTCCTTTTATAGCCAAATAGCACAACTTAGATGTGGTTAAGAGAAGATTTAATGGTCCTAAAGACAATCATGCTTAGTACTAAGAATCTTAGTACAAGATGAGTTGAAAGAAAGTGGTGTATGGGGAAGATAATTATTCTTGTATGACATGAGTGATTAGGGTTGAGTTAGTTATGAGTTTGGTTGGATTTGTATTACAAAGTACTCATGTTAGATCCTATGGTAGTTGCATGCATTCTTTACAAAAGAAATACATGCATTTATCATAGTTGATGAATGAGGATCAAACATCATCAAGACCTTTGAGTATGACTTTGTTGAGCGCAATAATGAACCAACAATACTCAAGGCATGAATCATGTGCGAGCATTTTGTATACATCGTTTCAAGAGAATGGTTGGTTTGTGCAAAGATGACAATAGTTTTAAGTTACACAAGCAAGATCTTATAAACCATCACACATTGTATAGAGAGTTATTGTACAATGATAGATATCTCCGGTTTACAATTTGATGTGTAGAATGTCGACCAAAGTGAACTTTATATGTTGTTCGCAACAACATTATAGGTTTCCAAGATCTTTGAGTTAGAAGCTTGGTTTACTTGGTCTATTCATAGGGTATTTTAGTTGGTTACGCAATACCACACCGAATCTAAGTTCGGGGAATTCTCTTCAACTATGTTAATAGTTTGTGTGTTTGCGTAATGTCTTTTCTATTTTACCCTAAACATATGGCATGCATATTACACATAAATTGCGCAAGTAAATTGAGATATAAAATCTTCAACACAAGTGTGAGTTGTGATCCAAATTTTTTATCTAATCTTGGTAACTTATCACAATAGACTCTCAATCTTATTACGATGCAACAAGTCCTTTTGTGTCAAGTTTTCTTGCCCCATCACATAGTATAGACATGTAGAATCAAGAATATTATCAATCAAAGTTTGAATAATGTATTGATGAATATCTTTCATCTTTGGAATTTGTAAGTTCCTTTCATGCCTTCACATAAGACCCAATCACATAAGCATATAAGCTCTAAGAGCATCATAATGACCTTAAACACATAAAAGATTGTTCTCTTAAGATGTATGTATAACATGAACATCAAAACCTATCCCAAAGCAATTTGGACATTTGAAAAATGTCATGCCAAAAACTTAGACTTGTTTGTTTTGTGACCTAAGTGTCCTTTTATTCAAGTCACCAATGACTTGTTGTATAGGATGACCCCTCGCTTCTCTCACATCCTTAGGATTGCCGTCATCCGAAACATTAACTTGCAATGTTGGCGACCTATCATGATCTTGAACTATGTGTTCATTGATCGTATCATCTTCTACCGAGGAGGATGACCTAGGCTCGGGCATGCTCTCATCAAAGGTCACATTGAGGGATTCCTCAATTCTCATTGTTTCCTTGTTAAGCACTATATATGCTTTACTTGTTTGTGAGAATCCTAAGAAAACACCTTCATACGACTTTAGGTCGAATTTGGTGAGGTATTCTGTGGTTTTAAGTATGAATACTTTGCAACCAAGAACTCTAAAATACTCTAGGGATGGTTTTCTATTCCTAAGTATTTCATAAGGTGTTTTATTTATGACCCTTCTTATATAAATTATATTAAAGATATAACATAAGGTATCTAGGGCATGACACCAAAACTTTTGTGGGATGGATTGCTCGTATTGCGCGACTTATCTTTCTTAACTTATGATGTGTTCTTTCAACAATCTTAAGCAATTGAGAAGTGAACGGGCCCGATAAGTTATAAGATATTCCATGTTGTTCACAAAAGGTTCCAAATTGCCTTTTATCAAATTCACTACTATGATTTGTTTTAATTGAGACAATTGAACAATCAAGTAGGTTTTCAAGTTTCCTTCTTAAGATTAAGACTTCATCCCTAAACCCTAAAACATTATTCGAGATAATTTGGATAAACATTTAAAGTGTAGAAGTTATCTTCTTAACCTTGAATTGGAGATAGATCGTACAAATCTAAGTGTTTCAATCCTAAGAGCTTTATTTGTTGACACATTTTGCATGCTAGACCTAGACTTCCTAGACATGTATCACAATAATGCCTTTCAATACTTAACAATGGTAAATTGCTTACTAGCTTGTCGTTAAGACCTAACTTCCTAAGCCGAGGCGTTGGGTTATTTACCATGTTTGAAAAGCATATATTGTTACAAATAATCTATGATTAAACGATGTACAAGTAGTTTCGTCTACGACCTTTAGCTAATATGTTCCCGTTCTTACTAATAGTGCAGTCGACATTGGTGAACATAATACTACAATCATTACTACAATACATAGTGTCTAGATTACTACTATGCTCATCATTGGTCGGTTCTATAAAATCATGAAGAGTGTTATTAAGGATCTTTACACAAGGTTTTTTAGGAAAGAAAGGTTTAGCAAAAGCATTTAATGGTGATCTATCTTTACTCAGACTCCTGGCGCGTTTGTCGCGCGTTGACGCGTCACTTAGCGCGTCAGTGTCAGTATTTTGAAATTCATGACCCTCTTTTATGAACACGATGGATTTATCTTGTCTAGTAAATGTATTTTTATCATTTTCAGAAAAACCAAGACCTCCTTTATCATGAAAGGTGTTGATCCCAGTTGAGCTAAACGATCTTATATAGAAGTTGACTTTAGTAAACACTTAAGCTAAAAAGCGGAATATAAAAGCTTAACTTAAGAAGAACAATGTAACTTTCAATCAACACTTCAATATATTTCTTATACGAGCACTCGACAATGCTAGAGTTTTACAACCTTGAAGTGAATAATAATACGTACGAAAACTAACCCTAGGATCCTCCTTTTATAGGCCAAGGAGTCCTACTAGGTTTACAATACCTTTCTACACAAGATAAGAATATTCTAGACGTATAAAATATACAGATAATCTATTCTATATTTATCTACTCGTGTACATGCATATCTCTTCAGCAGTAGATTCCACTAGCAGTACTTCCAATAGCAGCACTTTGAATGACAGCAGCAGAATCATTATCCTTAGCAGCATTTTCATCTCAGAAGCAGTTTCACCTTAGCAGCAGTTTCACCAAGCAGTAGTTTCACTAAGCAGCACTTTCAAACCCAACAATCCTCCCCTAAACTTAATATTTATTTCTAAATATTAAGTTTCTTCAAAGCTCAATTAAACACCAGGAGGATGCTTCCAAACACTCAAATCTTGAGATGACTGTTGATCAAGTACCTTCTTATACTTTGACAGCAAATTAAATGCTTGATCATCAGTGTCATAATCTTTCTGCAAGTTGAGTAATCCAGCACTATTAACCATCTGATTGACAGTATTCCAATATCTTACCACTGGATAATCCTTTTCAGCCAACATATATAAAGTAAGTGGTCCAATATCCAAGACATGAATTCCAGAATCTTGAAAAAGTCTCCATCTTCTCACTTTATAATCTACTATCTCTGTCCATTCAGAATCATCCATTGAAGGTTCAAACATAAGTTTTAGAGCTCTCCAGAGAGAATTATCAGCCATAGTATGAATATAATCAAGTTTCTCTGTTTCATACTTTTTACCATCAAACTTCTTAGCTCCAAACTTTTCCTTATATAACTTCCACAAATCTTCAACATCCTCTCTATCAAAGTAATGTAGCATCTGTTGAAATCTGAGAAACCTGTGAGTCTTTCCATCAGATCTCATAACATCATGAAATGTTCCAACATTAGTATCATATCCTGTAGTTACTTTGATAATAGGATATTTGACTCCTATTGGTGCAGCATCAACTACTTCAGGTTCATCCATCTTAGCAACCATAGTGAGAACCTTCAACTGTTCCTTTAAATGCTCAGAAAGAATATGATCATGATCATTCTTGAACTCATCTCCTTCAGGCTTAGAACTGCTTTCTTCTTTTGTTTTTCTCTTCTTCTTTGCAAAGGATTTATGAACAACACCTTTTCTTTTAACACTTTGAATAGAAGAAGTTGTCTTAACTGCAATATCATCAAGCTTTTCAACTTGCTCTGCTTCCTTTACATGCTCTGCTTCAACAACTTTGTCAGGTACCAACTTCTTGTTCATTTGAGCAATATGTTCTTCATCTTCAGCACTACCCATAGGATAGAAAGTATCCATCTCTTTTCTAGCCTTTTGATACAAGTCAAAAACCTCTTGATCAGACTTAGGCTTCAACTGTACCAATTTCCATCCTTTCATATTCTTTAGGTATTTTTCTTGCTCTCTTCTTTGTTGCAATGGTGTTGGTCCCCTGAGAGTTTTCTTCTTTCTTCTAGCAATAGCATCTTCTTTTCTTTTCTTTACTGTGAACTCTCTTACCCAGGCTTGAACATCAAAAGTTGAAACATCCTGTTCTTCAATTTTAATCATTTTGTAGAGTTCTATATCAGCATCTATTCTTATCTTTTCTTCCATCCATTCTTTATACCTCTTCAAATCTTCAGTCTCTTTTTCCATCTTTTCCTTTTCTTCCTGAATCAGCTGTTGCTCTTCTTGATTAATTAATTCTTGTTCTTTTAAAGCAATAGCTGAATCATGTTTAACTTGTAATTCCTTAGGCCATAGATGAAAAGGTAACACAGAATAATCAAATCCCTTGTATATTAAATCAGATTCTTCACCAACCTTTCCCTTTCCTTTATAAGTGGAAGATGATACAACAATCTTCTTTTGTTGAGCAGCAGGTTCTCTGATTACAACTCCTTTTTGAGGTATTCTTGGTGCAGATGTTGTGATTGTGGATGTTGGTTGTTGTGGTAGTGGTTGAATTGGTTGTGATGTGAGTTGTGAAGATGATTCAGATGGACCCTCTGTTGTTTTCTTACTTAACAAAACCATAGCCTCAGCAGCAGCATTGTCACTAGACCCAGCAGCAGTGTGCATCAGCAGAATTGACCTTTTCACTAGCAGCAGGATCAATAAAATCCATAGCAGTAGTGTCTTGAGCAGCAGCAGAGTCAGCAGTCTTGTTACCAACAGCAGCATCATCAACTTCTTTTGCCACAGAGTCACCCAAATTCTTCAATGCATCACCTATCAACCCTGTTGCCTTCACTAATTGCTCAGGCTCCAAAGTTTTAAGTTTTTCCACCACTTTTTCTTGAGTAGCCACCATTTCTTCCATTACAACCTCATTACCTGATTTATCAGCAATCACAAACCATCTACATCATCAGGACTCTCCACCTCCATATTTTCAGCCATTTGTACTTCTTTGACTTGAGTACTATCAACATTCTGCAAATTAGCCTCCCCTGAACCCATTGCATCTCCCTGCTCCTCATTCCTTCCCTGTTTGGAAGCATCCTCTTCCAAAGGAACTGAGTGTTCAGGTGAACTCACAACTTGAGAAGTGCCCACTTTCTTCAATCTTCTTAAGGAGGTTGAAGATCTTGATTTCCTTAAGTTCTTAATCTTCTTTCTCAATTTTGTAATTAACTTTCCTTGTCCAGTAACAACAGTAGAAAGACCAAGAACTCTATCCTCCAATGTATCACACTTCAGCTCCAAATTGGTACAAGTATCCGTCAATTTCTTAATAAGTTTCATACTAGTCTCATCACTTCGACCCGTGTAACCTGGTCTGAGAGGTGAATCATTGACATTGGCATCATGTGCAATATTATCCGTTAATTCATTTGTCACTGTCCTGTCCTCATCACTTCGACCTATGTGACCTGGTCCGAGAGGTGAATCTTGGGACATAAACTCAGTATCAAACCTAGTTTGATCATCTGAGCCCCCTATGTTTTCCATTTAGCTAGGGTTACCATCATTGGATTCAGATTCATTAGAACCTTCCTCACTAGTTGTTGCCTTGGTTTGGGTCTTACTTATGTTATCACTGTCCTGCTCTGCTGCTAAGCTAGTAGCAGTAGTGACAGCCCTTGCCAACATGTCCACTTCATCAACTTGGACAGCCTCATCTGGTACATCCATCCTAACACTATCCTGAGGTAGATTAGTGTTCTTATTGGCTTTCCTACGGGTATAGTGTATTTTGGGTTTTGTAACAGATGTAGTAAAATTGGGTGTGTGATGGGAATCAGTGGGATTTCCTGATTCTTCACCCTGAAGATTTTGCACAACTTGCCTCACATGAGGTGTAAGAGCTGTATGTGTGCCTGAAAAACTTTTTCCATGTTTAATCAAGAAAGTAAAAGTTTTTGAAACCATCTTAGGAGCATCATAAGATGTAGTATGTGATCTGAAATTTGTAAGCTGGTTTTCAAGAAAGAGTTGGATAAATCTTGGATAAAGTAAGTGAGATCCAGACTCTTTAACACTTTTTACAATCCCTTCCAAAATCATGTTTGAAAAATTAAATGGGTGTCCTTTGCTTAGGCATACCATAGCAGAAGCAATAGAAGCACTAAACTCATGCAACCCAGAAGTTTTAGGACTCAAACAATGAAGGAGATTGTGTACCAAAAATTTGTATTGAGGACAGAGGATGGCTTTTTGAAATTTTAAATTTGTATGCTTTCCCTCATATCCCAAATCTTTCAAACCTTGAAAAATATCAGAATTACCAAGACACGTAGTCTCTGTTTCATCATCTAAGAGAAAAGATTCTCTTATAGAAGATTCAGTGATACGAACTTGTTGACCATCTACTATGGCTTTAACATATTTTCCCCATTCTTAGTTTTAGCTTTAGCTGTAAGCCAAAACTGTTTGATGTAGGAAACAAATATTGTAGGATTCACAGTGAGTGCATACCTTAGAGAAGTAGCATTCAAGAATTTTACCATGTCTGTGAAACCTTCAGGAACCAACTCTTCATCCAAAAGAGCAACACTGTTGTGATTCTCTGCCCAGGTACGTGTACAATCCATGAATTAAGGTTTTAGTAAATTGGGGATTATTGACTTTGAGTGGAATGGAGTGTTAGGGTTTGAGTAAACTTCAATTTGGAGCGTCTAAAAACCAATTGTGGATGTCAATTAGGTTTTAAATAGATTTGAAGAAGTTACACATACCACCCTCACACTTACAACCGTAGCAGCACAACCAGCAATAACATAACTAGCAGCAGAATAGACCAACCAGCAGCAGAGTGAGATAAGCCAGCAGCAGAGTTGACTATTCAACGTGGACAAAAAGTCAAAGCACCCTCAACAATAAATGCACTTGATACGCCGTGATCCCTATAAAAACGGACATAATCTTTCCCTAATTTCACACAATCAAACCCTAATTTCAATCAAAACGCCAATTAACCAAATCAAAAATGAAATCCACTCCCGAGATAATTGATATCTCCTCTGATTCATCCTCAGATGAACTATGGGATACTACTCCACTTCTAACCTATGTACCACCATTCCGTCCTCCCTATGATGGATGAAGAACTAAGGAACAAGCCAGGAAGAGAATACATGATCTTCATGTATTCAAGGATCTTTTGAACTTGAATCAGACCCCAAGCACATCCAGGGGTAAAAAGGTGATGTCCCCTAAATCTCCAACTTCTTCAGAGTCATCAGAAGACCCAGCTTGGATTCCAATCAGACCTCCATCTCCAAGGGACTTGGTTTCTCCCTTCATGTGTACTGCTTCAGATGAGGAGAGGTTTGAAGAAAATCCTCCTGCTACCCCTGAGAGACCACAGACTTCAAGGTCAAGGTCAAGATCAGCACTCAAAACAAGAAAGTCAAACCCTCCTCTTCCCAAAGATAGGGAAGTTGTGCTTGCTCTTCCATGCCCTAGGCAGTGATGTAGTAGGTTGAAGTCTGTTGAAATAATCTTTTGATGTAGCAGTAGCTTGTGTTTGTTGTAAGTAGTTTGTGAATGAACTTTGTTTATGTAATCATTTGATGTTAATGAATGATGAATGATCTTTTGCTTGTTAGTGTATTTGCATCCTTTCATAGCAACAATCATCATTGTGAACTTGTCCTGCAAAAAGTTAGACCAAACACCACAAAGCACCACAAAACATATGTACTAGCAGTAGAATCAATTAGCAGCAGAGTACATCCAACATAACAACATACTTCTTAAGAAGCAACAGCATAACAAGCAGCACAATACCTTTACATAACTTAACAAAAACATAAGGGATAAGTGTTTCAAAGATTGATCATACCAATGTTTGCAATTAAAAATTGAAATCTTCCCACATCAAAATGTTTTGTAAGAAGATCAACAACATTGTTATCAGTATGAATCTTAACAATTTGAATCAACTTCTTTTCATAACAATCTCTTATAAAGTGATGTCTTATCTCAATATGTTTTGTTTTAGAATGAAAAACAGGGTTTTTAATTATGCAAAGTGTACTGTTGTTATCAATATGAATCTTGGTGTTCATGAAATTATACCCTTAATCCAGTAGTTGATTTTGCATCCAAAGCACTTGACCACAACAACTTGAAGCAGCCACATACTCAGCTTCAGTTGTTGAATTTGCAACCACTGTCTGCTTCTTGCATTGTCATGACACCAATCTGTTTCCAAGAAATTGACAACCCCCTGTAGTAGACTTTCTATCCAAGCTAGCCCCAGCATAGTCACTATCTAAGTATGCTACCAAATCAAAAGGTGAATCCTTAGGATACCATAGGCCCAATTTAGGTTGATGCCTTAGATACCTAAAAATTCTCTTCACTGCATTGAGATGTGATTCTTCTGGACATACTTGGAATCTTGCACAAGCACATACAACAAACATAATATCTGGCCTTGAAGCTGTAAGGTACATCAATGAACCAATCATTGATCTATATAAGTGAACATCTACTTCTTTTCCATATTCATACTTCAACAAAGGTTTGTTGGATTCCATGGTTGTCTTAGCAGGCTTAGCATCTTTAAATCCAAACTTCTTCAAAATATCATTGACATATTTATCCCGACTAATAAATATGCCATCTTCTTTCTGAATCACTTGCAAACCTAAGAAGAAAGTGAGTTCACCCATTGAACTCATAGAAAATTTATATTTCATAAGCTTCTCAAACTCCACACACATATCCTTGTTTGTGGATCCAAAGATGATGTCATCAACATAAATTTGAACCAACAAAATATCATTTTTGTGTCTTTTAAGAAACAAAGTCTTGTCAATCTTCCCTCTACTAAATCCAGAAGTTAACAAATAAGTTGACAGGGTATCATACCAAGCTTTGGGAGCTTGATGTAGACCATACATAGCTTTATTCACCTTGTAAACTTTGTCAGGATAGTCAGGGTCTTCAAAACCAGGTGGTTGAGCCAAATAAACTTCTTCTGTGATTGTCCCATAAAGAAAAGCACTTTTAACATCCATCTGATACACCACAAAGTCTTTGTAGGAGGCATAAGCCAAAAATAGTCTAATGGCCTCTATCCTTGCTACTGGAGCAAAGACTTCATCATAATCAAGACCTTCTTGTTGTGTGTATCCTTGAGCAACCAACCTTGCTTTGTTTCGAATTACAATGCCTCTTTCATCCCTTTTGCATCTGAATACCCATTTTGTTCCAATCACTCTTTTCCCATTAGGTAAATCAACCAAAGTCCATACTTCTTGTAGCTTGAATTGCAGAAGCTCATCTTGCATTGCTTCCACCCAGCGTGACTCTTGTAAAGCTTTGTAAGTATTCTTTGGTTCAATTTGAGATAGAAAACAAGAAAACAAGCAATTTTGTAGATCTTTGTGACTGTTTCTTTGATGCAGAGATCTTGCAAAGAAACTTTGATGTTGTAGATCTTTAAGCTCTTTTGTCATTCTTCGTGTTTGCACAGATGATGTAAGATCACTAAGAATTTGATATTTGGGATGATCTTTATGAACTCTTGTTGTAGGAGTAGGACTAACAGGAATATTGAGTTCCAAATTAGTAAAGTCTGTCTCAGCACCAAACAGCTTGCCATCAAGAGCTTCATCGTCTGTATCATAATAGATATTCTCTAGAGGAGGCATATTTGGATCATCAGGGTAATTTGGATCAGCATAAGTTCTACCCTGATTGTCCACAGTAGGAAACTTTGGTGAAGAAGTAGATTCATTTAGCTTGGCAGCAGAATGAGCAGCAGCAGTAGTTGTGTCTTGTGGCCTAGCAGCAGAGTCATCTGATGCAGAAGTAGACTTCTTTGGCCTAGCAGTAGAATCTTCTGAGTTAGCAGTAGAGTCTTCTGGTCTTGTAGGAGAGACATCAACAACTACTTTGAGTGTTTCATTAGATACCTTTTCAGTAGCAACAGGTATCTCAATGCCTTCTTCAGTTTCCTTAGTTTTCTCTTGAGCAACAGCATCTTCATGTGAACTTACATCCTTTTGAAAAGGTATAAGAGTTGGACCAATCTTTAATCTTTCCACCAACACAGTTTCTTCTTGAGTGTTATTGGAGTCTACACTTGCAATGACAGGCTCATAATTCATAGTCTTGGTGAGCATATCAATATCAAACATCCATACTGGTCCTTGTCCTTAAACATTAGATGTGTTCTCACTGAACTTAATATGCAGGTTTTCTTCAATATGATTGGTTCTCCTGTTGTACACCCTGAAAGCTTTACTATGCACAAAATAACCAACCAAGTACCCTTCATTAGCTTTTTCTTCAAACTTGCCCAACTGATCCTTTGTGTTCAAAATAGTAACAGGACATCCAAATGGTTTGAGAAAATCAATCATTGGTTTCTTCCCATGAAATAATTCATATGGAGTCTTGTTGTGAGGCTTAACTACCTTACTTCTGTTCTGCACATAACATGCAGTGTTTACAGCTTCAGCCCAAAAAGGTATAGGTAATTTTGAATCAGATAACATAGTTCTTGCAGCCTCAATCAATGTCCTATTTCTTCTCTCTGCAACACCATTCTGTTGTGGAGTTCTTGCAACACTGTACTGCCTCAGTATACCCTTCCCCACACAGAATTGATTCATCACACTATTCTTGAACTCAGTTCCATTGTCACATCTGATAATTTTGACTTTGTGATTGTGCAAGTTTTCAACTCTTGTAATGAATGCCTTCAGAATTTCTGGAGTTTCATCTTTAGTAGCCAAAAAGAACACCCATGTAAACCTGCTAAAATCATCTGTGACAACTAGGAAAAATGACTTCTTGTTCAAACTCTTCACAAAAACAGGCCCAAATAAATCCATGTGTAGTAGATGTAAGGGCTTTGTAATTGTGTTCACTGTCTTGGACTTAAATAAAACTCTGTGTTGTTTCCCTTTTTGATAGGCAACACAAGGTTCACAATTTTCAAATATCTTAGTAGGCATTCCTCTTACTAGATTGCCTTTCGCCAACTTGTTCATGGTTTTGAAATTTAGATGTCCAAGTCTTCTATGCCATAATTTGGACTCATCAAGAGTGGCTTTTGCAATTAGGCAAGTCAAAGCTCTTTTGGGAACAATGTTCTTAATATGGTCACTGTATATATATTCAGTTCTAGGGACTTTCAACAGCACAAATTTATCATCTGGCAATTGAAAATCAGAAGAAAGGATCATACATTCAGTGTCTGTAAAAAGAACAAAGTTCTTTTTGTCACACATTTGTGAAACACTAAAGAGATTAAACTTAAGCCCTTTCACAAGAAACACCTTCTCAAAGTCCAAATTTCCAGTTCTTAAGGTTCCTCTGCCAATAATTCTTCCACCTTTTGGATCATTTCCAAAAGCAACATAACCACCTTCAAAAGCCTCAAAGTCTTCAAGTTGAGACTCATCCCCTGTCATGTGACCATAGCATCCACTATCAACAATAACCATATCCTTAAGCTCATCATGTAGATTACCCTGCACATGAAAATAGAGAAATTAGTTTCTCTTGACGACCCAAGCCATTACTGACTTGGATCTGCCTTGTGCATCAACATAATCATATTTCTTTAAGTCAGTTGATGCACTACTGTTCTTAGAAGCAGTATTTGAAGCATTTGTTTTAGGTTTCCAAGTCCAGCAAGCTGAGGCCTTGACAGCATAAAAATGATTTCCAACAACTGTATTTGTTAAAACTTTTGGCCCAGAAGTAGAAAGTTTTGTACTAGCAGCAGAGTACTTACTAGCAGCAGAATGCTTACTAGCAGTAGAGTGCTTACTAGCAGTAGAGCCAGCAAAAGAACCAGTTGTGGTTTTAAAAGCACCATTTGATTTAGCAGCAAAGATAGATCTAGTTACACCAGATCTTAACAACACAGCCCTAGGAACCATATTTCTATTTGGATGAGGGTGAGTATTTTTAGCCACATATTTATGATTCACCCTAGAGTATTGATTCCAAACTGGTTTTTGAGGCTCATTACAACTGTTAATCAAATGTTCAAAACTCCCACACCTATAACAAGCTTTCTTCTTTAATTGAAACTCATCACCTAACTTATGTGAGACTAAGTTATTGAAGTTTCTCTGATTACCCCTAGGCTTATTATTAAACCTATTCAACTGTTCCCTAGGTACTTCATTATATTCTACTAATTTCCTAGATATACCTTTTCCCAACATAGGTTTCACAAACTTAACCTGATCTCTTTTAGGTTCAACTTTTGTAGGAATTGCTTCCTTTTTCAAACTTTGTTCTAATTCAACCTGTTCCTCATCACTATCTGAATACCAGTCTTCAATAATAGGAGCATCAGGAAATTTTCTAGCTTCAACCTTAGGTGTTTCTAAAATACTTGAACTAGATTCACCTATAGGTTTTCCTATCTCTAACTCACTAATAAAAGACAATTCTTTTCCTGGTGGAGCAAAGGCACTCTTAACAGGAGGAGCAACCTCAGTGTACCCTATTCCACTTCCTTTCTTCAACAAGTGATTCTCAATTGTTTTATGAACCATATCAGAAGCAAACTGTTGTTTACTAACTCTTACTACGTGTTTTTCTTTATCAGCAAGAGCTGCCTCCTTTTCTTTTTCTGCTTCTTCCAATTTATTCTTGAGAAATGTAATTTCACTATTTTTCTCAAAGATCTCAACATCTTGTTGGTTAATCCTATCCACATATTCTTTCTCACACTGTTTTAGGTATTCTAATCTTCTTTCAACATTTTCAATACCTACTCTGTAGCCTAGGTTATCCAATTTTAAGTGTTCAATTTCTCTTATTAGACCCTCATTCCTAGACTTAAGTTCTTCTACAGTGTCAGCACATGATTTAAAAAAACACACAGATAGATCAGAATCATTGGATACCTCAGAGTCAGATCCTGAAGATGATGATGAGTAGGCCATGAGTGCAAAGTTATGCACTTTAGGTTTAACTTGAGCCACCAGAGAATAGTCTGGTTCTTCATCAATCAAATCACTCCAATCATGATCTCCCAATCCATCACAAGATACCAGTGCAACAGTAGTCTTTGGTTCTTCAGTGGTCTTCTTTGGAGCTTCAGCATTCTTCTTTGGAGCTCTACATTCCCTGGAAAAGTGACCATTTCTGTTGCAATTAAAGCACTCTATCTTTGACTTGTCAAAGCCCACATTTTCTTTGGCTCTGTACTTGATTTCTCTTCCAGTTCTCTTCATGAATTTTCTTGCCCTCAAGGTCAACATGGCCATTTGCCATTTAAGATCCATCTCTTCAATATCATCAGGATCAATATGATCCAAGTCTTGATTCATCACCTGTGACCTTATACTTGTTGTTAAATCAGCCAAGAATGCACACAGAGCAATATCACTGGTGGAAATCTTATCATTTGAACTAGCAGCAGATCCATCAGCAGCAGATACTCCATAAGCAGTTGAGTGAGATTCTTGGGATCCTTTTGACTATGAAGATATAAAGGCAAGATTTTGAGTACCATAGGATAAAGTAGATGAAGAATTCAATTCTGGTTCATACACCCTCAAATTGTTGTAGAGGCTTTCCAACTTCATGGTTTCAAAGTCAGGCTTATTCCTCCAAACAACTGTATGCATACTCCATTCAGGTGCAAGACTTCTAAGGAACTTGAGATTGACATCTTCTTGTGGAACCACATAGCCAACAAGCTTTAAGTGACTTACTAGTTGATTAAGCCTGTTGTATGTGCCATATATCTTTTCTCCACTTTCAGCAACAAAGTTCTTAAACTAATGCTTCAACATATTTTTCCTAGACTTCTTTGTAGCATCATTCCCTCCAAACCTAAATTCCACAGCATCCATTAGTTCTTTAGCAGTTTCACAACCATCAAAATCCAATTGGAATTCATTAGGTATTCCCATTAAGAGAATACTGTGTGCCTTGATCTCCATCTTTCTAACAATATTTTCTTCTACATACATGATAGGTATCTCCTGTCCATCAGCACCCTTCTTAGGTAAAGAGTCACCCTTCATGATCCCATTCCACATGTTAAAGTCAATCATGCGGATGTACTGCCTGATTCTCGTCTTCCACAGTTCATACTCACTTGGATTGAGCATGGGAACCTTTGAAGCAGTCACCATATGTGTATCATCACCCATCTTCAACAATTGATTAGGAACAATAAACTTTAAAGAAACAAAATCTTCTCGATTACAACTTCTAGATCACAAGCTCTGATACCACTTGTTGATCCCAGTTGAGCTAAACGATCTTATATAGAAGTTGACTTTAGTAAACACTTAAGCTAAAACGCGGAATATAAAAGCTTAACTTAAGAAGAACAATGTAACTTTCAATCAACACTTCAATATATTTCTTATACGAGCACTCGACAATGCTAGGGTTTTACAACCTTGAAGTGAATAATAATACGTACAAAAACTAACCCTAGGATCCTCCTTTTATAGGCCAAGGAGTCCTACTAGGTTTACAATACCTTTCTACACAAGATAAGAATATTCTAGACGTATAAAATATACAGATAATCTATTCTATATGTATCTACTCGTGTACATGCATATCTCTTCAGCAGTAGATTCCACTAGCAGTACTTCCAATAGCAGCACTTTGAATGACAGCAGCAGAATCATTATCCTTAGCAACATTTTCATCTCAGAAGCAGTTTCACCTTAGCAGCAGTTTCACCAAGCAGTAGTTTCACTAAGCAACACTTTCAAACCCAACAAAAGGGTTTTTGTTCACTTAGTATCTTGTTTAAGTCTATACTACTTTTCTCAAATTTAAGTAGTATCAATTTGTTTTTACTAATTTCTTTCTTGAGTTTATGTATATCCATTGTATGTTTCTCAATATTTCTCAAGAGATGTTCGTTAAGTTTAATTAATTCCTCATTTTCTTTTTGTAATTTATGAGTATTATGATTGGATGAGGAAGGGTTAGATGATACCTCAAGAGCTTCAAGTGGAGTGAGGCAAGTAGATTCTCCATGTGAGTGATTCTCATATTTGCTCATGCTCCAAACCGCTCCGACGAATGCAGTCTCATGATCTTTGCATCTTCTTTGTTCATCGTGGTTATTAAATTCCCTTGTTATCAAGATGACTTCATCATCTTCTCTTTCGTTTTTATCAAGAGAAGCATCTTGATCACTAGTTTGGCTTGTAGTAACTTCATCTTCAAGTTCTAGTGAATTGCCTTCTTCCATGGTGATGGTTCTAGTATTATCTAGAAACTCTTCATAAGAATGAAGATCATCGCTTATCTTCTTAAAAGATAGTTGTCCCAAACTTCTCGTTTCATTGACCTCTGCTTCTTCAAGTTCCCAATTCTTGACTTGTGTGGTATTATCATGAACAAGAAGGAGTAAGTCCCAAATCTCCTTAGCGGTCTTGCACATGCATACCCTTCAAGCTCCTCTTGAGGTAGGGCATCATAAATCATCATTTTGGCTCGATCATTCTTGTTGGCCTTCTTCCTTTCCTTATTATCAAAATCACCATTTTGGAAGATATCCCATAGGTCATAATCCTTAGCCCTAACATAGGTCTCAAATAGAATTTTCCAAAAGAAGAATCCTTCGTATTCAAACGGAGGTGGTATTTCCATAGAACGCCCCTCTTTATAGTTCTCTTGAGCCATGGATCTATACTCTACTTTTCCAAAAATCTTGGTTAGGGTTTTAGATTTTTGGGAAAGAAGTTTTTGACTTAAAACGACTTCTCGGGAAAGCTTTAACGCTCAAAAACTTGAGTATTCCGCTCTGATACCAATTGTAGAAGCGTAGAGGGGGTGAATACGGTTTCTTGGGCTTTTAAAACGTTTAAAAACTTTAAGCCTCAAAGAAAACCAAGTGGTTGTATAATCAATCCAAACAACCACAAACACAACCAAAGTATATAAAGCGAGTAAAGAGAGACACCACGATATATACTGGTTCGGGATGGGGGGTTATACCATCCGTACGTCCAGTTGCGAATCCACGACACGATACTATTCAACTAGTATAATCCTTTCGGTGGACTACAAACCGTTACAATTCACTCCACCAATATTCAACAATATTGATGCTCACAAGGAAGGAGTTACTCCCACGGTATTCCGCCCTCGGAAAACCACCCTAAAGAATCTCGTGGTTCGACTTAACCTATGGGTCACCAAGACCACTACCAAAATTTCCCACGGAAGTATCAAACCCCAACTAGATCCTCAATGATCTAGGCTTGGTCACCAAGACACAAGACTTCCCTTACAAACAATTGAATGAATATAAGTTTGTTCAACCAAGTCCTAACCTAACCTAGAGACTCGATTGTAGTAGAAAGGGTAAAGATAAGAAGACCCTTGACACAATCACAAGAGTGGATTAGGTTCTTGTGATTCTTCCCTTGCAAAGAAGAAGTGTTCTTTCGAATGATGTTATATGAAAATCAAGAACACAAGAGATAGAATTAGAGGATTAGAGAGAAAGAATGTAGAGAGAAAGAATAATGGCAAGGGGTGAGGAATATAAGAGGCAAGGCATGGTATTTATAGTCAAAACCCAAACTTGGGAATATTTTACCGAGGCCGGCGCGTCACCCACGCGTTGACGCGTGGGTGGCGCGCCAGACACCCAGGGAAATATTCCCGAGGCTTTGGATGTTTGGCGTTATAAATGCCTTACCTTGCTAAACCCCCAATTGTACTTCACACTAAACCTTAACATTAATCAATCTAAGGTTTGCCAACTCAAATAGCCAATTTGAAAAATCATTTGTGAAGTGTTTATAAGAAAACCAAATACCAAGGGTAGAAGAGTAGAAAGGGTAATTTGGTAGGGGTAGAAATGGTATTCCTCACATGGCATAATAGAGAAGAGAATATGCCATGGGATAATCCTCAAGGGAAGGGTTAAGGTGTAACTAAGGTTAGGTTAAAGGTTTAGAGTTTAACCATGGTTAGGTATAGAAAGGTTAAGTGTATAGAAGTAACCATGGTAAGGTTTAGAAGGATTAAGTGTATAGAAGTAACCATGGTTAGGTTAAAGAGAGAAGTATATAGAGAATGAACCATGGTTAGGTTAACCAAGGTTAGGTTCGGGTTGTATGTTGAGAACTAACCATGGTTGGAAGAGGTGAACCATGGTTGGGTTTGAAAAGAGAATATTCCAAAAGTATATTCCTTTGCTTGGGGGGAAAGGGTTGGATGGAGGGTTGAGATTGTTTTGGTTTGAAATAGAAGGTTAAGATGTGTCGTAAGAGATTGGATGGTTGAGATGGTTTTGGCTTGAAATGAATGGGTGAGATCAAAGTGTCCTTTTTGCTTGGGGAAGAAGATGATCCAATGGTTGGGATTGAGTTGGGTTTGAAATGGATGGTTGTGATTAAACACATGTGTTGAAATAGAAGGTAGATTGGATGGATGGTTGAGATGTGTTTAATTTGAATTGGATGGTTGAGATTGAAGATGTGCAAGGGATATAAGAGATGTGCAAGAGATGTGTAAGAGATGTGATGTTGTAAGGAAATGAATGATTGAGATGGGTTGAATTTGAATTCAATGGCTTAGATCAAAAATGTATAGGGGACAAGAGTACACTTTTGTGTAAGTGGTGTAAGGGAATGTTGGAAAGGATATTTGGAAAGGATTGTGGGAGATTTGGTGGTATTGGGTTTGATGGTTTTGAGGTAAGTGGTATTTTGTTGAAGAAGATAATTAATAAGAAAATAATCTAATTGCCATTAAGAAGAAAAGATTTAGACAATTAAGATTATAAGTTGATAAAATCATAAGTTACTTATTAATTCAAGTAACACAACGTCGAGAATCCATAATTTCATACCTCGTGACTTTTCACGACTCGACGTTCTCAACTAATACTTTGGTTCAAACAAGTTAAGTACTTTGTCTTAATGTAAAGCATAACCCAAGTGGGAAAGGATGCGTTTACGCAAAGTGACCTTTGACTTAGTTTGACCAATAAGGGAGTAAACCCGTTACGTAATTAGAGAAGAAGTAAGCACGGGATATGAGCATATGAATGCTTTCACATGATGTTACGTGAAATAAATAAGCTCCCTAAGTTTAGAAAAGCCTTGGCTAGAGGCAATAGCTAGAAAACATGAGTTGGCGTTTTCCCGTAAATGGGTGCTTTAAAAGTTGGATCTCTCTAATCCCAAAACTCGTTTCGAGTGTTCTCAATTAAGCACATAACATATTCATACCTGTATTGAAAGATCCACATTTGTCGGGTTAGGGGAAAGACGGCTTTCAAAATTCGTCCCGAGAATCACAGACGCCTGGCGCGTTACCCACGCGTCAACGCGTGGGTGGCGCGCCAGCAGCAGACTTGTGATTCGGGGAATTTTGGCTAACGTTTGTTATTTTATGTGTTTCGATGGTTTATTTGTCATCATTAAAATATAAAGAGATCTTGATCATGTTGCCTCAACACCCTATATGTTTTATGGGCTTCAGGAACAGATAGGTTTCCTTTTTCTCTTCGCGTGGCCGCTTGAATCAACTAAAATGGAGTCCGGATGAAGATTTTATGGCCAAAATACTAAAACATCTTCGAGTATGTTCTTCAAATCGATAAAGTTTCATATACGGCATATTCCCAGATTGATACGCCGTATTCATCAAAGTCAGACAAAGTCTTGAAATCTTCTAAGTATATGGATACAACGTATCTAATTAGCATTGATACGTCGTATTGAGTGTCCGTTTAGTATGCTTTCTTCAATATCTTCATTTTTGCTCCAAAACATGTCTTTTTCCATAACTTTCTTCAAATGCTCCAATATTACTGAGATTTACAAAAGTAAATGAATAAGTACCAAATCCCATGTCTAATCACCATCGATCTAAACCCACATCTGCTACAACAACAAAAAAAAATAAAAATAAAAACACGAAAGTCACAAACAAATCCAAAATCACATTAAAAATAGGAAACCGATCATTCAAAAAATCATTACCCATACCCAATTCAAATCATCTCTCGATCGATCAAAAAATTCGTAACACAAAAAAAATCATCTAACCCAGATACACACAAACACACGTACCAAAAATTTAATCCTATCCCTACCCTCAAACTTAACTCATTCCACACATCGCCATAAAAACCCTGGACATAGTTCCGGTCAACAAGCCACAATAAGAGATGGCGGTAAGTTTCAGGTAAAAAAGATTGGGGCAGCTGATATGGTAGATGGGTTTAGGATTAGATGAAAAATGGGTCAGATAAGGATTTGCGGTGTGGGATTATATTTGTTATCAGAAAATTGGCTAACTGATGATGTGTTGGTCACTAATTGTGAATTGAATTTGTGTTTGGGGATTATAAGTGTTAAAAAGATTAGGTTGAGTTGGATTTGATGGGTTTCAGACCCAGTAGAAGATGTCACTGTTAATGGCGGTTTTTGAGGTGGACATATGTAGTGGATTTGTTAATGTTCAGATGGTGTGACAGGTTAGATGCTGGTGGTGGTGACGGTTTTTGAAGGTAGTTCTGATGGGCAAGTTGTGGCGGGCTGTTGTGAATCCGGCGTGGGATAGTGGTGATTCATGGTGGATTTAAAAGAAATTAAGAGTTGAGATTTAGAGAGAGAGATAGATGTGAAATATCTGTATACATAAAACAGGGGAGGGGGATTTTGTTAAGGGATTAGTCAAATGTTTGTACAATTTAGTATTTCGTCAATGTTTACCGGTTTAGCAGGTCACCAGTTGCAAAATACCCAATATTACCAAACATTGAACAAAGATTAAAGTTTCATTACCTAACATAGTATTTTTTAGAGTAAATTACCTTGGAAATTTTGGAAAGTTCATTACCTAACAGTAGAATTAACCCTTAAGATTAAGATTGCTTTTGCATAACTTTATTATTCATTTATTAGTCAAGAAAATTTTAATATATATTAAAATAGCTAGTTTCTCATGACAATTTCTATGATGTTACAAAACAGCGGAAGTTTATCAAAATTCTCAATTATTTTCAATTCTCTAAATTTCTATTCTCTACCCTATTTAAAAGTTGGTTGAATCAATATTTATAGGCCTTTTTGACGTAACAGTTTATATCTGTTAACATATCATAAGATTAACCTTAAAGAGAGATCGATTATAGGAGGTCAAGGAGCATAATTAAAAAGGTTGAGTTCATTATCGTTTGGGTTGATTTAAGTCTCGGTTGAATCACTGTTCAAGGTAAACATTATTTAGCTATAAGCATATGGGTTAAATATACTATTAAAATCAGGAATTTTAAGAAGGATCTGTATATATTTTGATGCTAGTTATGCATGCCGAGTAAAGTAATATGTGTGCAGGTTCTAATACATGTATAAATAGTGATCAATGAGTTATAAGTGTATCTTATGCCCTGCATGAATGAGTAAAGGAGTAGACAGAAGAAGGACTATATAATCAATGGTACTAGTTTAGACTTCTAGTTTTACTGGTAAAGTATGTGGTTACTTGTTGTTGTAGATCCTATTAGTTGGAAAATCAATAGAATAAGTCATGCATGTTTGAGCCTGATTGATTGTACGATATTTAAATGAGGCTTCAAAATAAATATGATATGTTGAAGTGTTATGTTGTAAATTAGGTATATTGGTTATATAACACAAGACTAATAGACAATTCTATGTGGTTTATTAGGTGATTTTATTTGAATAAATAGGATGACCTTTATAAACTGATATAATTAGATCACTATAGTTGTTATATAGCTATTGTTAGTTTGGGAGTTAAACCATTTATGTGTTTTGTCTTTTGTAATATAAAGACACCTATTTTTTATGATAGTAGTGCCATATTAATTTTATTGATTAGGTGACTGATCATTCTTTTGGAAATAAAGTTGGTTTGATTTCTTGATTGGCTAAGGTGAGTACAATGATTTTCTAAAACCGAGTTAAGAGACAAAATGGGATTTTGGGAGAAAAGGCTTGGGTTTCTTGTTAACCATATTTTCTTCAAATTTATTTATTGTTGATTGATGTGTTTAAATTTGATATTGATATCGTAGTAGTTGACTTGACTAATATTCATGTTTGATTTGTATAGATGTTATTTATAGATGCATGCATGTTCATGACCCATAGGTTTGCCTAGTCTTGCCTACATGAACCATTATCGGTGGAGTCTAGTGGGTTTTGGCTTGTCCTTCTAGGATATGCTAGCTATCGTCGGTTGAATGTGTCATGACACGGCGTGATCTTTCACGTTATTATCGGGTGCCGCCTTGCTTTCTAGGGGCTTGGTGGGATTGGGGTGATGTGTGGCTAGAGATGAGTCGCACACATGTAGCATCATTAGCGATATTAAATCTGATCGGAATATTATGTAACCGGGTAGCTCCCATGGTTGCTAATTTACCGAGAGGATTTATGATCGTGAAATTTGAGAGTATAGATGGAATCAAAAGTTTGGGTGATTTGGTGAACTGGATAGTGGCCTTTGCGTTATTATCATTTGTTGCATTGAATTGTTGTGGTGACATTTGCCGTTATACTTGTTTATAATTGTTGGTTTGAATTTTATGGTTATCTTATTTAAATGTTACCGTTGGGGGTTTCTTTATTTAATTACTCGTTGTATCTCACTTAGTTTTAATTAGCTAACACTTGTGTCTTGCAAATTCGTCTTTGTATTCGTGCAGGGTAAATAGGAACCTTCTTGCGGGATTCTTCGGGAGTGAGGTTGGGTAGTTTTGATCGATCCACTTGGCACCCGGAACTTAACCAACTATTTTTAATGTTTACAAAATTGCACTTGGTTTTATAGATGGTTATGTAACACCTGTTTGGAGTTGGATTTATCATGTTTTGTTAGTTTGGCAAAATATGCAAACTATGGTTTTTGACTTCCGTGGCTTACTTATTATTGTTGGGACAATTTACTGAGATTTTTTTTTTAAAATGGCTATTTTCCAAAATTGGGGTGTTACAATTAATTTTTAGATTCGAAGATAGAAGATATTGACATACATGCAAAAAACGGTGAATCTTTTTGAATTGTATACAAATACTTATGCCCATTTTACGATAAAATGTTTAGTATTCGAACTCTCATATTCGTGTTACTACTATATCACAAGTGATATATCAAACTAGTTTCAATATCATTTTGTCAACAACTTTTATGAAATAAACATATTAATTTAAAGGTTCAAATAATATGTGTGATATATGGTTAGAAAGCTTACAATATGTATTTTTTAATAGAAAAAAATGGTGAATTTTTTGGAGTTCTATACTATTACTTTTATGACAGTATTTTTCAAACCTACATATTAGTGTTATATCACATATGATACGTCAAACGAGTTTGACTTTCAAATAAAAAAAAAACAAAAAAATAAAAATAAAAAAAATCTTCTATTTTCTCCGACATATATGAATAAACTTTATTGATTTAATGAGTTATGTTTGATGTATGACTGGAAAGCTAAAGGGCCGTTTAGTTGGTGAAATTTTTTTCCTGTTTTTCCGTTTTTAAATATCTAAAGAATGAAAAAAGTGAGAAGAGTAGAATAGGCTTTTCGAATCTTTAGTTAAAATTTAAAGAATGAAAATTTCATATTTTTTGAAAATTGTTAGAAAAATATGTAACTAAACGGATTTTCAAATTTTCTCGCCCCTAAGGATTTGTTTACACTTAATGCCAAAAGATCATCATTTTAAGTTTACACTTGTGCTCTTTTCACAAAATCATGTTGAATGTTCAAACTTACAAATTAATGTTATATCATATGTAGTAAATCAAGCGAATTTGACTATTAAAAAAATTTATTCTACTTTCTCTAATTCATGTATTGATTTGGTGGTTCAAAAATTATGTGTAATACATGATTGAAAAGCTAACAATGGGTTTTCAACTTACCTAATAAAGCCTACCCGTACATTCTGAAGAACCACAATAACAATTCTTGATCTTTATATTACCATGAGCATCATGAACCGTATTGACAGCATAGTTGTAATCATAAGTGAGCTCCTGCAAAGGTGGAATATTTTCCGCAGCAAAAAGCATTATATGTGGCATCCGTTTATCTTCGTGATCATACAACACATCTTGAGCATATAGGTTCGGCGAACAGCTATGGTTTATAAACCGACCCACATTACCATATTGTAAAGCATCAATAGTAAACCATGTCTTATCAACCATCTCACCAGCCGCCCCATCTGGGTGTAGAGAGTCACTACACTTTCGCCCAATATCAAATAAGTACTCATCGTCACCCGTTCGTTTCTCAGCTTCCGTATCTTCTAGAAGCTCGCCAATATACTCGCATATAAAGCTTCCAGAAGCTATTGAACTTAACGACCTAACCCCCCACCCCCGTGACTCGGTTTTAAAAATCTCGAGCTTGAGTTTTATCCCATGCTGTGTGACTCGATTGTAACAGCTGGGTGGACAGCCACAAGATGGACCACATTCATAAACTAACGGTTTTACTTCAACTATTGCACCGTTATGATTGTAAGGGATTTCGCCACCGTTCTTGTACGCACATGCGCATTTCTTGTCAGAACATCGACCCACACAAGCACAACCTTTTGGTAAAATTGGACGGTACCAATCCGGATACATGATTTTGGTGATGTAAGTAAATGATGGCGGGGGGTCATCATCGATTGTATTGATAGCACATATGTGAAACGACTCTTTACCGTCACTTATATCCTTAGCACAAACGCCTTCTCGTTGTGTTTTGAATTTCTTGGATTTCACTTCCCGTATTGCAAGTTCAGGTTGGCCCGGTATTCGTGTCAACTCAAACTTAAAAACCAAGTTTCCTTTGGGTCCGGTTTCCCTCTTGCAATTGTTCACCATGTATAACCCGTCATATATATATGTTGTCATTAATTTAGATTTTGAATCAGAATCTGAAGTTTCCGAGGATTTATACCCACGGACAACCCGTACAGGAAGCTTGGCAGCTATATTGTTATACAAGGCTAAATTTCCTTTTTCGAGCTTTTGGTCCTCAACAGTTTTTTCTTTAGTGACCCCGCCAGCACCAGAATATATTAAGCAGTCGGGTTTATCAATTTCATTATCGTAACCTCCTGAAGCAACAATACTAACTGCAAAAACGTCTTTCCCCTTCTTAACAGAATCTATACCAGCTTGAAATGGGCGGTGAATACCAACTAAAGCCAGTTCAACGCGATATTGAAACTCGTCTCCAACTTCAACTCCCTCGACAGGTCCACATTCTTTTGGACCTAACTCCATTAATAAACCTTTTTTTTCCATCTCTGCTTTTGCTGCAAGATCAATTCGTTTCTTTTGGTAACTTGCCATAAAGTCAACACTTTCTGATTCTTCACATTGTATAAGCTTACGACATATGGTGTGATAGCACCTTAAGGTTTCACGAACTTTATTACGGGCGTCACTTGAACTCCTTGAACTCCTGGGACCAATTGGAGGAAATGGCACATCAAAGTCGAGTGGGCGGCCATAGGAATCAAGGAGCGCTTCTCCTTCTTCTTCGGATTCAACAACAATATTTTCTTCTTTCCTAACAACCATTTCTAGTGTACCGGTATAAGTAACCGCGGCCTTCCCAGCTCCGCTCGACTCCCCAACAACTTTTACTTGTTTTTTGTGTTTCTTCTTAACAAGCATTTTAGGTGTCACAGAAGCAGACCCTGTTGCCTTAGCTTTTATACTGTCATCCACACTGGTTAACTCCAGTTTTACACTCCCTTGTGCACAAAGTGATGGAGCCTGCAGACCGACCACCAGAGGTCGAGGTCTAATATCCAATGGCCTCTGAAAAATACGTTTATCATGGCCAACTTTCTGCTTTTTTCGCGAGGCATCATGGCCCACTTTATGTTTTTTTACAGAAGCATCATGGGTCACTTTCTGACTGCTGATATTCTTGCCCACCATCATTTGTTCTTCAAAATCATTTCGATGATCCTCGTCGTCGTCTGAAACTTGAAGACCGATCACCAGGTGTCTACTGTCATCATCATCCAATGGCCTCTTGTGAAGGCGTTTCTCATGGCCTGGTTTCTGACCAGCAACATTCTTGATATCATTTTGAACTAGGGCGATTGATCTATTTAACATCTCTTGTATATCTGCGTCATCATCATCTGAAGAATGTTTGCCATCATGTGAAGGCGTTTCTCTGCTCATGGCATTATCATTTGTGTAGGCCGCAAGCTCCTGACATGGTTCATCAATAACATGAACTTTAATATCTTCGACATTCATATTTGATTCTTCATTTTGAGTCTTGTTACTTGATATACCACCCTTGTTCGACGCTTCAGCATCTACCACCATAGCCTCTGTCAACCCCACATAGCTACTTCCATTAATTCTTTTACGCTCTTCTTCTGTAGGTTCAGCTGCATTCGGCCCACAATAAGGAGGAAAATCCCGTACAGCAGACACTCTTCTCCTAGGAAACTTCATCTTCTGCGTACCTTCTTCAACAACAACGCCACCATTCTCCATCTCATTAATTGGTAACACCTTCACATCATTCACTTCAACCGTTTGCTTGTCTCCATTTTGCATATCTTCCTTACCACTACCACCACCATTCTCCATCTCATTTATCGGTAACACCTTCACGTCATCCACTTCAACCGCCTGCTTGTCTCCATTTTGCATATCTTCCTTACCACTACCACCACCATTCTCCATCCCCCGTGTCGGCACCACCTCCTTTAACGCCGCTTGATGATCTCCATTTTGCAGTGGCGCCAATGACTCAACAACTTGTGCCCCTTGAGTCCCGCCATCATTCACTCCATTATCAACAACTAACTGAACAATGGGCCCACAACCTGGGGGGAAATCCCTAACAGCAGAGACACTCCGCGGCTTCCATTTAACGGGAACCGCAAAACCATTATCCCCGATTGGACTTGTCATCCCATTAATCACCATTATTATATTAATCCCCCCTGACAGCAAAACAAAGATTATAAAAAAAACAGTTTGTCATAACATAGAAACTACACACATTAAACAATAAAACAATATATTAATGACGTCACATCTAATCTCACAAACATAAATTAAAAACATTCAAAATCCCTAGGGTTTCAAAAACACAATTTTATTAATCTTAATTTTTTTAATTGTGTTTTGACAACAATAAATTAACCTAAACAACAAATGAAAACTAAGAAATTAACAACAAAATATTATGCAAATTAATAAATGAAGAATAAATAAAAACATAGAAATTAACGAGAATTTATTTTAATAAAACAGAAAATATACCTTAGATGATGATGATGTAAATGTACGGAAATTATTTGTGAATCATTTGGTTTGTGTGATTTGTTTAAGGCGTTATGTTTTTTTTGGAATCATTTCTTATTTTTTAGAAGGGAAATAGTAGTGTCAGTTAAATGTGTCTTTTTTTTTCTTTTCGTTATATTTTTTGTGTTTTTAAGTTCTTACAAGTGTGCCTGAGAAACTGAATATTTTGTTAAATGGGCTGAAATAGGAAAGACAGCGGCCCAGATATAGATACTTTCTAGGGCTAAAATATCCCTAGGTGATTTGCGCAACAAGCCAACAACCGTAAGCTTTTTGGTCTGAAGCAGTTATTTTTGAAGAATTTGCCAAAACTTAAATCTAACTGATTTAAATATTTGGATTAAATAAAAATCTATCCGAACTGAAAACTGAATTCTCATAAATATAAATATTTTTTATATAGAGTATTTATATAAAAATAAAAGAAAAAAATCATTAAAAGTCTTTTCTTGTATAAATATAACATTTTAAAATTTTAAGTTCATTTACATACTAAAACATAATTACATACCAAGGGAACAATCGGTGTGCACGGTTCGGTTTGGGTCGGTTTTTGGGTAAAACCGAAACCGAACCGAAATATTCGGTTTTTCTAGAACCCAAAACCGAAACCGTTCAGTTTTTGGCGGTTCGATTTTTTCGGTTTATTATCGGTTTTGGTTCGGTTTTTCCGGTTTCTAACCGTTTATATTTGGGCATGACAAATTTATAGCAACAAACTTGTATTACATAGAAAATTTATTATTCTTGTTTACTTTTTTTTTTTTGGTCAATCTAAGCATAATAATGTTTATTGCATAATTCTATAATTATGCACATATAGAAGAGACACATACATTCAAGTGAATATACACATAGTATGATAATCGTCATATATTTATTGATATATTCTCAAGTAAAAACACGACTCGACAAATACGCATATAAACATAAACGTTAAGATAAAGTTATTATAAATCTACCCACCCACAAGATGAATTTGAATTTATATATTTGATTTATTTAGTTATTTATTCATATTATATTAATTATATATTATTATATAGTAAAATCGGTTCGGTTTGGTTTTTTCGGATCGGTTTTTGGACGAAAACCGAAACCGAATCGTATTTTTCAGTTTTTAAAAAAATAAAAATCGAACCATCAGTTTTTAGTTTCGGTCGGTTTTTTCGGTTTTCGGTTCGGTTTCGGTTTTTTCGGTTTTGTTTGCTCACCCTATCAATCAAGATGAGCGAAAAAATTAATATATTTTAAACTGTTAATCATTAAGCAAAAAAAAAAATACACCATCACGACAAGCGTTTTATCTTTCTATAAATGACCACTTCAAAATACTTTCGGCAATTTTTTTTACTTTTCTTTTTTTCGTTGTTGAAACTTGCATTAAAAATCACATATGCTTAAACACTAATTTGAATAATTGAATATTTTAACATATAATAAAATGAACATAATATTTTATACAATATTCTTAAACTAGTTATAATGCCCGCAAACGCGTGGGTTTTTTAGGAAAAAAATTGAATGATGTATTTTTATTTATTAAAAAACAAATAATTTAATCTTTGTTTTGTTTGATTTATGATTTTTAATTATAGTTTTTTATTACTAAAGAGAATCATTTAAAAAGTCTAATCCTTTTGTTAGTTGTATCTTATTTATATATTTTTTTATTTATCTCCTAGTTATATCAATAAAATGAATTTATAAATTAAAAAATAATAATTAAAATATTACCTAATAAGGAAACATTTTTTTTCCAGAAATACGAAAGTCTCCACTTGAATTTTGTTTTATTATATAAAAGATTTAAGTTGGATAAAACACATGTGATTTTATCAACACGTGATTTCAATCACATGTGATTTTTACTACATGTGTTGTTTTCACACCTGATTATAGAAGTTTCACAAATGAACTGCTATAATCTATAATTCAAATACATTGTAGGATATATGCTTGAAAATCCATGGATGTGTGTTTTTCATTGCGAAAAAAAAGAGAAAAGTCATTGATTTATAGACAAATACTTATGTCAATTAGTACAAATATTTAGTGCTCGAACTTCGATAATAGTATTAAATCACGCGTGTAGGGATGGCAAAAAAATCCGAACCCGACGGGAAAACCCGAAACCCGAACTAATTGGGGCGGGGCGGGGCTTGCTAATCGGGTTACGGGGCGGATTTGGGGATTAAATGAGGATTTTAATTGGGTTTGGGGCGGGGAGCGGGTAATCCTCGCCCCGCCCCGTCCCGCCCGATTAATATATACATAGATACACATATATCTTTACCTATATAGTATTTTGTTAGTATTTACATAGTAAAAAAATATTACTCTAATATTGTTAGCTTTTTTTATATTGTAAGAATGCAAAATTGTGATTATAGAAACTTGTTTAGTGTCATATTTTTAAGTTTTAATTTTTAACATTATAATTCATCATTATTTATATATAATACTATCGTTGAAAACTTAATAAGGCTTATTTGTAATTGATTATTAATAGGCTCATTCTTGTTAACGGTCAAAAAATAACAATAAATGTGAAATGATACGGCTTTGGTCGAGAATTGCACCCAAAGAGGACACTCCGATAAAATCCCCGATTAATACCGGGCGGGTTTGGGGGACCATCACGCCCCAACGGGGTGCCCCGATAGGGATCGGGGCGGGTTTGGGGAGAACTTTGTTAATCGAGTTTGGGGATGGGGATAGCCGCCCCAAACCCGCCCCGTTGCCATCCCTACACGCGTGATATATCATGCGAATTTCAATAACGAAAATAAAATGTGAAAAAATGATCAGAAAAAAGTTTGATGAAAGTATATCAAAGTGTCCGTGTTTACAAAGTTAATTAAATGCTTATCGTAATGGTAAAATTTGTTTTGTCTAACGATTATGAGATATTTAAATTATAAAAAATGAGTTTAATTGAAATTTTAATTTAAATATCAATTAATCTCTCTTTTTTCTCAATATAGTCTTTTGATATGTTAGAAACTTTTGGTATGTTAAATATAAATTGCTTTACTGAAGACCAAGATTGTGACTACAGTTATTGCAACCTATATGACTTTCTTGTTATGCTGCATATCATCTACCATTCAGCTACCATCATTATTACATATATTGGTATCCATAACAAATGTGTTTTAGACTTAAGTTTTCTTTTCTAAAGTTTGTGATGTCTATAATAGAAAAAATAAAATAAATGGTATCTTACAAATATTTGCATTTTTTTTCTTTTAAGAATATGTTTATTATAATATATGAGATAATTTTATATTTACCAAACATAAATATCAAAATTTCATATTTACCCAAAACACAAGTTTTTAATGTATAAATACAATGCTTTTAAAGCATGTGAATTTATGATGTTTAACTTGAGGATATATGGAATTGTCCTTTATAATATCAACGATTTAGCAATATGATGCTTTATAATTAAAACTTAATATGTGTCTAATTTGTTGGTAGATTTATGATTGGTGTGAGAAAATTGCCTATATTAGTGATGAGCTTGAACAATGGCCGTCTTTTTCAGTTTTATTTTTAACTTCAAATCTAAATCAAACAAATTCTAATACAATGAGTGTTAGTCATTATTCTAATACCCATGAAATAAAATGAGAGTTATTTTACATATGAAAAGTTTCTAACATATTATGGACAAATTCAGTCACCCATTTTTCTGTTAAAAAAATGGATATTAATTAATATTTAAATTAAAATTTCTACATATATTTTTTTATAATTTAAATATCTTATAAACCGTTAATCGTTAGACAAAATAAACTATATCGTTACAACGAGCATTTAATTATCCTTCTATAAACGGACACTTTGATATACTTCCGACAATTTTATTTTATCTTTTTCACGTTTTATTTTTGGTATTAAAATTAACATGACATATCTTATGTGATTTAACACTAATATCAAAGTTCGAGCACTAAACATCTGTACTAAAATTGACATAAGTATTATTCTATAAATTGACATAAGTATTAGTCTATAAAATTGACATAAGAATTATATATTATAGCAGGTCATTCGTGGAACCTCTATAACTATTTGTGAAACAACACATGATTGAGATCACGTGTGATTTAATTTGTTTTATCCAACTTCAATGAATTAACTAGACTAATCTGCAATTCGAAATATAATGTGTTATATATGGTTGGAAAGCTATAAATGTTTAGTTTTCATAAAAAAAATAGAGTGAAACTTTTTTAAAATATTGAAGAAAAATTTATGTTCATTTTATTACATGTTTAGATATTCAAATAGATAAAAGATAAATATAGATCTCATATCTTTTATATAATAAAGGAATTACATCATTTTGGAGTGATTTTGCAAAATCATTCTTATTGAAAAAAATTAGACCAATAGGAAAGCTCGATTTTGACACATAGGCGAAATTGAGCAATACGATTGACCAATAAAAAGTCAAAATTGATTTGATTTTGGTCAAACTTTAATAAATTTGGTGAAAATTTTGATTGAGGAAAAAAACGTATAAAAATATAGGTGTCAAATTTATGAAAATTAAAAATTAAAAAAAAGAAGAGGTAATTAATAAAACATTAGTGGTTGAATTTTAAATATATTATATTGAGTTAAATGTAAATTATAAATCTTCATATTTTTTGATAACTTTAGATAATAAATAAATAACCCTTACACTTTATACCCATATACTTTATAATATAAACTTTGTTTACAATTACATGAGTATTTAGTATTAGCTAGAAACTTCCATCCATTAAACTTACAAAATTTTTTAAACATACGAATTAGTTTTAATATACGTTAAACGTTTTTAAAAACTTTTCATCTACTAAAATATTCTTTTTACTGTGCACGTTAAATAAGGACGCATGTTATCCTATTTAAAAGTTTAATCTGTGCGTACACGGATTAGAATATTAAATACGGCTAAATTATTATCATCTATGTTAGTTAAACAAAGTTAAATCTTTCATCCAATAATATTTTGTACACAATATTAATAGATATTAATACATAATGACAAACCCATGCATATTTATTAGTAGTACTTATAAATTCTTATATGTTCATATAGTAAACTAAAATTTTAAAATAAATTTGATTTATGTGTAAACCCCATGCGTGCACGGGACTTATAACTATTTTTCAATTAACCAATCCTAGCCATCTATTTTTAATCAAAATTAATAAAAACTATTTTCCACTTTTATTTTAAAACAAACATATTTTGCAAACAGTAATTCTTCAAGCTACGAAAAATACAATCGCTGCGAGAATTAAATTATCTTTCTATAGATATGCACTTTTATATACTTTCGACGATTTTTTTTTTCAAAATTTTCAACGAGAAAAATCACATGTGATTTGTAAAAATCACATGTGATTCATTTTTCTGAATCACATGTGATTTGTAAAAATTAACTTTCTATTGATATACACTTCTATATATTTTCGACGAACTTTTTTTTTCAAAATTTTCGATGAGAAAAATCAGATGTGTGTAAAAATCACATGTGATTCATTTTTCCGAATCACACGTGATTTTTTTAGGCAGAAATTTTGAAAAAAAAATAGTCGAAAGTATATAGAAGTGCATATCTATAGAAAAATAATTTAATTCTCGTTGCGATTGTATGATTTTTTTTACGATTCATTGGATATATGACAAATATGAGATCTATATTGATCTCAACACTATTCGAATATTCAAATTAGTTTTTAATTACGTGTGATTTCTCATACAAGTTTCAAAAAAAAAGTTGAAAGTATATAAAAGTGCATATCTATAAAAAAAAATAAAAAATAAAAAATAATTCTCGTCGCGATGGTATGATTTTTTTGACATGATTGATTCATTGGATATATGGCAAATATGATATATTGATCTCAACTCTATTCGAATATTCAAATTAGTTTTTAATCACATGTGATTTCTCATGCAAGTTTCAAAGTAAAATAAAATTAAATTAATCGAAAGTATATCAAAGTGTCAGTCTATAAATACATAATGAAATGTTCGTCGCGCTGGTGTAATTATTTTCACTTGACAATTAACAGTTTAACAGATATTAATTTTTGGGAAAAAAAAATGATGATGAAAATAGGTTGGTTATCTAATATAAACAATGAGTGGTTAGAATTAATCGATTGGTATGTAAATAAACTTTGGTATGTAAATGAACTTACATCACAAAATAAAAATTTATACTTAAATACAGAAAGATGTTATCACAATATGAACAATCAAAATGACATTAAGCATAATTATTAAAACTTACTTGACTTTCGAAAAGAAAATATTATGAACGGAGAACAGCCCTAGAATGTTGATCATGTATTCTTCTTCTTTGTAACTGATTCATAATATTGTGTATGTTGTTATGGGGCAAAACTAAACCCCTATTTATAAGATATGTGAAGCAAGGAAAACTCAAAATTAGGTTATGATTATATAATCTTTTAAAATGAGAAACTTAATAATTACAATAATATTTTAAAATGTGAAACTTAGTCGATTATCTTTTTAACTGAGACAAATTCATATTAAGTACATTTGGTAAGTGAATATATTACTTAAATAACTTAATGATATTTAATGTATGATAAATTATGACTTAAATAAGATATTTCATAATTAGAAGAAAATGTATGAATATTTCTACTAACATAGGTTTACCTACTTCTTTATGTTAAACAGACCCATAAGTCAGCAAACTTATTCATTAATTTGATAGAATGAAATTAAACTTGGTGAGTTGGTGGCTTTAATTTATGTGCCTCTTTCGAGATTTTTGATGCCTTAACATTTCTTTAAAATGTGGTAATGTCACGTTAGTACGTTACATTTCGGGCCTTTGGGCACCTTAAAGTTCATTTTCCAACCTTCTGCGACTCATCATCACATGGAAAGCCCATGCACATGCACCTCTTCTCAAATCACAATCCATGATTCCATTTCCCAATTACCAGGGGATCATTGTAGCAAAATTTTGAGATTTCCCAATAACGTGCTAAGATGTATGAGGCTTTCTAGGATGTTTACACTGAAGGAAAATAACGTAGTGAAAAAAATTTGAGGTTTTCATAACAGTTTTATCAAAAAACTTACAGCGGAAGATATAAAACCTACAACAGTTTTTCACGAGCTAGCGATCCAGATACGATTTATAGCTAATCAAAATAAAACACAATAATTGCGTACCTGATGTTTGCAGTGGGAGATCAACACGTATCTGAGAACCTAAGACAAGGCTCCTCACGGTTTAGCCCACTAGTTCTCAAACAATTGCAGTAGGGTGCCAGCGGTTGATCCAAACAGCAACAACAACACAAGATCTAATCAACAACACACAAACAAAAACTTGTTCGTGTCTTTGGTGTATTCAGTCGACGACAAGAGCAAGGGGAGGGAAAAGAGTTTGAGGGTTTCTGAATACTAACTATTCTATTTATAATACTTATTGAGTTGAGTTATTTCAAAAACCATACATTACTCACATACCAAGGGACATATATGGACCATTGATTTAATTTTGATCAACGGTTGAGATCAAAACAGTTAATACTAATAAAATACACGGAGGGGCAATTAAGTAAAATTACACATCCAACAAACACCACTATCGCATTTTCATTTCATCACAATTCCCTCACCAAACATACACTAAAAACACACACTAATTACGGAAAACAAACCGATCAAAATCCAAACCCTAGAAACACACCAGATCTACCAAATCTCACCGGAAAAAATGACGGAAAGTGGCGGAGATGATATAGCACTGAAACCATACCCATCTCCGGAGAAAAAGAAGAACAAAAATACGGTTAAAAAACCGATTAAAGGTATACTTATACATTTCAAACAATAAATTTACTATCTCTTACTATCATATATGTTTTAAATATTGATGCGTACTATGTATAGAGAGTATACTGAAGATGTTATGAATTTACATTGATTATTGAATGTTTATGCAAGTTATTGTGATTTTGTGAAGAAATAAGTAACTAGAAATTAGGTTTTCAAAGTTAACAGACTAAATTAGTTAATGTTGAAATAAAAAACACAGATTAGAAGCATTTATTCAAGGCGTCTTATGCGGCTAAGCCTTCGGCTTAGCCGCAGAAGAAGTAAAAGCCGAAGGCATCTTCTGCGGCTAAGCCGCAGAAGACGCCTTCGGCTATGCCAAAGGCGTTCGTTGCGGCTAAGCCGCAGAAGAAGGCATTGGTTGCGGCTAAGCCGCAGAAGAAGGAAATGCCGAAGGCATCTTCTGCGGCTAAGCCGCAGAAGACGCCTTCGGCTTAAATGAAGACACATTTGGCATACACAAAGGCATAGGATGCGGCATATATGTAAATGCCTTTGGCATACACAAATACTAGAACTTTGGAATAGAAAAAGCCGTAGGATGCTGCTTAGTCTATATTTTATCACATATGATATATCAAAAATATTCACCTATAGATAGATTAAGTTGATATTGACTGCATTTTATCACATATGATATTGAAAAAAAACACGTATCTTAACTGCAGTGATAGACTTCAGCTTTTCCAAAGGCTATCAATGCAACTAAGCCTTCGAAAAAAAACTGATGATGTATGTTAATTGGTCTGCTTGAACATAATTACTAAAAATACGTGTTTTAAAAATGTACATAAAGGTAAAGCAAAGGAAACTGACGATGTGGAAAAAGTAATAACAACATTGCCGTTCTTGAAGTCATCCACAAAAGGAAGACAAACTGCAAAAGGTATATTTTAAATGCTTTATCATATATGATATTTCATATTTCTTTTCAAATAACATGTTTTATCACATATGATACTTGATTTTATTTGTATTTGTTATTGTTTTATCACATGTGATAAAATTTTAATATTTTTTTTGCAGTACATATAGAAGATGTTGATGACATGGAAATAGAAAAGGAGGAAGATGATAACAACAAAAAGAAGCCAGAGCCAAAAAAGAAGGAAATTAAAAAAGAACAACGAGAAGTTGTTCAAAGAGAAAAAAAGAGATATGTCAAGACAAAGTGTACGACAAGAGGGCGTGCACAGAAAACAAAAAAAGAAGCAGCAAAACCTGCTACATCTTCTAAGAGATTGAAAAGTAGTCAAGAGAACGAAGAGGAGGAGGAGGAAGGAAGAGAAACAGAGGAGGAAGTGAAAAAGAGAAAAATAGAAATTAAAGAAAAAGAAGATGATACAGAGGAGGAGGACGAGGACGAGGAGAAGGAACGCAAGGTTGTCAAGGTCAAAAAAGAAAAACCGACAAAAGAAAAACAAAAAAAAGCAACCAAAAAGGTGATATACCCAACCTGCATTACAAGGTCATCACCAAAAGCCATGTTTGATGCCATGGCTGGATTAACATAAATAAGAAAGAAATGTCTGAGAGATATTGGTTTCGAGAGATACATAAGCTTCCCGATAACTGAACTTCCAAGTGCTTTGATATACCACGTGGTTGATAAATTCCATCCAGCAAGCATGGAATTAAGATTAGAGAAAGGCTCAATAAAGGTAACAAGACAAAAAATTAATGATATGCTAGGTGTGCCAATGGGAAGAAAGAAATTGGAAGAGCTAGAAGAAAGAGATCCTGACGATCCTTTCATCAAAGAATGGGAAAAACAATACTCAAAAGTAAAAAAAATCACACCAGCTGCAATATCAACGGAGATATCTATCACATTCAATGCTGATTTCATCTTCACAATAAACTTCTTGACACTGTTTGCTAACACCATGGGGACAATAGACAATGGTGCAAAGGTGTTTAAGACAGTGTTAAAACATGTCAAAGAAAGTGATGAAATTTAGGATATTGATTGGTATTGATACATAATGGATTGCTTACAAACAAGTAAGCATAATTGGGAAAAGGTGAAGATAGGCGACTACTATTATGGGCCAGCAACCTTCTTATGTGTAAGTTGTTCTACATGTTTGTATACATTTATCAAATGTGATTTGTTTTACATGTTTCTATACATTTATCAAATGTGATTCAATACTATACAAATATTACAATCTAACACAAATTTATTTTTTGTATGAAAAAGCTGTTGTACTTGGACTCAACAAACTTACCAACATTTCAAGTTATGCGTCATCGTCCAGCACTGAGAAGTTGGAACACTCAGGCGATGAGGAAGAGGATAGGAATGGAAATGAAGGAAGAATGCCTGGGGAAGCTTGATCATCATGAAGAATTTGATCCAGACGAAGAGCAAACTGGTCTGAATTTATACAAGGGAAATGATGTGTACGATGAACCATTGCCACCAAAGAGACCAGAAACCATAGAGGTTAATTTTACCTTCTATTTTGATTGCTATATAAATTGATTGTGTTATAAACTGCAGCATAGCCTTCAGCTATAGCCGAAGGTTATGCCTGTGGCTAAGCCTTTGAAAAATCATATATGATTTTAAATAAGATTTAAATTTCTTTGAAAAATCATATATGATAATTTTGAAAACCATATATGATACTTCAAATGTTTTTGTATAATAAAAAATATCACATATGATTTTAAATATAGATTGAAAAAACTAATACATATTACTAATTTTACAGGAGTTCTATGAAAGAATAGAAGAGAAGTTTGAAATCATAATAAATGAAAGGAAAGAACTAGCTGAGACGATGAGGGAGGGTATGATAAAGTTCAAAGGAGACAAGCAGTTGTTAGGCTTATGTAAAAGATACAAATCAATGTTCAAAGAGATAGATATTTATATTGATGAAGGAAAAGAAGAAAATAGTGAAGAAAGCAACAGTAATGATGGAGACACTGATGATGATCGAAGTGATGATGGAAGTGATGATGATGATGATGAGAAAGATAAGGAAGATAAATCTAAAGATAAAAAAGAAGAAAATGTCAGTGATAATACAGATGAAAGTGGGAGTGAAGAAGAGAATGGAAGTGACGAAGAAAATGGAAGTGAAGAAGAGAGTGGGATTGAAAATGAAGAACGTGAGAAGAAAAATACAATGCAAAAGGAAGAAAATAGTGAAGAAGAGAGTGGCAGTGAAGAAGAGAGTGAGAGGGAAGATGAAATGAAAACAGGTGTTGAACAAGAAAAAAAAGAGGAAAAAGAACATAGGGAAGAAGAGGATAAGATGGAAACAGAATTGGAGACGGAAAAACAAATTCCGGTTGAGAAGGAAAAAGATAAAGAAATTGAAGTCAAGAAACAAAAGGAAACAGAAGTGGAAAAGGAGAAAGAAAAACCAGTTGAGAAGTTAAAGGGAAGTCCAATTCATTCTTTTGAGACACTAAAAAAATAGGGCATCGATCAAGAGAATCCAAACAAGATTTTGGAAAAAGAACAACCATCATCTATGACAGGAACATATGAACTAGATGCCTATTTCGTTGTGGATGATAATTATGAAGCCTTTATGAGTCAAGCACAAGAAAAGTTGGAAAAGATTAATCAATCACAAAAGAAATCGACAAAAACCACAACAAGAAAATCCACCTCACCACAACAAAAAATGACAACAAGAAGAATGAAATCAATTTCACCACCAACTTTCAGTCTTGGTATAAGCCCAGTTACCAGCAAACCTGCAGTTCAAACTGACACGGTAGCAAAAGAAAAAACACCAATGATTGAAAAAACGGCTGCAATTGAAACACCAAAGATTCCAAAAAGGACGAGAAATCAAGTTGCTGAAGAAGCTAAAGAGGAAGAAGAGCGAGTTGAAAAAAGAGCAAAAAAGCCTTCAAGATATCTGGTTTCACCATATATGAACAAGAAAACTGTCATAAATACACCATCTTAGCCAGATGAAATGATGGTAACCAATGCTCTATTCTCCATGCAAGGAAATCCATAGTAAGTATGCTTTAAACTATTAAAGAATCAAATGAATAAAAAGTGTGAAATTGTGCTAAAAATATATCTAACTATGCTTTATCTATTTGTGTAGCGAATTTATATTTGAAACAGAATGGGCATGGGGCGCAGCAACACTCAGAGACAACATGCAAACACTAGCACCACATTTAAAAGTGGACTCTAGTGTAATCGACAGCTTTGCTTGTGTTTTAAGCTATGAAGAAACAATTAACAACAAAAGAGAAAAGATTAAACAGTATTTTCACACGGGAATACTTGTAAGTTACCTAAAAAATTAGAACTTAATTGCTAAAATCTTAAATTTGTTTCTTTAACATATGTTGATTTATAAAAACAGACAACACAAATAGTGCAAGTGATGAGGCGAAAAATGAACCACTTTTAGGGGGTCATTTAAGCCCGGAATTGAATTTATTTGATCAAATATTGCCCTAAATCGTTCCTTTTGTGATTTTAGGTACTTGGAGAGTGAATTCTGGAAAAGAAGCTATTTTGGACGTTTTTGGAGCATAAAAGTGAAGAAAACGGCAAAGTCTCAATTTTCCATGCTGAGAACAGTACCTGACGGCGTCAAGAGTAATTTCCTGACGGCGTCAGACGTGAAAGAATTAAAATCCGAGAGTTCATGAAGGCGTCACCATGTAGAGCGTCAAGAGTTAATTGCATGACGGCCTAGGACCTGACGACGTCAGATGTAGATCAAGGCCGTCCGAGGAAGATTTTGGCGGCGAGATGACGGCGTCACAAGTTTGTTCTTGACGCCGTCAGACCCTATTTCCTATATATAGTTTTCTAATTTTTACATTAAAAGAGGAGAAGTTTTGGGAGAAACCCTAAGTACGATTTTGGTGTAACTTTACAGGTTTTTCAAGGGTTCCAACCCCTTGATACCTTGCATGATTAATCAAGATAAGTGTTCTTCTAATTCAATCAATATGTCTATGTGTTGGTTGTCTATATCATGTTCTTGTCTTAATTCTATCATGCTAGGCTAGATCTATCTTGTGTTTGCTTAGATCTAATGAAACCTAGATATTGATTACTTGTTTATTCTTGTTTTGGATGAATGATTTATATGTTAGGCTTAAGAAAACTGGCAGATCTCCAATTGGTAACATGCTTAAACGTCTTAAGAAACATGAACAGAGGCGCACTAGGTCTTTATTGGTTGTATTTAATGCATGAGCCACTGTTTACAATCCCTCACATCTAGAACTAGTATTTAGGCTTTCTAATCCTAGCGACACTATTCCTAAGCTGAACGATCAATCCCCCGGTACTTGTCACTATACTATACTACAACGATCAGGTACACTGCCTGGTGGGGGTTGTAAGCTTCTCGAGATCCCTCGAGAGGTAAAGCCTGTTGCGATTCCCACGCATCAAGTTTTTGGCGCCGCAGCCCGGGGAATAGTTATTGTCTAGGTTAGAATTTCTTTTTATTAGGTCTACTTGCTAGATTCCTTTCTAGTAAGATTTTATTTTTATTTTTAGGTCTTCTTTAGTCTATCTTATTTCTTCGTGTCTTTCTTCGTAACCTTTACCATCCGACATCATGGAAGGTGGTAACATCTTTGAACCCATCATCCCACCACAACAAAACCCACCACTAGAACCCCTTAGGCCCCGAACCTTAGGAGAGTATTCCCGACCTAGCCACCAAGGCTACCGAAACACCATTGAGCTCACCGGAGCCAATGTGACCCCCTTGCGATCCGACACCATCCGGTTGGTGCAAAGCGGATGTGCATTCCATGGACTTCGTTCCGAAGATCCAAACCAACATCTTAAGGACTTCCTCAAAATCGTAGATTCCATAGACCTAGGTGTTGAAACTAGAGAGACTACCCATTTACGCCTATTCTAATTCTCTCTACGGGATCAAGCTAGTCAATGGCTTGAGCGTTTACCCGCGGGATCCATCACCACATGGGATGATCTCACCACTCGTTTCCTTGCTCAATTTTTCCCACCGGGGAGAACTACTAAGCTTAGAAATGACATCTTGATGTTCCAACAACGTCAAAATGAATCTCTTTATGAAGCATGGACTCGTTTCAAGGACTTACTCCAAAAAGTCCCTCACCATGGCATAGATCTTTGGCTCCAAGTCCAAATCTTTTATGACCATATCGACATCTCCACGAGGCGAGCCATTGACCAATCGGCCGGTGGTAAGCTACGTGATCTAAGTGCGGAACAATCATGGGAACTCATAGAAGATCTTGCTCTCTATGACAACGAAAGTTGGAATGATCCCCGTGACTTGAACGAAACAGTCAAGGCAATATCTTTGCCTTCGAACAATTCTAGCACTCCCGACCGTAGGATCATGGAACTTGAAGGTCGAGTCAAGTCTCTCATGAAATCTTACGAAGCTCCAAAATCCTCAAGCCATGTAATCAGAATCACTTCCACATGTAAATTATGTAATGGCCCTCACGAGACTCACAACTGCATGGAGCTTCCAAAACGTGCTTATAACGAATTCACATCGTCACACGTGGGACGAGGCCCTCGCACTTCTGACGAGGCCTATGACGCATGGAAGGATAAACCTAATTTCAGAGGATACCAAACGCGGAGCGTATCCTTCAATGACTCCTCACCCCTCACTTGGTCCGAGCATTTTCCTTCACAAAGCACTCCTAGGCAGAGCTGTGAAGACGCCTTGCGAAAGTTCATTCTATCTCAAGAATTACAGCTCTCCACGCTCGAGGCTAAATTTAGACAACAGCAGGCCGATGTGAATAACAAGATTTGTAATCTGTTAACTGCTATCAAAGAGCATGTTGTCAATAAACCTATTCGCATTGATGAGGTCAAAACTGCTACCGTCATGAGTCCACCAACCTCCCCTGTGAAAATAAAAAGTCCTAGTAAGTTATTCAAACATCTATCTCCTAATGGAAAAGAACATGTCAACCCCCTAGGACCAATCCACTTCGTAAACACCATCACCACGATATCTACTTCAACATCCAACCCAACCCAACAACAAACTAACAAATTCAGTCGGACAGCTAATGATGAGACCTCAAGGGTTGACCATGATTCAGCAAGAAAATCTACCAACTCACCCGAGCAATACACCGCGCACGAATCCGGCAAACCGGATGAAGGGAAAGAGAAATCGGAAGAGCATGAGAGAAATCCAACCATTTTGGGTAAATCTATTATAGAAGAACCCAAGAGAAAAATGGAGGATGTTATTAGTGGGAGTAGCAATAAGACTAAGGAAAATAACCATAGAGTTTTCAAGATCTCCTGCACCATTAAGGAAAAGCTCCTAACCGATAGTCATATAGATCCTTGCTCCCCAGTCAACCTAATCCCCCTTTCCTTATACCATGAGACTTTCCCAAAACGCATTGCGTGCGAAAGGGTAATGAATAATTTATCAATCAGGGTCGGAGAGCTTGTTTACAATACTAACCTCGCCGTAGTCGATGATATAGACCCTCTCACCAATCAACCGTTAACCAACCTTGTTCTGGGGAAACCATTTATCAATGAATCAGGAGTACTCCTTGATGAGATGGATGGAAGTGTAATGTTCACCAATGGTGTTAAAAAGGTGATTTTTCGTGGGGGAAATGAAGAGGTTTACGAATATCGTCCTTCCCTTGAGGGGAATCTATTCGGATCCAGGAATGGAGAGTCGGGGAAGATAAGGAGGCGTGATCCGAATAATCTCAAAATTCCATGCATGATCGGTCACAAGCATTTTGATAACGTCTGCATCAACATATTCATGCCTAAGAATGTTATGTCCCTGTTCCATTACAACAATATCTGCAGATGGGGAATGATTTACAAGGGAGAGAAAGTGGTTGGTAAGGATCATGAAATCCAGGTGTTCGTAGGAAACATGGCATTTACTATGGAATTCACGATTGTGGATAACATAGAAGACTATGTCGACCCCAGGTTATCACAAGTAGTTTTGGGAGCACCCTTATGTGAAATCACTAATTTGATAGTGGATGACTTAAACGAAATCATGACCTTCACTGATGGGATTAGGAGGATTTCATACCAAACGCCATACAAGAGAAAAGACCTTAAGGAAATCGACTGTGACGGGCTTGATAAGATGAGCTCCCAACTTATCTTGTGTGATGAAGACGTTAGAAGAGGATGTAAGAACATTACTGATTTATCTTGTGGATTCTTTAAGGATGTTGGCAAGCTTGATTCTAAGTATCGAAAAGATGTCTTCGAGTTCGAAGACCCGAAGTACTTGAACTATGAAAGCGATACTGATTTAGAAGACGACCTAGAGAGTGGAACCAATGATGAAATCACGTAGTAACCCATGACCTTGAGTCTAGCTACAAGACTCGTAAATAAAGAAAAGCGCTTCTTGGGAGGCAACCCATGTTTTGTGTGATTTTATTTGTTTGTTTGTTATTTGCTTCCGTATGCATGCTTGACTTTTATTGTTGGTTGATCATGTTTCTAAACTAAATAGTGGAAATACTTTACTTTGTTGTTTTGGCTTAATCTCAACTCCACCTAAAGGTATTTTTGCAAAAAATAAGTGTAAGGGGAAACCCCAAATATGTTTTTAAGAAACAAACCGATCATGATTCTCCACAATATTAAATGAACATGTATATTCGTATTTGTTAGAGTCAAATGCTTGTATTGAGTCATAATGAAGTTTTGCAGGATTTTCCAGGAAGTAGGACCAAGTTTTTCCAGAAATTTTCCGGAAACTTAACATAAGAATTTTTGCAGGTCAATTCTGACGGCGTCAGGTGTAAAAATCTGGAAATTTTACCAGTTTTGTTTTTCTAACGGAGTCTTATGGTTTTTGTGAATTATTAAGTTTTATAATCTTCAGGAAATCTGCAAACTTCATTCCACAAGCATTATATCTTATCTTGTTTTCTAGGATTTAGTAGCTTATATAGGATGCCGCCGATTTTACGCGAGGTTGTCTTGTCTATTTTGTCAGGATTTACAGGTTACGTATGACAAGAAGATGATTTATATTCTGGAAGGGAAGCTTTGATTGTTCATTTTCTTGGAGGAAGATTTAACCTAGCCAACCTATTATCCATACCGAGCGAATCAGGGGAGTATTTGATTTCATTCTCTTTACTTTTTCACTTTTACATTCTTTACTTAAACATTGGGGACAATGTTCATCTTAAGTGTAAGGGTGATGAGGCGAAAAATGATCCGTTTTTAGGGGGTCATTTAAGCCTGAATCCGAATTTATTTGATCAAATATTGCCCTAAATCGTTCCTTTTGTGATTTTAGGTACTTGGAGAGTGAATTCTGGAAAAGAAGCCATTTTGGACGTTTTTGGAGCATAAAAGTGAAGAAAACGGCAAAGTCTCAATTTTCCATGCTGGGAACAGTAGGTGACGGCGTCAAGAGTTCCATCCTGACGGCGTCAAACCTCAAGAATAAAAATCCGTAGTTCATGAAGGCGTCACGAGTTATCCTGACGGCGTCAAAACCCCAAGAATAAAAATCCGTAGTTGGTGACGGCGTCACACACAGGGCGTCAAGAGTAAATTGTGTGACGGCCTAGGCCTTGACGGCGTCAGAAGTAGATCAAGGGCGTCCGAGGAAGTATTTGGCGGCGAGGTGACGGCGTCACAATGTTTGTCTTGACGCCGTCACCCCTATTTTCCTATATATAGTTTTCTAGTTTTTCACATTAAAGGGGGAAGTTTTGGGAGAAACCCTAAAGACGATTTTGGTGCAACTTTTACAGGTTTTTCAAGGGTTCCAAACCCTTGATACCTTGCATTGTAATTGAGATAAGTGTTCTTCTAATTCAATCAATATGTCTATGTGTTGGTTGTCTATATCTTGTTCTTGTCTCAATTCCATTATGCTAGGCTAGATCTCTTTTGTGTTTGCTTAGATCTAATGAAACCTAGATATTGATTATGTGTTGATTACTTGTTAATTCTTGTTGTGGATGAATGATTTATATGTTAGGCTTAAGAAAACTGGCAGATCTCCAAATGGTAACATGCTTGAACGTCTTAAGAAACATGAACCGAGGCGTACTAGGTCTTTATTGGTTGTATTTAATGCATGAGCCACTATTTACAATCCCTATAGTTGTGCTGGGCATGGTGTAGGAGGAGATAAGAGCTTATAGAATTGGGGAGTTATGTATGCCACCCCATGAATGGTATTAAGGAATACGATCCGTCATCCATGCAATTATAACAAGTAATTAACGTGTAAAAGATATCTAGGGAGTAGTGAAGTCTAAGTAAACACATTTTCTCCAATCACTGCTCACAACCTTAGTATAATTAGTTTATTTTCATTTTTAGTATTTTATTTTGATTGCATTTTAGTTTTGGGTTAGTTGAATAGCAACTAATTCCGCCCACTCTTTCAAAACCCGAGATTTTACTTGCTTTCATAAAAATATAAAAACACAAAAATAATCATCCCTCACCTTTAGAACTAGTAATTAGGCTTTCTAATCCTAGCGACACTATTCCTAAGCTGAACGATCAATCCTCCGGTACTTGTCACTATACTATACTACAACGATCAGGTACACTGCCTGGTGGGGGTTGTAAGCTTCTCGAGATCCCTCGAGAGGTAAAGCCTGTTGCGATTCCCACGCATCAAGTTTTTGGCGCCGCTGCCGGGGAATAGTTATTGTCTAGGTTAGGATTTCTTTTTATTAGGTCTACTTGCTAGATTCCTTTCTAGTAAGATTTTATTTTTATTTTTAGGTCTTCTTTAGTCTATCTTACTTCTTCGTGCTTTTGTTCGTAACTCTTTACCATCCGACATCATGGAAGGTGGTAACATCTTTGAACCCGTCATCCCACCACAACAAAACCCACCATTAGAACCCCTTAGGCCCCGAACCTTAGGAGAGTACTCCCGACCTAGCCATCAAGGCTACTGAAACACCATTGAGCTCACCGGAGCCAATGTGACCCCCTTGCGATCCGACACCATCTGGTTGGTGCAAAGTGGATGTGCATTCCATGGACTTCGTTCCGAAGATCCAAACCAACATCTTAAGGACTTTATCAAAATCGTAGATTCCATAGACCTAGGTGTTGAAACTAGAGAGACTACCCGTTTACGCCTATTCCAATTCTCTCTACGGGATCAAGCTAGTCAATGGCTTGAGCGTTTACCCGCGGGATCCATCACCACATGGGATGATCTCACCACTCGTTTCCTTGCTCAATTTTTCCCACCGGGGAGAACTACTAAGCTTAGAAATGACATCTTGATGTTCCAACAACGTCAAAATGAATCTCTATATGAAGCATGGACTCGTTTCAAGGACTTACTCCAAAAAGTCCCTCATCATGGCATAGATCTTTGGCTCTAAGTCCAAATCTTTTATGACCATATCGACATCTCCACGAGGCGAGCCATTGACCAATCGGCCGGTGGTAAGCTACGTGATCTTAGTGCGGAACAATCATGGGAACTCATAGAAGATCTTGCTCTCTATGACAACGAAAGTTGGAATGATCCCCGTGACTTGAACAAAACGGTCAAGGCAATATCTTTGCCTTCGAACAATTCTAGCACTCCCGATCGTAGGATCATGGAACTTGAGGACCAAGTCAAGTTTCTCATGAAATCTTACGATGCTCCTAAGCCTTCAAGCCAAGTGAACAAAATCCCTTCTTCATGCGAATTATGTAGTGGTCCCCATGACACTCGTGATTGTGTGGAACTCCCCGAAACAGCTTTTGCGGACTACGCATTCACGCGTACCGACGAAGCGGGAGATAAGTGGTACACTTTCAAGCCCAAGCCAAACACTTACGGTGATTCATACAACCCCTCTTGGAAAAATCACCCAAACCTTAGGTAGAAACAAAATCAACCCAATTCCTCCAATCCGCCTAATCGCTACCAACCAAACGGTCCACCATCCAACCGTACTTTCAACAACAATCCTTCTAACAACTATGGTAGTACCAAAAATCTTGAAGGATTGATGTAAAAGTTCATGGCATCTCAAGAAGCCCGCATAGTTAGGTTTGAAACCGAATTCAACCAACAACAAACGGAGATGACCAACAAGATTGACAACTTGTTGAAAGCCCTCAACAACCAAGCATTAATCACACCTAGGAAGGACACTAGGGACACCAATAGTGGAATCCAAATTAAGGACCCCTCATCATCCAAACATGTTCACTTTGTCAATGTTGTCACCATTAAGCCGATAGATAAGGAGATAGAGGAGAGTGACAAGGATGAAGTTAGAGTAGAAGCCGATAGTAAGGATGAGAGTAGGGAAGTTGAGGTTAATAAGGATGAGGAATTAGATGAGGTAGAACCTATAGAAGAATACTTTGACAAGTTGCCAACCAAGGGAGAACGGGAATACCATAAGGATTTATTCGATAGTCCTGAGAGAACATATATCTTTGGCGACCCCCTTATCAAAATGGGAGACCCCTCTAACATTAACATCCCATGCAATATCGGGCACATGCATATATGGAAAGCTTACATCGACCTTAGATCCCCCGTGAACATCATGACTAGGACTTATTACAATTGGGTGATGAAGAAGCAACTCAATTTTAGGATAATGCCCGGTAAGAATCTGATAAGTAATTTTGCAGGAAGAGTGAAGGGATTGCATGTGATTATAGGAAATCTTACCTATGAAATCGATTTTATGATAGTAGAAGACACTCGTCCGGTGATAGATGCTTGCCTATGCCAAATAATATTCGGAAAACCATTTGTTGAGGCCACTAGGATGAGTTATGATCCGACTTTAGGGATAGTTAGATTCAAGAAAGAGAATGATGAGGTTGCTTATCAAATGCCCTACAAGATCGAACAATACCGCCTTCTCTCTAATTTCGAAAAGGAACATAAGCAAGCGGCTTATTATAGGAATGAGGAGGATAGACGTAGAGGAGTAGAGTATGTTAGAAATAGGATGCTTGGTTTCTACAAAGAATGCTTGCAACTAGGTCCGGAATACAAAACTGGTTTAGAAGACGACCTAGAAAGTGGAACCAATGATGAAATCACGTAGTAACCCATGACTTTGAGTCTAGCTACAAGACTCGTAAATAAAGAAAAGCGCTTCGTGGGAGGCAACTGTCACACCCTCGCCGAAGGCGGAAACACGAGGTGTAACGAAATCGATATACATCACCAAAGAGAAATAAGACAATACCATAATTTACATTAAGGAAAAGTATAACATTACAACGTTGTTATTGCCGACTTTGGCAAATATAAGACATAAGTTTGATTCCCAAAAGATGGTATTTTAGTACATAATGAAAAGAAGTGACATGTGAAAACTTCATTATGCAAGACCTTGATGACAAGCTTACTGACGATCACCTGAAATGCATGAGAGAAAACGGGTCAACTATGAAAATAGTTTGTGAGTACAAACGTTTTATATAATAAGAAAACCATTTGAAAAAGTTCACAAGCCAAAGGCGTTGTAAAGTATTATGTCTTGTAGTCAAGTGTCCGCGGTCATAATAAGTCACAATATAAGCACCACATATATAATAATGTATGCCATGCAAAGCCCCTAATTAAATAATATGCGTCCCGTAACATAGTGGACGAGAGGTTGGCCGACCTCTAATACGCCTAGTAAGTATACATAACGTTCTACCATTTTTATTTAAGTTATTATAGCTAAAACCGACTCTAAAGTATCCAAAATCCATATTAAAATTTTCTAACAGCTTTTCTATTAGTGATAAAAGCTGTCAAATAATTACTTTTCGTCTAAACTTCATTAGGCCATAACTTTCTCGTTTTAGCTCCGATTCTTAAGTTTTATATATCCCTAGTTTCGTGTTTGAGTATACTAGCATATTTTTAGTACCTCGGCTAGTCCAATAAACTTTTAAAATCCAATTTTACCCCTTGAAAAACTCTAACAGCAACTATATTTTCAGAAAGTTAGTTCCATCGCCCAACTTAAAACTAACGCATCTTTTTCGTTACAAGTCCGTTTTAACCCGTTCAAACGGCTACATTTTCATTATAGAGTATATTTTCTATATTTCTAGTCTAATCTTACTCATAACCTACTGATTTTTCTGTTGTGAGTCGAATAGAACAGCCCCTAACCTTTTAGTGTCAAAACCACTTTTTACAAGTTTCCTAATGTTCCAAACCGTTCAAAACAACACCCAAACTAATCCTATCTCTTTCACCGATTTTTTTTTTTTGTAAAGCATGTATCTACTCGTTTTCTTATTAAAAATTCACAAACATGAACATAGGTGATATATATAGTTTAATGCATTTAAATGAATCTTTAACTGAATATATGCATAAACTAGCATAAAAATTGCATAAAATACATAATGGAAATAAAAATTATTTTTATACTTACTTGAAGATGAAAGGTTTTTATGATGATCAAGAACAAATAAATCCCAACGATCACTCCAAATCGATATGTAGTTAGTTTAAAACCCGTAATAGATCGAATAATACTTGAAATAGATCAAACTAATTTTTCTTCTTGTATTTCTCTTCTTGGCCGAACATACAAGATAAATGGAAAAGTTTTATGTTTTTCTTGTGTCAACTGAGCTAACTAGTGTATCCTTTATACAATATAAGTGAGATATGATAGTACATATAATATATTAAGTTAGTAGTAAGCATTAATGAGCTAGGAGAAAAATTGTCAAAGTGGGTAAAAGGGGTGCTTTGGTTCGGCTGAAATTTGGGAAGGAAAAGGGCAACCATGGTCCATTAATTAACTTGTCATAAATATCTAGGATTTAATATATTTAATATTAGTTTAGGTTTTAAATTAGCTAGCAACAAGGTGTATAAGAACAAAATGGAGTGACTAAATGATAGAATAAAGTGTAAATTTTTTTAAATGTATTTTATGTGAGTATTGGGAATATTGTTTGTGCACAAAAATCGTGTAAAAGCGTTTATTTAATAAATGAATATGAATGACTAAAAATGCAACCACAGGCAAGACCCAAAATGAATATGATGATACTGACAATATGTAGACTAACTCTAGTCTATATGTGGTGCACAAAAATGAGGTCTCTCGGATACGTGATTTAATTATCGTAAAACTTAATTTTTCGGAAAATAATGAATAGTAAAAACTACTATAGTGAATAGTAACTTGTGAATAGTAAATTGTCGAGGTTTGAAAATAAATGTAGACGTGGAAAAATTTCGGGTTGTGACAGCAACCCATGTTTTGTGTGATTTTATTTTTTTGATTGTTATTTGCTTCCGTATGCATGTTTAGTTTTTATTGTTGGTAGATCATGTTTCTCAATTAAAAAGTGGAAATACTTTACTTTGTTGTTTTGGCCTAGTCTTAACTCCACCTAGAAGTATTTTTGCAAAAGATAAGTGTAAGGGGAAACCTCAAATATGTTTTTAAGAAACAAACCGATCATGATTCTCCACAATATTAAATGAACATGTATATTCGTATTTGTTAGAGTCAAATGCTTGTATTGAGTCACAATGAAGTTTTGCAGGATTTTCCAGGAAGTAGGACCAAGTTTTTCCAAAAATTTTCCGGAAACTTAACATAAGAATTTCTACAGGTCCATTCTGACGGCGTCAGGAGTTAAAATCTGGAAATTTTACCGGTTTTGTTTTTCTAACGGAGTCTTATGGTTTTTGTGAATTATTAAGTTTTATAATCTCCAGGAGATCTGCAAACTTCATTCCACAAGCATTATATCTTATCTTGTTTTCTAGGATTTAGTAACTTATATAGGATGCCGCCGATTTTACGCGAGGTTGTCTTGTCTATTTTTTTGTCAGGATTTACAGGTTATGATCGACAAGGAGATGATTTATATTCTGGAAGGGAAGCTTTGATTGTTCATTTTCTTGGAGGAAGATCTAATCTGGCCAACCTATAATCCATACCGAGCGAATCAGGGGAGTATTTGATTTCATTCTCTTTACTTTTTCACTTTTACATTCTTTACTTGAACATTGGGGAAAATATTCATCTTAAGTGTAAGGGGAGGGTAAAAAGATGATACCTTACATATGCACTTTCGCTTGAGTTTGTTTTGTTTGATAGTAGATGTGTAATAAAACTATGAGAAATACTTGTTAGTGCAATTTTAGCGCCAAATTTAAATTTTTTTACAACATTTAGGAGTGAAACTTTAGCCATAGCAAGCGTCTCATGGATAGGAGATTGTATGACTAGCACATAACCGTAGATTCAGAAAAATTTTCCACCCAAAAATGTGAGGTTCGCCTTTAGATTTGATAGAAAAAGCATTCATTATTAGTGCTTATGAGTGTACCGATAGCATTTAGATTCTAGAACTTGCGTTAGTGATGCATCCCGAGACCGCTAGTGAGACTACATTCGTGTGGTAGGATTTACTACATGATAAGAGGCATTAGGATCACCCTTGTGTTAAACCCGTATAATAATTACTTGACCATTTAAGTCATATTACTTGGCTAGTTAAGTCAACTAATTTTTCCCACACCCTTAGCGTTGTACTCATTTTTAGTACACGAAACCCCTAGTACACCCCTCCGAGCATATCTTTTCGTTTCTAACTTTAAGCATTTTACTTAAAGGAAGAATTTGTTACACCCCACTTAAATGTACAACCAAATCGCCTTAGCCTTCCGTGTATGCGCTCATTTTTAGTGCATTATTGTTATTTGTTAAACCCTAAGTTAACTTTCTAATTGATTACATGGTTGCTAAGTCGAGTCATATCCTTGTACATATTGTTTTGGGACGATTGGGACTCATGGGTAAGTACTTATTTTATGGAGTAATGGGGAAGAACATCACTTATTACCCCCATATGTACGTTAATCTTAAAAGTGCTCCAAGTGTTTTGATTTTCTTAATTCGAGTCACTAGATTATTTAATTGTAAAGTATGTAAAGATTCAAGTGTAAGGGAAATCTCATCCCCTATGATGTATTATTTTGGATGGTAGGGTAAGAGTGTATGCAAAAAAAAAAAAAAAAAAAAAAAAAAAATAGAAAAAGAAAAAAAAAAGAAAAAACATACGGACTACCATCCCGTTTTTATTCTATGTTCATTTTATGTTTTTGTTATTTTTCATTTATTAGCTTAAGTCGAGTCTAGTCTTGGCTTAGCAACGCCATATTGTACATGTAATTAACTAATATTGTTAACTCGCCACCAGTAAAACTTCCTTTATCCAACAAAACCGTGTATTTCATATCCCTACACCTAACGTTACAACCCTTTAAAAGACCTCTTTGATAGTTTATCCTAGGTGCTTACGCCATGTGGTGGAGGTTTGATCCTTTCCCAAGCCTATGGTAATCTATTTTGCTATGACAGGTAGTGAGAGATATCTTCCGTTTCCATATTGAAATTTACACTTTATTACACCCGAGAGATGTGAGTATCTAAATACTATTTGTGAGGTGCTTGTGTATGACCTCCGTGCTTGTCTATTGGTCTTTAGTGGAACGATTATTTGTTGTAATTACTTTTATATTAGTGTTAAATGACCCCTAACTTGTCTTTTGAGTAGAATAAAAGCGCATTTGCTTGAGGACAAGCAAATCTCAAGTGTAAGGGTATATGATGAGGCGAAAAATGAACCGTTTTTAGGGGGTCATTTAAGCCCGAATCCGAATTTATTTGATCAAATATTGCCCTAAATCGTTCCTTTTGTGATTTTAGGTACTTGGAGAGTGAATTCTGGAAAAGAAGCCATTTTGGACGTTTTTGGAGCATAAAAGTGAAGAAAACGGCAAAGTCTCAATTTTCCATGCTGGGAACAGTAGGTGACGGCGTCAAGAGTTCCATCCTGACGGCGTCAAACCTCAAGAATAAAAATCCGTAGTTCATGAAGGCGTCACGAGTTATCCTGACGGCGTCAAAACCCCAAGAATAAAAATCCGTAGTTGGTGACGGCGTCACACACAGGGCGTCAAGAGTAAATTGTGTGACGGCCTAGGCCTTGACGGCGTCAGAAGTAGATCAAGGGCGTCCGAGGAAGTATTTGGCGGCGAGGTGACGGCGTCACAATGTTTGTCTTGACGCCGTCACCCCTATTTTCCTATATATAGTTTTCTAGTTTTTCACATTAAAGGGGGAAGTTTTGGGAGAAACCCTAAAGACGATTTTGGTGCAACTTTTACAGGTTTTTCAAGGGTTCCAAACCCTTGATACCTTGCATTGTAATTGAGATAAGTGTTCTTCTAATTCAATCAATATGTCTATGTGTTGGTTGTCTATATCTTGTTCTTGTCTCAATTCCATTATGCTAGGCTAGATCTCTTTTGTGTTTGCTTAGATCTAATGAAACCTAGATATTGATTATGTGTTGATTACTTGTTAATTCTTGTTGTGGATGAATGATTTATATGTTAGGCTTAAGAAAACTGGCAGATCTCCAAATGGTAACATGCTTGAACGTCTTAAGAAACATGAACCGAGGCGTACTAGGTCTTTATTGGTTGTATTTAATGCATGAGCCACTATTTACAATCCCTATAGTTGTGCTGGGCATGGTGTAGGAGGAGATAAGAGCTCATAGAATTGGGGAGTTATGTATGCCACCCCATGAATGGTATTAAGGAATACGATCCGTCATCCATGCAATTATAACAAGTAATTAACGTGTAAAAGATATCTAGGGAGTAGTGAAGTCTAAGTAAACACATTTTCTCCAATCACTGCTCACAACCTTAGTATAATTAGTTTATTTTCATTTTTAGTATTTTATTTTGATTGCATCTTAGTTTTGGGTTAGTTGAATAGCAACTAATTCCGCCCACTCTTTCAAAACCCGAGATTTTACTTGCTTTCATAAAAATATAAAAACACAAAAATAATCATCCCTCACCTTTAGAACTAGTAATTAGGCTTTCTAATCCTAGCGACACTATTCCTAAGCTGAACGATCAATCCCCCGGTACTTGTCACTATACTATTCTACAACGATCAGGTACACTGCCTGGTGGGGGTTGTAAGCTTCTCGAGATCCCTCAAGAGGTAAAGCCTGTTGCGATTCCCACGCATCAAAGGGGAGGGTAAAAAGATGATACCTTACATATGCACTTTCGCTTGAGTTTGTTTTGTTTGATGGTAGATGTGTAATAAAACTATGAGAAATACTTGTTAGTGCAATTTTAGCGCCAAATTTAAAATTTTTTACAACATTTAGGAGTGAAACTTTAGCTATAGCAAGCGTCTCATGGATAGGAGATTGTATGACTAGCACATAACCGTATATTCAGAAAAATTTTCCACCCAAATATGTGAGGTTCGCCTTTAGATTTGATAGGAAAAGCATTTACTATTAGTGCTTATGAGTGTACCGGTAGCATTTAGATTCTAGAACTTGCGTTAGTGATGCATCCCAAGACCGCTAGTGAGACTACATTCGTGTGGTAGGATTTACTACATGATAAGAGGCATTAGGATCACCCTTGTGTTAAACCCGTATCATAATTACTTGACCATTTAAGTCATATTACTTGGCTAGTTAAGTCAACTAATTTTTCTCACACCCTTAGCGTTGTACTCATTTTTAGTACACGAAACCCCTAGTACACCCCTCCGAGCCTATCTTTTCGTTTCTAACTTTAAGCATCTTACTTAAAGGAAGAATTTGTTACACCCCACTTAAATGTACAACCAAATCGCCTTAGCATTCCGTGTATGCGCTCATTTTTAGTGCATTATTGTTATTTGTTAAACCCTAAGTTAACTTTCTAATTGATTACATGGTTGCTAAGTCGAGTCATATCCTTGTACATATTGTTTTGGGACTCATGGGTAAGTACTTATTTTATGGAGTAATGGGGAAGAACATCATTTATTACCCCCATATGTACGTTAATCTTAAAAGTGCTCCAAGTGTTTTGATTTTTTTAATTCGAGTCGTTAGATTAGTTTAATTGTAAAGTATGTAAAGATTCAAGTGTAAGGGGAATGTTCATTCCCTATGATGTATTATTTTGGATGGTAGGGTAAAAGTGTATGCAAAAAAAAAAAAAAAAAAAAAAAAAAAAAAATCGAAAAAATCAAGAAAAAGAAAAAAAAATAGAAAAAGAAAAGAGAAAAAACATACGGACTACCATCCCGTTTCATTCTATGTTTATTTTATGTTTTTGTTATTTTTCATTTATTAGCTTAAGTCGAGTCTAGTCTTGGCTTAGCAACGCCATATTGTACATGTAATTGACCAAGATTGTTAACTCGCCACCAGTAAAAACTTCCTTTATCCAACAAAACCGTGTAATTCATATCCCTATACCTAACGTTACAACCCTTTAAAAGACCTCTTTGATAGTTTATCCTAGGTGCTTACGCCATGTGGTGGAGGTTTGATCCTTTCCCAAGCCTATGGTAATCTATTTTGCTATGACAGGTAGTGAGAGATATCTTCCGTTTCCATTTTGTTATATTACTTTATTACACCCGAGAGATGTGAGTATCTAAACACTATTTGTGAGGTGCTAGTGTATGACCTCCGTGCTTGTCTATTGGTCTTTAGTGGAACGATTATTTGTTGTAATTACTTTTATATTAGTGTTAAATGACCTCTAACTTGTCTTTTGATTAGAATAAAAGCATATTTGCTTGAGGACAAGCAAATCTCAAGTGTAAGGGTATATGATGAGGCGAAAAATGAACCACTTTTAGGGGGTCATTTAAGCCCGGAATTGAATTTATTTGATCAAATATTGCCCTAAATCGTTCCTTTTGTGATTTTAGGTACTTGGAGAGTGAATTCTGGAAAAGAAGCTATTTTGGACGTTTTTGGAGTATAAAAGTGAAGAAAACGACAAAGTCTCAATTTTCCATGCTGAGAACAGTACCTGACGGCGTCAAGAGTAATTTCCTGACGGCGTCAGACGTGAAAGAATTAAAATCCGAGAGTTCATGAAGGCGTCACCATGTAGAGCGTCAAGAGTTAATTGCATGACGGCCTAGGACCTGACGGCGTCAGATGTAGATCAAGGCTGTCCGAGGAAGATTTTGGCGGCGAGATGACGGCGTCACAAGTTTGTTCTTGACGCCGTCAGACCCTATTTCCTATATATAGTTTTCTAATTTTTACATTAAAAGAGGAGAAGTTTTGGGAGAAACCCTAAGTACGATTTTGGTGTAACTTTATAGGTTTTTCAAGGGTTCCAACCCCTTGATACCTTGCATGATTAATCAAGATAAGTGTTCTTCTAATTCAATCAATATGTCTATGTGTTGGTTGTCTATATCATGTTCTTGTCTTAATTCTATCATGCTAGGCTAGATCTATCTTGTGTTTGCTTAGATCTAATGAAACCTAGATATTGATTACTTGTTTATTCTTGTTTTGGATGAATGATTTATATGTTAGGCTTAAGAAAACTGGCAGATCTCCAATTGGTAACATGCTTGAACGTCTTAAGAAACATGAATCGAGGTGCACTAGGTCTTTATTGGTTGTATTTAATGCATGAGCCACTGTTTACAATCCCTCACATCTAGAACTAGTATTTAGGCTTTCTAATCCTAGCGACACTATTCCTAAGCTGAACGATCAATCCCCCGGTACTTGTCACTATACTATACTACAACGATCAGGTACACTGCCTGGTGGGGGTTGTAAGCTTCTCGAGATCCCTCGAGAGGTAAAGTCTGTTGCGATTCCCACGCATCAGCAAGCAAAAAAGGAAGATGAAGAGAAGCAGTATAAAGAGTTTTGTGCAAACTTGACAACCGTGTTTAAAGGCAATCCAGAAGAAAAATCAATGGATAATGTGGAATTGGTAAGAAATAATTTGACTTATTATGAAAAAAGTTTTACTTGTATTAAAATGAATCTGATTTTTCTTACTCTATTTATACAGGCATTCTTTCCAATAATTGCACATGAACACTTTTATCTGGTTGTTTTCAATCTACTCAAAGGTACTTCTGTCATCATTGACAACTCCAACTCAGGGGCGACTTATGAATCAAAATACTCGAAAGAATGTGACATTCTGGTAAGTAATTAGAGATTAGGCTCAAGTAATGATGCGTACTGATTTATTATTGTGTTTTCACTATCACATATATGGAAAAAAAAGTATCACATGTGATTTAACAAATGATTTGAAAAAACATGTGAATTATCATATATGATAAACCTATAAAAAATACAAAAGAAAATCAAGTATCATATATGATATAAAAAAATAAAAACAATGTGATGTTCTGGTAAGTGATTAGATATTATAAATTTACATTTAAGGGTCTTATTCAACTAAGCCTTTGGCTTAGCTGTAGCTGAAGGCGTCTTCTGCGGCAAAGTCGCAGAAAACGCCTTCGGCATATGAGATAATGAATTGTCTTTGTTAAAATGAATTTTCTATTTTGTGTAGAAAAAACTGTTTTCAAGATATCTGGAATCCCACAAGCATAAAAAAGCATCTGAAATAGCAAAAAAAAGACAACATTGATGAAGCTAAAGTGGGGAACAACACAAAATGTCATTGATTGTGGTATTTTCGTAATGATGCATATGGAGCACTATGGTGGAGAAACTTTGAAGAACTGGAACTTTGAATTTCCAAAAGAAGGAAAAGCTCAGGAGATGGAGATAATAAGAATGAGAATCAAGTATGCAACCAAGATGTTAATGCATGAACTGAACAATCACTGAGAAATGATAAATGAAGAAGCATTTGAGTTTGCAAAGAAATACACAAACAAGGAAGAGTTGCAGAAGTTGATAAGAGAAGAGATTGGAAAGAAGAAGGAAGAGCAGGAAAAGGACCATGTTGCAAGTGCAATATGATGGAAAAGGTTAGCGGTTAGTGGTGGAAAATTCAGAAGTAGGACTGACAACACAAGAATAGAAGGACGGGGGCGTACAACATCTTTTTGGGGCCACTAATGCATATTAAGATCTAATTTCTTTAGACTTTATTATGTAATATCGTATGCCATATAATATGGCTTAAACATGTTAAAACAATGTCTTATTTCGTGTGTCGTATGCTAGAATATCACAAGACAATTTAAATTTCCAGGTAGGATAATGGTTTAACTTTCTAGGTACTATGTTGCCATCATTTGTCAAGAAATGAAAATGGCGAAACATTTCTGGATGTCATTTTGAATGTCTTGTTTAAGTTTTTATTGCATAAATTGATAAATCAATTGTAATAGCTTTTGTTTATCGCTAATCGACTCTGTTTTATAACACACTGCCTAAAAAAAAGTATCATACATAAATATCATATATGATAATACACTTAAAAAATTTCCTTCAGAATTATCATATGTGATAACTAAAATGAAAGTAACCAAAACACTTGAACACAATCATAATATACTCTTCTTTATAAGTTATCATATATGATAAATCAAAATGGAAAAAACCAAATGTAAAATCATATATGATTTCGGAGAATTATCATATATGATAATACACCTAAAAAATTAATTCTGAATTATCATATGTGATAACTGAAATGAAAGTAACCAAAACTCTTGAAAACAATCAGCAACAATCTGTTTCATATAAAAACTCAGTAATAATCAAACAATCATGTCTAGGTCTGTTACTCAAATTTCTTCAACACAATCCGACAAAACAAATAATAATCAAAGAAATTAAAAAATATATGCGGACGATTTATGTTGAAATTCATGGTTGATCCAAGACCTCTCCTCTTGTAACTTCTAATTGATCCAAATCCATTCCCTTGTAACTTCAACTTGATCTAACTCAGCCTCTTCTGCAAACTTTTTTGGGCACGTCCTCCTGTTGTGACCATCTGTCTCTCCACATAACGAACATGCATTCCTGTTCTTCGAATTCTTATCAAGAGCTTGCTCTTTCCCTCCTTTTATGCGCATCTTTTTACGGCCTTTAGGATTACCAAGAGCTGGATTGTTAATGGTTTTTTCAGCTGGCTTTGGGACTCCAACAAGTTCCTCCAAATTATCAGCCTTGTTCTTAGAAGGAGGATTTGGGCAATCAGCCTCGACATCAATCTTTAGCAACCTCAAATTTTCAACAAAAGAAGACAACCTCGCCTCATCTTTACTCAACATATGGATACAGTGATCAACAATGGAACTTGCCTCATTTGCATAATTCTCAACAATCTCATTCTTCTCACCATATCTGTTCCTTTTGTTCCTCAAAGCAGTAGGTATAAGGTTCTTTGTCCAACGCCTCAATATGTATTGACTTGGAATCACTTCAATATTGGCATTCTTAAACACACAAAAAACATGCCTGCATAATATTCCAACTCGAAGAAAAAGCTGACAGGAACATACAACTGATCCATCCTCTTGGTTACGCAACACCTTAATGGACAAAAAAGAAAGAAGACAGTAAAAAATCATATATGATAAAACAAAAGAAATAAGGTAGTAAAAAATCATATATGATAAAAAAAAAATAAACAATATTTTTTAAGTAGCTAACATACCTTATATAATCCATCAACTCTATAAAACAGGTTAACTGGCTCTTCTTCTTCAGCTTTATCGTTATCCTTACCTTTATCCTTAACTCTCTTCCTAGCTTTCTCTCTCAACTTAGATTTCTTCTTCTCCATTAATGCATCAACAAATTTTGTTTCTCTAATAACAGATACCTCAGATCCTTCAACCAAGCTTTTGGTTTCTATATGACAATACCATGTGCCTGCAAAAATCTCTGCTTGAACCAACTCGAACAGAGGACGAGTAAAAACCTTTGAAGCATGACGTTCAATCTTAAGATAGGTTCTAAACTTCTGAACAGAATCAATAGTCTTATGATCAAGCCTCTCTTGTATATGCCTCTGCTTTTCCATTGCCGTCTCAAAACAATTCATAAAATTCATAAGAGTGGAACCTTGATTCGTAAAATGAGAGAAAAAGGAGTTCTCACTCTCAGATCTAGACGTCGTCCTCATCAAACCATACAAGGGGGATTCAATAAAATAAGCAGGAATCCAACACGAACGTATATTAAACATCTTTGTTAACCACTTATGATTCTGCAAACTAAACTCCTCCAATAACTTTGACCATCTATCCTCAAACTCCTCCGGACCGATATACATATTCCATACAATTTGATTAAACTTCTTTTTAAAGTCAGTATCATCATAGATTTTTGAACATATTTGTAAACAAAACAAATAACATTTGATTTAACAAATGATTTGAAAAAAGATATGTGTTATCATATGTGATAAACAAATAATAAATACAAATAAAATCAAGTATCACATATGATTTAACATATTATTGGAAAAAAGGTTCAAATTATCATATGTGATAAATCAATAAGAAATACACAGAGAATCAAGTATCACATATGATAAACAAAAAGGCAGAAAAATACCTTTCCAGGGAGCTTTTGAGTAATATGCCACATGCAAAGTCTGTGTTTAGAACCCGCAAACTCAACTTCAATGACATTTCTCATAGCCCCATCCTGATCAGTAACAACAATATTTGGAGCCCTACCAAACGCCTTTATGAACGCTTTCAGCAACCAAATATACGAAGCTGTAGTTTCGTTCTTCAACAAGCCTGCTGCGACTGTTACACACCTCCGATGATTATCTATGGCCGTAAAGGGAACAAACACCATTTTGTACCTGAAAAACAAAAATACTTAAAATAACAGATTAAATAGAAAATCATATAATCAAAATATCATACTGAACATACAAATACTTACTTGTTTGTTCTGTAAGGAGCATCAAACGAAACAACATCACAAAACTCTCTATAGTTGTACTTAGAAACTTCATCAGCCCAAAAAATAGCCACAAGCTCAGCATTTTCAACCAAATAATCAAACGAAAAATCCGGCACATGCTTCTTCCTATTCTCCATCTTAGATATAAGCATCTGTGCATCACTATCGCCTATGTAGCAGTTCACACCCCTAAAATAGTTCTTAAAATCAACAGTCGTTCCATGAACAAGCAAATAAGAACCCTTCAAACCAGTTAAGATGTGATGAGCTTTCGTTGCGCCTATATTTATGCTAGCAGCTTTAACAATGAACAATTGCTCAGCATACGTCAACTGCCTCTCAGTCTTTGACAAATGCTTATACTCTTCACGTTCAAGCTCATGATTATGAATACTATCAAAGACATTCAACCTGTACTTAGAAGTACCAAGAATCAAATCAAAAATAACACGTGCTTTGCACCCTGTGATATGCAGGTTCGAACTTCTAACCTGCTTGTCACTATTCTCTAAGTCTAACGTGTCCACATGAATTCCCTTTGGACAACCTTCCCTATTACACACTAAATACTTTTGCTTCACAGTACCATTCCTCAACCTTTTCTGGCATGACTTCCTAACCACAAACCCTGCTTTAGCAGCATATTTCATATAAGCAGCAATGCACTCATCAATCGACTTATAAACTTTGCCCTTAACAAGTAACACATCCACAGGAACTTTCAGAATATAATAAACAGTTCCACCAAGAGTATCAAAATTAGAGTGAGTAGCAAATGATTCAGGAGTTTTCAAAGCATTCAAATCTGAAAAAAAATAATAAAACAAAAAATAAAAACAGTGGTTTACTAAAAATGAAATCACAGACACATGTTATAATTATATCATATATGATATAACACATGCGAGACAAAAACATTGATATATCACATGTGCTATATCATATATGATATGACAAGCTTAAAACTACTTACTCAAAGCTGAGATTGATATATCACATGTGATATATCATGTGATACAAAAACATTGATATATCACATGTCATATATCATATATGATATCCAAACTACAAATATAATCAGCTACTAATTCAAAGCTTAAAACTACTTATTCAGAGCTTATAACATCTAAATAACATAGCTTATTAACACTAACAAACGGATTATAGAAAAAATTAAAATAATCAAAAAACTTACTCTTAATTGCTACGGATTCATCACCGTGTTCATAAGCAACAAACTCCTCAGCATACTTAGCTGAAACATCATCACTAACAACAATCTCTTCAAAAGCAGTAGAAGAATCAATAAGAGCGATCTCTTCAGAAGTAGTAGAAACAGAACTTTGAAGCGAATCCATAAAACCTGCATATAATATGAAAAAAATAAGTAAGTTAGCTGATAATTCAGCTTATAGAAACAAATAGCTTATAATTCAGCTTTGAATTAAGCTTAAATAAAAATAAACGAAAAAAAATTAGGGTTAGGTGATGTACGAGATGAAGAATGAACTCAATTAATGAATTTAGAAGAAAAAATTAGGGTTTCTTTGATGATCGCGATGAAGGAGATGGTTAGAGGAGCTGGTTAGAGGAGGTGGTTAGATGAGAGAGAAGAAAGAAACACACACTTTGTGTGTGTGAAAAAAATGACGCATTAATTGAGATGAGAGTAAAAAATAGTATTTAAATAGTCCTAAAATACCCTTGTAGTGTAAATATTAACTCTAATATAAGCCATTAGATCAAAATGAATGAAAGGTGGGGATTGATCCCTTGGTATGTAAAGAATATTTAGTGCTCAAATGATCTTTGTTCATACTTATTAAATAATTACTAAATTCAAAACAAGATAATTATCAATAATAAAAGAAGATAATTATCAAATTTGAAAAGATAATTATCTTTTCAAACAAGTTATTAGTTATCCAACCAGACCCAACTCGGTCTACCACCATTAATTAATTAATATTAATATTAAAGCCACGTATATTAATTAATTAAAGCGTGAATGTGTTATAACCTATATCAAAACCAGTGTTGCAAAAATTGGTCTAGGCGGCCGATTAATCGATGATTAATCGCTAGGCGGGAATTAACCGCCCCAATTTTCACTAATCGACCTTATTAATTAGTTTGGTCAAAATCGGTCAACATACCGATTAATCGAATAAAATAGGCCAAATCAGGCATAAATCGACCAAATCAGACAAAAATCGGATAAATCGGCCAACTCGGTTACGGATAGAAATCGGCCAAATCAGGCATAAATCGGCCAAATCTAAAAAATGGCCTGATCGGCCAAATCGGCATATAGTTTCAAAATTTTACATATAAAAATTTCAATTCGATCAATCTCCGCCTAACTGATTAATTGTCAGGCGGTACCCAGCTGCCAAACTACCGCCTAGCTATTTTTACAACCTTGATCAAAACACATTAATTAATTAATATTTATACTAAAGCCCATATACGCACGAGGTTATATAACTTGTTTCATAACTTGTTTCGACAATCACAGTGATCGATAACAATTTGCCTTGTTCAAACCTTTTTAGATTTATTTCATATACTAACAGATCCGCATCAACACATGTTTAGTGTTTTCTAAGGGAGATAATTGAGTCGTGTTCGGGTTGACTTATTCGGGTTCATGAGTTGGCGGGTTAGTATAACATTTACCCAAACACGGTCCGTTTATTAATTGTATCAAGAAACTCAACCCTAACCCAGAGCTGCATAATACGTGTAATCCGTCTGTGACCCGTTTAACCTATTTAAGTAAAGAGGTCAAGCGGTGAAGAAAGTTGGTGGTTTGTCGATTCAACAAGTTCAAATCCAGAACAATTTCAATGACATGAGTTATAATCGTAATTCATTGTATTATTAAGTATATAAAAAATGATTTAATATATATATATATATATATATATATATATATATATATATATATATATATAACTTTAAAGACTCATAATTACGTATATATCCTACTAAAACTCATAATTGCGTATATATCTTTCATAAATATTAAATATTACATATATACTCAATTAATTATTTTACCTATATTTAAAACCAAAAGATATATCAAATTGTAATTAAAATATAGAATGTCCATAATACCCTTTCATATCTTACCCTTGTTCGTCAGTTTCCATGTCCTTATTGCTGTAATTGTGGACCTAAAAATACGTGGCATCATCCTGATGGTTGCAGACAAAGACCCACTTATTTTACAACCTATCAGGATCATGACACATGTTTTTTGGTCCACAATTAGATCCATATATCATTTCTCTTGATTATATTACCGATTATTACATCTCTCATGTTCTTGTAAATGTTAGTATGTTGTGAGAGAGAGTAAATTAATGCATGAGTCTCATGCTTTACTCAATGATGACCCCATAATTTGATTTGTTTTAATCTCATTGGTGCAACATTACAAAACATGAGACACAAACATAAGAGGATATCAATCCTTTGATAATTTCATTTGTTATGCAATTAGCACATACTGTAATCAATTTGCAGGCTGTACTAATGGATTAGACCATGCGTAGTTTAAAACCAAGATGGCATAACTTACACATTAAAAAAAAAAAAAAAAAAAAAAAAAAAAAAAAAAAAAAAAACTTACACATTTTACATAGATGATATAACCCCTCAATTAAAACCAAAAAGAAAGGAGTCAATGTAATACTGAACAAACTAAAGCTGTAAAATCAAAGAAAACCCAAAACTTGCTTTAGTGGCATACTGAAGAAGAAGAAGAAACCTAGCCTAAGAATGTCAAGAACATGGGTATAATGGATATTTATATTTAAAATATAATTATCAACTATATTTTGGATTTACATATATGTAAAATAATGGGTAAACTGCAAAATATGTCCTTAAACTTTCTTGATTTTGCGAAAGTTGTCCTCTTACAAGATTTTTAGCAAATAATGTCCTTGAGCAGGTTTCCTTAAGCAAAAAGTGTCCTTGAGGATGACGTTTGTTTGTAAAAATGGTTTTTTGGCCTAACGCTCGCCCGTTAAGTGCCTTGTGAAATGACTATTTTACCCTCCTTTCCTTCAATAATCACAATTCCACCCTTGCCTTTTCTTTCCCGCATTTATGTACAATTACGTATTCCCCCCTCCAAACCTTGAGGGACAAAATTTGCGATAAAACCTTGATATAAAAGTAAATCGTTTGGGGCTGCCACAAACATAACGTCTAACACACACAAACATAAACCCTAATTTGTTGACCATGGATGTCGACCAAAGTGGTAGCAGCGACAGTGATACCACTGGTGGTAAGTTTTTGTTGTTTATTTAGTTCCTTTATTTGTTAAAAATTGGATTACTTTGCTTTTGATAATTAAATGTGTCTGTGAGTGGTTAAGAGTAGTGTCTACTTGCTTGTGTTAATTGATGACATTTAGTATATAAGTGATCACATCTAGTCTTGTTGGCAATCTTTATAGATTTCAATGATGGTGTGAAGAGTTGTTATGCCTGTATGGAAAAGAGCATTTCAAAACTTGAACATGTGTTCTACAGGTTGAAATGGATGAATGGTTAATTTTTTGAACCTGTTATGATGTTATGTAAATACATTTGTTTGTGTTAGTATTAAAGTTTGGCTTTGCTGGAATAATGTTTACAGCTATGAGTTCAAAGGTTGAGCTTAAACTGACTGAATGTTTGCCGGATGATGAACAAGTTTGGTCTAGGCCGGGAATGCCATTAATTATGAATTAATGGAAGAGATGAAAGCAAGATATGGGCCATTCAAAACCATCAAAGAGGAAAATGTAGATGAATTTCTTGATGAGCAGTTTTTGATGACAAAGGTTGAAAATCAAGGTAAAAGCATTCAACCTTTTAAAAGGGTGTTTGGAAAAGCAAATAATTCTTATTTAACCCCGGCATATCTTGTTGATGAGTTGTTTATTAGCAGAAAGAAGGAAACGCTACAAGGTAAATATACTTAAGCTCTTAAAGGGGTGTTTGGAATGTCTTTCTACCATATAGATGTTATTGATTTAAATGATGTTCTTGGAAGTGAATATTATAGATTGTATCACAGTTTACCTTTGTTGTATACTTTATGCAGTTTTGGATTTTGGTACTCTGAGCTTTGACTTGGAATCAGATGATGGTACCGGTAATCATAACAAGGGTAAACCAGCTGAGGGTACTAGTGAGCAGAGGAAGGAAGCTGCTGCTAAACAGAGAAAGGCAAGGCTAGATGAGGGTACCAGTGAGCAGAGGAAGGCAAGGCCTCCGAGTGTAACCGGCTGCGTCCTTGGCCTAAGAGCAAAGAAGAAAGAACCAGCTCCCAAAAGAGGTTCTAAGTGTTCTTCATTGCATTCCAAGAAGAAAAATTAAATGCAGGATAATGTTCCTATTTTGTGTTTACTATTTGAATGTAATGGTATTTTAAGACAATTTTAGTTAATCTATGTAAGACATGTTTATCTAATAAGTTTGGTTAAGCATTGTTCATTTTGCATAACATTTTTGTTAAGCATTTTGCATGTACATTTGCATATGCAGGGGTGTTTGTAATTTTGCATTTTGACTTTTTAAAGTCAATAATTCAAACACAAACGTAAAAATTGAAACATAAACATCCTAATTGAAAAATAAACATCTTAATTCTCTTAAACATTGGTCATCAAATTTAGTCACCATGGATGCCCAATCCTCAAACCCAAAATACACCCCAATGCTAAATCTAGAGAATCACAAACACACATTCATGGTTTCAAAAGAACCGTAAGGGGGTCTTCTGTTGATTATCACACCCGTCTCCCTGAACCACCACTTGCAGCAATGCTAGAACCACACTTCTCTTATTGTCAGTGTTGCAAAAATGCATTTTAGCTTCGTGAGGAACTACGTGTGTTTAAGGAAGAGGCCCACTTCATGTGGACAAGCATTAACAAGTACCTTGTGGAGGTCATGAAGGAACAAGCCAACAAAAAATGAAACCTTTCCTCCTAACTTTTGATTTGGTTGCAATCGGTTGTTGCTAAATAATTATGTATTTGGATGGTAGTTGTTTTAACAATGGCTTATCTTTTGTATCTTATGACTAATGCAAGTTTGTTTGGTCAAATTTGTTATTTTCCATATTATTTGCTTACTTCTTTGCTTATGAGATTGTCTGCATTCTTGTTTTAACAATGTTTTATCTTTGTTAGCAAACAAAGTATGTAATTTGTATGCAAATTATATAGATAAATGCTCAACCTAGTTAGAAACTACTTTTGTGTAGTCAAACATAGGGTCAGGCTCCAAAAGGGTAGTCGCCGTGGGATTAGTCGGCTCGCAATGTCGAGTCGGAAACCCATGTTACCCAAAAAAAACATAGGGTCAGGCAACTTGACTATTCGTTTGACTTTGTTTGTGTAATGTAAATGAGTATTAACTAAGCACATTTACACACAAACCTACCCATGTCACTTGCTTCATTTATTTGTCAACCTAGTTAGATAGTACTTTTGTGTAGTCAAACATAGGGTCAGGCAACTTGACAACTCGTTTGACTTTCTTTGTGTAATGTAAATGAGTATTAACTGAGCACATTTACACACAAACCTACCTATGTCACTTGCTTCATTTATTTGTCAACATTTCTCATAACCCTGCTCATTTTATATCATCAACTTTGTTCATCAAACTCATTAAAACTCTAAGCTCACCGTAGATGCACAATCCAGAAAGTTAGCAACAAACAGTCACAACCATGCGGTCCGTTACCCATTGAAAGTTGGAGGCTCTCAAGCATGGTATTTCTCCGCAGACCCTGAAAAACCAGATCCACCAATGCCAGAACCATACGCCTCTAAATGTCAATGTTGCAAAAATACATTTCAGGGTCGTGAGGAATTACGCGTGTTTAAGGAAGAGGCTCGCTCTAGGTGGACATCGATTAACAACTTAATTGTGCTAATCATGGAGGAAAGAGGCAAAAAACCATGAAACCTCTTCTACATATGTTATGGTTGTATTAATTTCAGTTCTAAGTATGTTTATGTAATATGTTATGTACTTCTATGATATGGTTGTATTTATATTAGGTTATGCTTTAGGTTTGATGAACATCTATATTTATGTAATATGTTTAAGTAACTCTATCTATGATATGGTTATATTAATATGTCTTAAGAACATATTTATGTATTATGCTTTAATTCAAATTTAGTTGATTATTGTTAATTTTTATGCACTATACATTTACATATCATCTCCCCACCAAATTCACTCAACCATCAACCACAACAGCCAAAGTGGGGCAAATGTATGGTTAACACTGCTTTAAGGAATTACAATTGCTGCAGGTTAACACTGCTAGTTAAAATTTATGCTGCTACAGGTTTTCTTTTAATGCTGCTGCAAATTTTGTGAAGGGGTAAATTGCAAGTCTAGATTAATATTCGGCAAATATACTTCAAGGACTATATTTGAAAATTTAAATAAACTTCATTAAAGCAACCAGATTATTAGAGTAGGCTTTTTCATCGAACATTAACTGCCAAACCAACCCCGTTGTTCATTTCAAAGTGATAATCAATAGTCACATTTGGTTTACAAAAATAAATAAATAAGTAAATAAATATAAAAGTAAACACAGCACAATCAAACCCGTCTATGGCAAACAACGATAAGGGAAAGTCTGTGTTGATTGGGGGCGAGGAAACATCGGAAAACACTTGGGGGAAAGTTTTATTAAATGATAAAGTGTTAGAGGAAATTGTGGATACATTTGGTGATGAAATTATTGCCAAATATGGTTCGTATGAAAACATAGGGAAGGAAATGATAGCAGTTATTCTTCAATTGATGTGGAACAAAACTTTCAACGAACCAAACATGGGTGGTAGTGGTGCACAAACTATTCCTACCCTTGGAAGTGGTAGCGGAACAGCGAATGAAGTAGTTGTAGTTGAAGAGAAAAAAAGAGTGAGGGGAAGGCCCAGAAAAAAAATAGGTTTTTCTGTACCAATCGATAATCCAATTACAATGTCAGAGAAAAAGAAGAGGGGAAGGCCTGTTGGGAGTAGGAGGAAGAGGGAGGAGACTGATAAACCGAGTACAATGTCACCCATAAGGAAGAGGGGAAGGCCTGTTGGAAGTGGTAGGAAGAGGGAGGGGAAGGAAGAGCGTACAGATCATGATATGTTAATCTAATATAATTCATTTATGTGTCTTTTTATTTTCTATCTTTTTAATAGATTGTTATGTACTGATATTGAGTGCCATGATTGACTGCCATGATTAAGTGCCATGTAGCTGTGTTTGGCATTTCTCTTTAGACTTCATGTTTGAATAGTTTTTTACTTTAATTGACTCTTGATGTTCGAATTTAAACGGTGGCAGGTTTAAATGCTTATGAGGATGAAATTGTGTTCAAGATGCACAAAAATGGATTCTTTGAGTTTGGTCCATTGAGGTATGTAGAAGGGTCTGTTTATAAACTATTTGCCTTTGTCCATGATAGAAGTACTTTTACTCTTGGGTTGGATCATATGTTAACAAGCATTAGGGGAGATAAATGGGCATTGTTCTTTTGTTTGCCTGGCAAATAATTAGAAGATGGCTTGAAGTTGATTCACACAGACAATGATGTCCATACAATGTTGGAACTAGGTTGTCGGTCTGGTTCTGTAGATTTGTTTGTTGCTCACAAACCACAGCGGTTATCTTAATACTATTTAAAAAACATGGATTTAGAGGGTCAACATGGGGAGCTTATCGGATGGGTAGAAGAAGATGCTAGCTTGCGTTGCTCTAGTACTTCAGCTCCTTTTAGGACTAGATATAATAGGGAGAGAAGTTTAAACTTGAAAAGAAAGGTTGTGGGTGATGCAGATCCTGAACTCGGGAAGAATAAAAAAGTGGTGAAGAGGTCTGTGGATAAGGGAAAAGGAATCATGGTTGATGAGGATGAAGCATTTAACAGGAAGAAGCCTGTTTTGCCAAGGCCAGGTGGAATTGTCATTAGAGAGGGTGGTTATATGAAGAAGACATCAGGTGCGGGTCTCGTGAGACCAAGAAGTGATGTCAAAATCACAAACTGCGTGTTGGGTCTAAGGGCACCAAATTCTTTGGGAAACAAAATGGTGTTATTTTGACTAGGTTAGTCTAATAAATTGTTTAGCATACTTTTTTTTTCATTCATTGCATTGCATATTATACTAACATCATTACATTGCTTAATTTGATTGTGCAGATATAGTTGATCACTTGTTGGTTCATCTAGAAGAATGTTTTAAAGTTTGACAAATGGGATCATCTTTTGGGATTATGTAATGTGTAGTAACAAAAACAGTTTAATTTGGTTGTATATTATGTTTGTAATTTCACTAATGTAACTCGAACGATATTACCTCTGTTTCGGATACACCAAAGGGTGTGTAGAGGTATTGTGATGGGTTAATTTTTTTTTGGTACATTGCCAAACGATATTATGTAACTTGAAGTATCACATATGGGTTAAATGTTTTATGTTTGTGTTATATGCTTTGATTAATAGCATTATTTAAAGACGTTTTAACTTGTTGATGTTTGGAACAACATTTTGCATATGCAGCAGCACTTTGACTTCTAAAAGTCAACATAGACATTTGTTACAACTTAATCGGTATCGGTAAATGAATCCGATACATACCCACACCACCCAAGTTCCCAATCTTCCTCTGGTTCTATCCTAAATCTCTCCTCCGAGGAATCTGTATATGAATTAGATACATAGCCATTCAACCCAAGCTTCCTCACGTTCTTTCCTAAGTCTTTCCTCCTCCTCTTGTTTAGCCTTTGCTTCTTCTTGTATTTGTAACAAGGCTTCTTCGTCTCTCCTCATTTCATGTTCCTGTTGCTCAATAAGATATCCCTCATTCCGCCACTCTTGTTCAGCCCGTTCTTCTTCTTCTAACAATTTCATTATGTCTTCATTGTCTAACATTCTTCCACCAGCTACCCCACTCCCACTCCCATAAAGTGTATCATTATGGAAATCTTTAACTAAGTTTTTCTTTGTAATGTTAAGATAATAGAGTGAATGGTTTGATCGATTAGGAGAAAACACATAAACGTTATGAACAATCACAGCAGCTCCTACATGAATATCCTTTCCATAACCCCCTCCTCGTTAATTATTTTGTGATGTATTGCACCAGGCATTGAACTTGAGAGATATTTGAGAGTTACTGTAAGATCGCCAAGGGCATTTGGAGAACACGACTTGATTATTGCTACAACTTGAGCAACTTTACCATTATCGATAAAGCTCTTGATGTCACCTAAACATCCACCCCCACCCCCCACTAGCATTCACATAGTCAACCGCGCTAAGCCATAGCCCAAAAGAAAAATCCTCATCCACATCCTCAAGAACTGCCCTGATATACTCTTGTGTCGAAATTACACGCTCCTGGAGACCTTCGCTAATATCTGCTTGTTAACGACGCTTAGCCAGTTAAACAATACCAGCAGGACCGGGTATTATCCTAACCTCCTTTTCAGGCCTGTGTGATTAGTGTAGGTTTTCCAACGAGGAGTTTATGTGACGGGTTTGCTCATGGTTGTTGCAGGGACGGATGGGGTTATTCAAGTTAAGGGATTTGTCCATTTCGTTTTGAAGATGTAAGATTGATTATGTGTGATTATGTGTTTCACGGGGTTATAAGTGCTTCACAAATTTGGTTGTGATTGGCGGGAAAGAAAGGGGAATGGTGGAATTGCGATTATTGAAGGAAAGGAGGGTAAAATAGTCATTTCACAAGGCACTTAACGGGCTCACTAACAAGCGTTAGGCCAAAAAACCATTTTTGCAAACAAACGTCATCCTCAAGGACACTTTTTGCTTAAGGAAACCCGCTCAAGGACATTATTTGCTAAAAATCTTGTAAGATGACAACTTTCGCAAAATCGAGAAAGTTTAGGGACATTTTTTGCAGTTTACCCTAAAATAATTAATTAGATATGTATATAATATTTAATGTATGTGAGTGATGTATTAATTATAAGTTTTAGTAGGATAAATACGTATTTATGAGTCTTTAGTGGGTATATATGCATAATTATTTAGAGTCTTATATACTTAAACGGGTTCATATTTTTAATACTTACCCAACTCAAACACGACTCGTTTATTAAGTAGGTTTGACGAGTTGATTTATTTTTGACCAAAACCTGTTTATCATCAACCCAAATTTGTTTAACTTCACATCGGGTTTGTGTCATTTATCATGTAGTGACGAGAATTGACGCCCTAAGTTTTTTCTATAATAAAAAACAAACAAAGCGTGAAAATTCATTTCTTAGATGTGATTTTATAAACTTTATACACATTTTGTCAAACGTGGTGTGATAATGGATGCCATCAAAGGAATCTTATTTACACGACTATAGGTGTCTTTCTATTGTTTCATTATATATGAAAAAAAACTTTAACGAGAACAATAAAATTACATTAACTTGCACTACAAATATTTTTATGCTACTCATTTTCGTCTTTAACAAGTAGTTGACTTGTAAAACCATTCTAAAAATCTTCCATAAAAACTGAACAAAAGTTATTTTTAATGTGAGCTCCTTTTATAGCAAAATAATTTAAGCTTCTATAATTTCTCGTAATCTCGTGAGCTATACATATAGACTTGTAAAGTACATCGAGCCATTAAACTTTTGCATAAAATATATAATCCATTGTTTGTGAACGTCTGTAGTCTGTACACATTCTTGTTAGAGTTAATTACGTAAATGGTCTATGTGGTTAGTCGGATATTATGGGTTTAATCCCTATACTTTTTTTTTTTGCGGATCTTCTCCCTACTGTTTTGACCCATTACGGGTTTGGTCACTTGACTTTTTTTTTTTTTTTTTTTTTTTTTTTTTAACCGCCAAGGATGGTTGAAATGACACTAATACCCTCGTATGTTTAAGCGTACAGTCCCTGTGGTTTGTCTCGTATTACAGATTTAGTCCCCAAAGGGTTTTTCTATTCTTTTTTTTTTTTTTTTCAAACTTTTTTTTATCCAAAATTTTTTTAAATTTTTTGACAGAAGTTTTGACTGTTTTATAAAACTTTTTTGGCAGATTTTTTTTTAAAAATACTTTTTGACGGAGTTTTTTTTCGTCAAAAAAAAAATCCGACAAAAAATTTAGTCAATTTTAACACTCTTTTTAAAATAAATTTAAATATTATTAGCAGAATATATAGTGTAAGGTTCTTTTCAGAACCAAATAAATTGCGAGAACCAATCTTAGCCTTCTATTATTTGATCAATGGTTGGAAATGGTGGTGGCATAACCGTAATAAACTTAAACTTTAGGTAACATTTTATAAATGATAAAAGGGCATTTAAGGTATATCAACATTCTTAATATTCAGTTTTAATCTCTTTCAAAACCGCTCCTACTTAACATTCGTGCTATTGAGTTTCAGTTTTTATCTCTTTTTTCTCCCACTCTAAAATCACTGGCCACACCTTTTCAATCGGTTAAAAATTACACTATCTGTTCTCTCTCTCAACATGAAACCACCACACTCTTACTGTATTTTTGCAGATCTTCTACGACACCTTCTTCCGTTGGGACAAATACACGAAATCAGATCTCGCTAGATGGGTCCATGACAACATCGTACATCTTGTCACCATAATTTAATTGGTTCTGATATTGGTTGGGGTGTTAGGAGATAACGTTTGGGCGTGCCGTCTCTCCTGATAACTATTTTGGTTACAACAAAAAGAAGAGAAATATATGTGTCCACCATGGCAACGATTTTGGAGTTTTGGTGTTGTGTGGTGACGGTTAGAGGACGCGGTTCTGGGATTGGAAGATCTATAATCGGTTCAGATATGTCTAGTGAGTTCGACACCCAAGGCTTGGACAACACTCCCAGGTTCGGTTCAGATTTGTTAATAATATGATGTCTGCTTCATATTTGTAATATGCCCTTCAGGGATTAAGTTTTTTTGGTTCACTTAGTCACCTTGATATACGTACTACTCAAAATTGGATGGTTTTATTGCTAAAATTGTTACTAAAAAATAGTTTGATCAACTTTAGAAATTTACAGAAACGAGAAGGTGAGTTGATATACATTTTTATTGAATCAAATGGAACCGGTGAGTTGATACCACGTCAGGCCACAATAAATATCGATATAGTTGATCTATGCACATATGCACTGGACTTTTTTCGTACATGTTACAGTAGTATGATATAATGTGATTGTGTGTTTTTGATATGAGTATATTATTGCGACTTCAACTTGCAATATTCGGTCTAAACACTCGAAAGTATATTTGTTGCGAATTCAAGTTGCAATAGTCGGTCTAATCACACATAAGAGCACCTCTGCACATGTGTAGCAGAAGGTGTGCACATGTATGATCGATGCATTTGTGCATGAACAACGTCCAGTGCATATGTGCATAGATCAACACCAAAGTTGAAATCAAACATACTCACATATGTATACAGCATTCAACACATATGTATTCAACATGCAATCTGAACACAATCTAGTGTGTACATCTTTGTCAGTTGCATAATATTTTGTTTGAAATGTCTTCTAAAATTACAATACCTTCAATTTTCTATCTCACGCTATATAAGTAAGCATTTAAAAGTTTTTCATATTTTTCAGGTAAAGACGATGAAGATGAATGCTGCAAATGTGTGTACTTCAAGAAGAATGAATTCGATAAAAAAGGACGATGAATGCATATGTGTTTACATACATATGAGCGAAAACTTGAGCATGCTAAATATGTGAAAACACAAGTGCATGCATGAGATACGAGTTTACATGGACAAACTTGAATACATGTATACATATGCATATAGATGAACTCTCATGCACATGTATATACAAGGGATCAAGAGTTTCTAATGAGGGAACATACATGTGCATTAGGCAAAAGCAAAAGCCAATAGATACACAAAGTGTGTTCTTTCATATGTTTATATACATTTGAACTTAGAGTTCTATTTTTCTATCGTGTTAAGATTTGTATATACTCTTGAAAATATGTATTGATGTTTATGTTATTAATTAGTTTATTAGAAATTTAAAGGTTTAAAAGTTCCACTACAGGTTATGCGTTTTGCGACTGTGCATGTGTATTAATATGAATTTTACCAAGACATGCACATGTATATATATCAAATTTTGGACCAGAATTTAAGCTGCTCTTGAAACTACAATAGACAAATGTGCATGACTAATCTTACGTAGTACAATGCATGTGCTCAGTTGAAAAAAGATGTTAAAAAATTGTGACGATAAGATATATGTATCCATAAAATTGTGGATCTAACCAACAATCTCATACGTAATTCTAAAAGGAAAATGAAAAATATAATTTTACCATTATACCCTTTTAAATTAAATAATAAAAATAAATATCCAAAAAAATCTGATTGGTTAATGCTGGTTCTCGCAATTCTCGCAATTCATTTGGTTCTGAAAAGAACCCTACCCCGCAGAATATATATATATATATATATATATATATATATATATATATATATATATATATTAAGTTTTTGACATAATATTTTTTTAAAATTTGGATATTTCTGACGTAATTTTTTTTAGATTTTTCGAATATTAATTTTCTGTCTACAAAAGTTTAAATTAACTCTGTCTAAAACACTTTAAAGAGAAAATAATAATCTGACCAAATTTTTTAACAGAAATTTAACAAAAATTCTGTAAAAAATTTTCTTGTCAAGAATATACTGTTTTTTTTAAATCGTCATAAATTATTCAAAAAAGTTCAAAACGATTTTAAAAAAAAAATTGTCAAAAAAGTTTTAAATTCTGTCAAAAATTGTTTAAAAGATTCGGACCATTTTTTTTTAAAATAATAATATTAATTATATAGTTAAATAAATAACTTTAATTATATAATTATATAAATAAGAATAAAAAATTAGGTACTAAATATGTAATACCCAACAAACCACAAGGACCATACAGTTAGAGGTTATTTATGTCATTTCATTCATTTAAAGGACCAAACCCGTAATAGGTCAAAATCATAAGGAGAAGATCCGTAAAAAAAGTTTAGAGAGTAAATCCGTAAAACCTGACAAACCACAAAGACCATTCATGTAATTAACTCTTATTTTCAGGTGAAATGTGATATTGTGATATGTATAACATTAAAAAACAAATATGATTTACCATAAAAACTTTGAACTTTACATTTTGGCCACCACACGTAAATGCAAGTAGTAGGTTACTTTGAAATAAATTTTTTTTGAATCATGTATTTTATTTTATTATGTTATTTTTGACAATAAATTTACAGATATAAAGAATTTTGTATAGTTCGTGCCCGTTCGGGCTCGAACCCATTTGGCCCGTGCTCATTTGGTCCGTTGCCTGTTCGAACTTAAATATTTATATAATGAGCTTTATTATTCGTATTAGTGACATTTAATGCAAAAATTGTGTTTAATTTGGTTGTACAATATGCTTGATAATTTGTATTTCTTATGTAAGGGGTGTCTTAATAACTGTATTAATTGTATTTATTGACCAGTTAATTAATTGACTACATCAAATAGCATTAATGTGGTGTTTATTTTTTTTAATATGTGCATTAAAGTGGTGTACACTATGCTTTTTGTATTGTACGTCTGAAAATTATGTGCATTAAAGTGTTGTACACTATACTTCTTTTTTGTAAATCTTAAAACTTGGAAAGAGAGTCATCCCTCTATTATATATAGACTAGACGAGTACCCGTGCATAGCAACGGGATTTCTAGCGGCAAACAGTTATACTTGTGATGTTATGGCTAAGTATTTCGTGTTACATTTATACATAAAACGTAAAATAATTCAAATATAAGTGAAATTTTTTTAACATACGATAATTCAAATTAAGTTTAGAGATTAGCATTCATGTGAATATGGTATATTGGAGTCATTTTTTCATTTTAGGAAGAGAATGCATTAATCTCAAGGGAAAAATGTTAGACCCACTCATAAAATTCATACATAAATTTCATTCGTTGACATGTCAATGAGTGATTATTTTAATAAAATAGAAGAGAGATAGAAAATGAACCACACACATTACGAGTGGACTTTTTGTATGAGTCTTGCATTGCTAATCTCAAGGTATATATGAGTCTAGTCACTTTTGTATTGGGAAGATAATACATTTTACTGTACTCCCATGATATATATGGGTCTAGTCATTTTTGCATTGAGAAGAAAATGCTTTTTATTGTACTCGAACACCTTTTTAGGTATCTTTTCCTTTTATTTTTTCCTTAATTCAACTATCCAGAGTTTAAATTTTTTTGAACTTAATTAATTCTTGTCACGCACTTGATGGGTGGAAAAACTTAAAAAAAAATAAATAAAAAAAAAACAAAAAAAAAACAACTTTACTATAAGTAAGCTCATTCATTATTTTTACTATTCGTTATAACCATTGTTATGTTTTAATAGCAATTTTGATAATCAAAAGATTTGTAAACCTTCTAAAACTTAAACCATAAGACTTAAAATATCCGAAGCAAGTCCAAATGAAAATATGAGAAAAAAAAAACACTACATAAAACCCCACGTAATAAACATGTAGCATAAAAATTGGAACTAAATAAAATTTGAATATACAATGTTATTCAAGTATTTTAAGCTTAAGGACCCCTGTCAGACTCAGTTACTCAAGTATTTTTTGCTACTCATTTCAACATTCCAATTAGCGAGCAATAGCAAGGTTTCCTCATTTGGTTTTCAATTAGTTTGCATTTTTTGATTGAGAAAGATAGTCAAACTTTCCTCCATTAGCTTTAATCAATAGTTGTGTACAGCTACGCATTTCACTTTTATATTAATTCCATCCATTAATTTCCCTTTAACATTCTATATTCACGTATGAATTCAGTTTAGATAAGGGCATTTTCGGCATTAACTAAAAATTCAACATTTCACTTTTCACATTTTCACCTTTGACCATTTTTACATTAGAGCATCCCCATCCGTAACTTGAGTTAAGTTATAACTCAGCGCCACGTCAGCGCCACATCAGCTTTACCACTTTAACTTTAACTCACAAAAAAACACCCCCATTCATAACTCAACCTTAACTCAACAATTTGGGCCCCACTTTTATCATTTTTTTTCAATTATTTAAACAAATACAAATTAAAACAAATTACATTTTTTTAAACAAATCACTAAAAATAAAAATGTTATTTACTCTAAAAAAAAAAAAAAAAAAAAACCCACAAGGACTGTTATTACTTTAAACAAGAAACCACAAGGTCTAAACTATAATATACCGAAAACCACAAGGACATTGTAACTTTGCAAATGTTTTCTTCTTCTTCTTCGGAGTAAACCTGCAACACACACATTACACACACAAAACACACACTGAAACACACACATAACACACACACAAAACCCAACGAAAAACCATTTAAATCATTTAAATCGGAAGAAAAAAAAGAAAAAAAAAAAGAAAGACGCTTAACTCGGCGTTACCATGGTAACGTACGTTATAACGCCCAAGGTTAACGCAGGAGACGTTGTGGTAACGCAAGTTTAACGCAGGCCACGTGGGCATAACGCCCAGCCTTGCGTTACGGATGCGCATGCTCTTATAAGTAGTTAAGATATAAGAAATGTAAGAGAGAGAATGTACAACTAATTAAATTTCACATAAAGATAAGAAACGTAAGAAGGAAATTTTTGGTGTGGTTGAAGTGAATTATTAGTTCACATCCCTATTTTGACGATTTCAATTACCTAAAGATAATTCAACTTTGCGACTAGTTAAGTCTTCAACTTGTAGCGTGTAGGTGTCGTCATTCATTAGGAAAAAATGGCTAGTATTCAATTCAGATGTAGACATAAATAGTTGTTCTGTGATGGCTTGATATTGAGATTATTTATTGATTAACTATTGAAATTGACTTTCAAGCTAATCTAGATAAAAGACAAAAATACGTATACATATTGTATTTTTGGGTATAGGGGATAATTATCTTTATTCTATTGATTTTTGTATAACTTGTAAAAAAAGTGTAAGCACACAGCTAAAAGTCGTTGATAATTTACCTTAAAAATTTATAAAATACCATAACATAAAAAAGGTAATCGCACCAAATGTATTACATTTTACGCGAATCATATTTCAAGGCCCTTATACTTATGGGTAGGGGTGTAAACGAGTTAAGCTTTTGTCAAGTAACTCGAACTCGCTCGAGCCAAACTTTATCGAGCCTCGAGCTCAAGCTCAAGCACATAAATGAGTTTAAAATGTTTTTCAAGCTTTGAGTAATATATAAGTTTTTTAAATATATTATGTATATTTTAAGGGGCTATATTTAAATACATTAAGTGTAAGTACTTATTGTCAAGTTTTTTTAGCCGAACTCGAGCCAAGTTTAAATAGTATATTATGTATTCATTTTTGTTGGTTTAAATATATCATTACAAAGAAATCGAGCCTTTTGAGCCGAGCTCGAGCCTTATTCAAACTTTCTTGGGATGAGCTCGAGCTTTCCTCATGAAGACTCGTCGAGCTATCGAATCCAGCTCGAGCTGAATATAATATTTTCGAATCAAATCGAGCCCTGCCACTCGGTTTGACTCGTTTACACCCTACTTGTGGCTTCTGGCTTTTTAGATACAACTTTTTTTTTTTTTTTTTGGGTAAATTGCAAAAATGGTCCTTAACGTTCTACGAAATTGCAAAAACGGGACCGAGACAAAAAGTAGCGCAAAAAAGACACCAACGTTCCACATTTTTGCAAAATCGCCACTGAGAGGCCTTTTCCGTTAACTTCCGTTAGTTTTCCTCTTTAAGTGCAGTGAAATGACTAATATACCCTCGTCTTCTTCCCCATTTGAATTTCTTTTTAATTTATATTTAACTTTTAAAAGAAATCAAGAACATCAAACATAAAAACCCAGAAAAGAAAGTCAAAACACAGATCCAACAATATAAAATCAAGAACAAAAACCCACACATTCAAATCAAAACCCATTAGAACACCAAAATATATCTGTAGTACAATCTCGATTTGAGGATGCAACTGGTGAAGTTAATTATGTAGCTGTGGAACCTGAGTTGCCACTTGTTTGAGGAGGACTTGACTTTTGAGGGTATCGTAACCATAGGGGCACATTGTCTATATTTTCACGGGTCTCAAAGCCACAATCTTGAGAATCATCATAGACCATATTCAAGTCAATGTTGTTTAATTTCATCTTTCCGACTTCACTGGGAGCTTTGTTATTTGACGGAAACGCAATTTGGCAAGGAGCTGCAGTTTGTAAAGTTCCTCTATGCATCGTTTCCGATCCTGACGGATTCACACTTTGTCTCACAGGCTGCATAGCCTCCTATAAGGTAACAATTGTCAGACATAGATACAAATTAAGATTCTAGTTTTTTTTTTTTTACATTATATAAATGGGACCCAAAAATGGTAATGACGTATTTAGATCGTTACCTTCTCCGGGGTTGCAACGGATGTCCCAGCATCTTGCAAAGATTGGGATCCAGACGAGTTTTTCTCAGTGACTGTACCAACAAGGCTCGCAAGGTTTCTCAGAAGATGAGCAAGAAGATCTTGATCTTTGTTAGGCTCTGAGCCATTAGCTGAAATTAACAACCAACTACATAAAGAACTCGACTTTTTAAATGTGCCATCATTTACATACAATGAAATAAACGCTTACATTGTGCACTGGACAATATCCTCAGGAGACTAACGAGCAAATAACTAGAGGTGCGTTCATCATTTAGTGACACTCCATTTGTCTGGTTTTCCGGATGTGTCTTCCTTCTTCGTCTATTATGTCCTGCTAAACGCCTACGACAACTTCTCTTTCCTTCATCAAACTCCTCAAGAGTGTGAAACCTGCCCACATATACAACAACCAAATCAGATCTTACTAAAAAATTTATATCACATGATTTTGCAATATAGAATAAATAAAGTCTTTCAACTGGAATTTACCTGCTGCACTGCTGACAAAACCTTTGCATCACATTCCCAACCAACGCTTTAGTGGCCTTGGGCCTTGGAATGAGAATTACAAACCTTATGTCTTCTATGATAATCTTTAGCACCCGTTAAATCCGCTTGACAATCGTCCACCTGGCAAACCGGACGGTTAGATGAACCTCCACCCACTTTAGATTTCTTCCCACTCTTTCCCTCCCATCTCTCACTTTCGTCTTCGGGTATTGGGTATACTCGCCCTCCAAGATTCAAGTTAAGACCACCAACTTCATCTTCATAATCAAGAACCACAACCCTCCTCCTCTTTTCCAATTCCCTCTTCCCTTCATCAGAACACGACGACGAAATCGCCTTTTTTTTTTTTTTTTTTTTTTGTTTGTTTGTTTCCAATTTCACTACCTTAATATTCTCAACATGGATTAAGATTAATATTTAAACTCCAATAATTGCATAATTAACTTCACCAGTTGCATCCTCAAATCGAGATTGTACTACAGATATATTTTGGTGATCTAATGGGTTTTGATTTGAATGTGTGGGTTTTTGTTCTTGATTTTATATTGTTGGATCTAAGTTTTGACTTTCTTTTCTGGGTTTTTGTGTTTGATGTTCTTGATTTCTTTTTAAAGTTAAATATAAATTAAAAAGAAATTTAAATGGGGAAGAAGATGAGGGTATATTAGTCATTTCACTGCACTTAAAGAGGAAAACTAACGGAAGTTAACGGAAAAGGCCTCTCAGTGGCGATTTTGCAAAAATATGGAACGTTGATGTCTTTTTTGCGCTACTTTTTGTCTCGGTCCCGTTTTTGCAATTTCGTGAAACGTTAAGGACCATTTTTGCAATTTACCCTTTTTTTTTCAATTTAATGAATCAAAATTTATTTTTGTGCGATGTAAGATTTTTTTTAATTTCCAAAAAATGTTACCTCGATCATTTTTTTTAGGTGAAATGGTTAATTAATGTGATTTATCATTCTAGTTGACCATTTAAAATTTATTTCGGCCAAAATTACAAAACTCATAGAAAACCACAAAAAAAAAATACATTGAAAAATAAGAAAAACAAAAAAGTTTATAATTTAAATCGAGAAAAAAGATTAAAGATGATCTACGGCGTATAATGATTTGTTTTGCAATTTGTTCAATTAAAAAACATCACGTGTACTCTATTTGTTATTCTATAGGGCGCATATGAAACATATTCATAAACACAGGGGGTTAATTAAAAAATAACCCGTTCATATAACATAAAAGCGGGAAAGTACCTGTACATAAAGAAAACAGAAAATTGGCGGGAAACTGATCTTTAAAAAAACAGAGCCAAACAGTTAATCAGAAACAGAGTCCTCCAACGGCATACTTTCTTCGCCGATTGTACATGTGATCGGAACCGTAACTGTATCGATGCTGGTCGTAACAACACGCTCATTCATAGGACTTCTTTGGTGAAAATCTGGTGTCGGCAACAAGGATGGAAGCTGTTGATCATCAGGAAATAGACGATGGGACGATTATTACGAGCGGTAACTTATAGTCGTTAATTGGTGTAATGAATTCGTTAACTAGGAAAGCGCATAACATGTTTGTAAAAATGTCCCGAGGACGGTGATGGTATAAATTGATTAAATTCTGGATCGTAAGAAAACTTCTAAGTGATTAAAAAATAAAAAAATAAATAAAAAATAAAAATAAAAAATTTTATGTATCTGAAATTCGACCCGAACGTCCAGTTTTAATCAATTGCTAAACAGACACATGACATAAAGAAGAAGAATGCGGAAGTAGGAATTTAAATCGCCCAAGGAATACAAGATTTACATGGTTCAGTGAAAAAGTAATGTGCCAATGGCGCACTGGCGGTTAAAGGGTAATTAGTTTCGGAGATTTTAAGGACTGGAAAAAGCTGGGTTCAAGAATTCCAAGTTCCCATGTCTAATGGTCTTCATTACTCTTCAACAAGTGTTGATTCTTTTGGCAGGTAATGTTTTGGTTATCTTTTTCTTTGTACTATTAGATTTGTAGATAATATATTTAGATAAAAGTTCTAGTTTTGACGCGGGTTTATGGCATTAAGCCATTAATGATGTTTTACTAGGTTATTTGTAGATAACATTTGATTAAGAACAGTTTCGAGGCAGGTTTTGGAGCATCATGACTAAAGAGTGCTTCAATTTCCTATTATCGGCATGAATTGCTAAAACCAAATATCTATGATACGAGTAGTATGTTACTAATAATTTATGACTATGGTTTCATTTTTGTTTACTTTGTGTTAATGGTGTCCGAATTTTGACAGACTGAATCAGCAGTATCCATATAACACTACTCTCCTTTACGGAAAATTGGCATGATGCACAATAAGATGTGATTACACCTAGTGATAAATTTAATTGTTAAACTCTGTTATGAAACTACCCGACTAGTTTAATTAACAACCTTATGAGGATTTACTATGCTTTTAAATTATTAATCCAGTAAGGTCATATAATTTTTATCTCCAATGTTATGCAAAAGCCAAATGAGAATTATTTTTCTAATAAAACGTGGGGACATTTTTGTTGTCCAACTTTACTTGGCTTGCCTACCATATGTGAATTTTATATGGAGTTAAGTGACTAGTCTACTTGTTTTAGAGAACTTTTCCTACATTATGGAATTATTTATTCGGTCTAAGAAATTATATTAATCTTCACTAAATTATTACTTGTGGGCTATTGATATAGAAAGAACACCTTAATTCTGCTCATATTTCAGGAAGGGTGAAAAGATGTTTCTTACAGTCGTTTGCGTACAAGAAATGTTAAAAATGATTACACGGTCAATGAGAGGAGACGTAAGAACTCTAAAACCTGCATTATTGGTGTTACAATGGACGATGTTCCCATTTGATCCATGTATGACTAGTATTTGTAGCATAAAATAGGCAATTAACCATTCTGTTTCATATTTATGCATTAATGGAATCCTGTTTGGTGTTTTTCTAATCCCTTTATGGTATCTATGATGCTTGATTGATAGGGGTTTCTCGCTAGCCATCTGAAAGTGTTTCATCCATAAACCCGAACCAATAAAGTGCTCTTTTGACTCTTAAACGAAAATGCATCTTTGGTGCACACTATACAAAAGGACAGAGTTAAATATTTGTACCCATCTTATGCAATGACTTGACATCATGATGGTGAAACATTATTCAAGCAAAAACACCATGTCAAGTTCTTGAATATTTTTGGCCAAATATATATAGCTATGTTTAGCTGTATTGTTTCATATGTTCCTATAAAAGCTATAACTTGAGAAAAGGTGTCCATTGATTGGCTTTCATATAATAGAAAATACACATAATGCATCTTTATGGGATTTTTTTTCTCCCTTTTATCACACATGTATGGTTGTAGGTAAAGATCTTATCACAATCAATCACCCTAGAGAGAGCACTAGCATTTAAACCTAATTCACATGCTTCCCACATAGTCAAAACATTAAAAATAGGATATCTCTCTCCCTTTAACTCTATGATAAGATTACAATAACCTTCACTTTCATTATAAGATTACAACGTAGTGGTTAAGGTGAACTATATTCAACTAAATGATGAAATTTTAGAAGTCAAAAGTCTTGAAAACCCACAAGAGATTATCACGACCGCTAACTCGCTAAGATAACCAAAAGCTCAACATAAGGAAAACATCCAAATCTGTCAAACTACTAAAAAGACAAGTGAATTGTTTTTACTTAACATTAACTTTTTCTTTCAACAGCGTGAATCGAGACATGTCTTGCACTAATTTGGACCGAACAATTACGAAAAAGGGTTTTCCTACAAAAAATTGGTTCTGAGGCAAAGTTAGAAGAGAACCACACATGATAGGCAAATAACTTATAGGAGAAGATGAGTAAATAAAGTAGGTTCACATGCCAATCATAGAAAAACAACATTAGCATAACAACTCCACAATATTTAGGCATAACCTAAAACTACTATAATACAAAAAGCAAACAACTAAAAGACATCATAACTTCTAAAGGTAACACCAAAGCTATTAAATCCTACCTATACACTCAACTTAATATAAAAAATGAAACGACTAGTAAGGATCGACGGTCCTAACCAAGCCTAACTCCCAAAGGCATCTACGAATTATTCTAAAAAGATTAAACGGGTCTAACTCATAACCTGGACTGGTTCTTTTCTGCACTAAGAATTCACAAAGATAACTCAAAGCTATTTTGCATTTCTAATCTTTCTATATTACAATCTTTTGTCAGCACATACAAAAAGAACCCAACCATATGACTAAAAAGAAGCCAAAGAGCAACCATCAAACCATAGTTTGCAGACTGAATGTTTGGGAAGCAAAATACAATGAACCCAAACCATAAAATCCTGTGCAAATGAACCAAACAAAGCCACATTAGCAAGTTATTCAAAGTATCACAGTGCTAACGGACTTGCATGAAGGTTACAAAGTTTACAATGGTCTGGAATAGGTTACATAGTAGAAGAGTCACCTACATAACCCTAGTGATACTTCGACTAGTTTGTCAGTGGCCTGCAAAGCTTTGATAAATCGAGCTACTACTAGTGCTTGCTTGGGCTACTCCAAAACTTGAAGTTGGTAGCAATAGTTCTGCCTGAGGGAAAGAAGTGTTTGATGGCACGTCAAGCAGCAGGTCATGCTCAGAATTTTCATCAGCGTATCTCAAGGACTCGATTAGGGAGCTATGATCAGGTGGTAAAGCGAATAGGCTCCTTGGGCTGAATCCCGGGCCATCGTTGTCCATAACCTCCTTGTGATCATATCTCGCTTTCGTTGATGTTCTCTTGGGACTCTTCATTGTAGTCTTTGGTCCTGTAATATCCGACTGTTAGTATTGATATGTAGTCTAAAACTTATATACTACATTGTAGAAAATGGTAGAAATAAATGCAAACCATGGAAGCCACGCATGAATGCCCTCAAGAGTTCTATTTGATAATGTGATAAATAACTAAATATTTCATTTCCCTCAATTGCTAAAAGAAGACATATAATATTTGTGCAATGACGGTTGACTCCTCATAAAAACATAATACACATAACGGCGATATAGAAAGGATTTTATCCAAATTTATCGTCTTTTTAAGAAAGAGCAACCTAAGTTATTTCAGAAAATAAGACCAACCTTGATATGGTTGAAATTGAGCATCTTGTGATCTCTTTACATTTACTGAATGGCCTGGTGTTACAGAATTTTGTATGCCACCAATTACAGACCCTCCACTGTCATATTTACACTTTGCATCCTACAATCACACATAAATTAAAAACCAACATTAAATTAGAATACTTTTTTCAAAAGACTTCATTTGACAATACATATGTTTTTTTATTTTCTTTATTATCTAACCTGGAGTAGATTATATTTCTCAACCCAATCAGCTTTTGTTGCACTACCAAGAGCAAGCTTCTTTAATGTTCTACCGCCTTCATTTTTCACCATTGGTGAGGAGAGATCAAAAACCCCTTCAGCAAGAAGCTTTTGAAAGGATGATAAGTTCTCCTTAAATTGAGGGCTATCAAACATGCTTTTGAGGCTGTCGAATTGAAAAAAGAAATAAAATGAAGTCAATTGACATGAACTTAAATACTATGCTCGTTTTTCCAAGTAAATAAGCTCAATTTGTGAGATTCATGTGAAAGTGATGTTAAGTATTAAAAGATGAGATGCAAACCTATCGGGGACTTGATCAGTGTCAACAAGAGACAAATATTTCTGCAATTGTTGTTGTTCATCATTTGTCAAATGACTTGTAAACTCTTTTAAGTTGATAACGTCCTGCAAATACGGAGTTGAAGTTCTCATTAGTAAATGGCAGGGTAAACGTTTTGGGGTGCTTGGTTTAGTACTTGGAGTGGATTATCTAGTTGCAATCGACACTGATCAGTTTTAGTGTTTTGGATAATCAATTTCAAGCCAGCAGCAACAAAACAAATTAAATGGTAGAATATATTTCTTACCTCAGTTTAAACCAATGTGGAAAAAAAAAAAAAAAAAAAAAAAAAAAAAAACCTATCTCCATTTCACTAACAGGCACTACATCTTTAAGTTTTATTAACTTCGACAGATAGATTTTGCCAAATATATACAAATTCTTATTATCCGATTAGTACAATTTATAACAGCATAAACACATCCTAACACTATTTACAAGACCAACATCCAAATACACGCTTTAAAAGTACATTTTTTGTTTACACTCGAAAACCTAAATAAAATTATAACAAGATAATTCAACTTACTTTTAAATCAATGTTGCACAATTGAGAGTTTTGGTTCATAAGTAGCTGTAAATTTTCGTCATTATCCCTGTAATGAAAAAATTAAGATTGTAATTGTATAAATAATAAGGTGCACAAATGTAAATGATCTAAAAAAATCTAGAAATAGTCTCAAGAACATTGTAACAATAACATTTACGTCTATACCTTTTCACATGGTCTTGATTCACAATCTTTTTAGACGCATCATTCCTTCGGCTTGAAAAGTTACCACCATTGTTAGCATTATATACAGGAAAGGTAGTCAACCCTGAATAAGCCTCGTTTTTAGTATCAACGGAGAGAGAACTTGCTTCAGATTCCTCTTCTCGAGTTGAGCTTGGATGACGCATTAGTACACTCCCATGTCCTATTTCAACTGAAACCATTGGTGTGTTGCATTCAAAAATCAAATCCTCCTCTGATGATCCCGAAAAATAGGATTGTTGTTCATGTAAGATGGTGTGTAGATCTTTGGTAAGTTTCTCAACAGGAGATTGCTTTAGCCCCCGGCTAACGCAAGTCCTTTTCCTTGAAGGTACCATTGTATCCCACACAACAGAGGATTGGGCTTGACCTGAAAAAAAGTGGGACATCATCTTTTAGTACTGTTTGGGAGCTGTTGTAAGAATACCGATTATTGGGATAAATGTAAATTATGTAACTATCCGTAATGCTTGGAATTTAGGGTGTTTGACATTGTATTTTAAAATGATTATATGATATAGAATAACCTGTATATGATAACGGATAACCAACTGTTACAAAACAATCTGCAAGAGATAGTGTTTGGATGTGCTTCTGTCATTTTGAAGTTGTGATAATCAGAAAATCAGTTTCACTGTACCCAAACACAAAAAACATGACAAATGTGACTTGAAAACGCAACACTTATATAATCTCTTTCAAAACGCAATGCCAAACACAGCATACTGAGGTGATTATCTGATTCTGATTCTTCAAACTGCAACTATATAATCAAGATATAGGAAAACTACCTGTCAAATCACTAGCATCTCCGCTGCCAAGCTGCATATAGCCATCAGAGTTAGATATAGCCGAGCCAGAACTCGACCTGTTGCTTGTATCCTCATCATACACTTTGCGAAAACCCTGTGTTTGATGGTCATATATAACCCCACCACCACCACTGCCGCTACCAAGCATAATGCTAGCTGACCTGCCTACTACATTGTCATAATTCTGTTTCCTTTTTAGTATTTTTGCCTCTTTGTTCTTAATGGATATAGTCTTAACTCTTGCAACTCTGCGATCCTCAAAATCATCTGGCTCGGCTCGAGCATGAAGAGGAGTGTAGTTCACAAGTGATCCTTTGGTTCTCCAACGAGATCCACAAGCATTGCACAATACAGGCTTGTCTGGTGGCCCGTTTCGCCATAGAGGAGTGCCTGTAATCACAATACACGTCCTATAGGTGTCAAAAAACACAAAAACTTACATACTTTCATTTCAATAATAAAAATTAGAAGATACAAATAGTTAACAATAGCAAATTCTTTCAAGTATATCAAAACACGAACAAACCGGTTTATAAGCGTTTAACGTATACAAATGAGCAAAACGGCTTCACAACACAAAATACAACAATTTTGGAATAATGTGTTTGATTGTTCATTGGACTGTAAACGCGCTAACAACACAAACTGAGTACTTTCTAGATATAAAAACGAAGCGAATTATCGAATAGGTAGAGTGCATTTAGCAAATAACTTGTTATTGACTTCAATAATTGAAGTAAAACCAAGCAACATAAACATTCATTAAATCATAAGCAATTTCTTTAGAAGCTATATTCTGTATTTGATCAAGTCAAACTGCAAATTATACTCAAATTCCAACCATTTCTCTCTTCAGCTACAAATTATACAAATAATTAATCTTATTTCAAAATATTTTATTTAAAAAATCTCATAAACATACAATATTCAGCATAACAAATTCACAATTATTGTTTCCAATTTTCAGCTAATTTCTCATATGGGTATTATTATCAAACATGATCTCAAAAACTAATCTGAAACACAAAAAATAAAAATAATAAAAAACCTTTTTAATTAAAAAAAAATTAATCCCAAAAAGTAAAAACTCACTTGTAACACCACAGTGACAACAAGGTCCATGCTTTCCCATATCTCAACAATTTTTTTTTTCTTGTAATATACAAAATTTAAGAAAAAAGTTGAATTTCTTTAAAAAAACAAAAACAAAAAAAATCAAGAAAATGAACTATGAACTCATTTTTTTTTTTTTTTTTTTTTTTTTTTCACAAAAATTAAAACCCGGAAATATAATTTAAAAAGCTGAACTGGGTACAAATCTTTTTTCAAGAAAGATTAAAAAAACCCAAATAAATTCTTTAAAACCCCACAAAAGCTAAGCAAAAATATTAAAAAAGAAAAAAAGGAGATGTTTTGTAGATGGGTTATTGTTGTTGTTGTTGTTTCATAAGAGCAAGAAGAAGAATTTGCATAATTATAATAATTATTATTGTTTGAATGAAGAAAAAGAAGAAGAGGAGAGTAATATTATTATGTGAAGGAATCTAATAAATGGTTGGGAAAGGAAGGTGAAAATGTGAGAGAAGGTTTGTATGTATGTATGTATGTATTTTGTGTGTGACCCTCACTTCTTCTCCTCCTTCTTCTTGTATTGTATTGTATACCAAGTTAATGTTTCAGCTTTCTTTTTCTTCTTTTCTTTTCTTTTGCTTTTATTTAGTATTTTTTTTTTTTTTTTTTTTTTTTAATTATAAAAAAAGATTAGTAGAGTAACCAGTAAAATATTGATAACCGATAATGTTATATCTGGTAACGTTGATTGTTTTATACGCCTATAAAAAATAATACTCCGTATTTGATAGGCAATATTCAGACTAATTCGGGCCATGAGGAGTGGGTCATCTTTCTCGCAAAAGATGCTGACCGTGGAAAAATATTATTTCTTTATGATTACACTTGTAAAATATTGATAACCGGTAAAAGAACTGTAACTGATAAGATTAAATCTGGTAACGTTGATTGTTTTATGCGCTTAAAAATTAATACTTGAAATGTGATATCCAGAGTAACGCGATGAAGAGTGGATCTTTTATCCCGTGAAAGATCTTGATGTGGAAAGGTTTTTCTCGAGAATACCGCCCGACCATTGTTTTGTGAAGTATTCTACCGTGCTAGATGAAACCCCTCACATTGTTCTCAAACTGTGTGTGTCTGTTTTGAGTGTCATCACGTCACTACTTTGATCTTATTTCGAAATTTTATGCGTGTTTATATGTTCCGGCGAAAAATAAGAGTACTCCTAGTGCTTTTAGCGGCTCACTTAGTAAAATGTTCATGATATGTACATACAAGGTAGCACAACTATTATGTTATTGTTACTTAAAGTTCTTGTTTTATTGCTTAGGTTAACAATTAACACCTACAATGGAGATTATAATGTTGACTTTTCTTGTGTTCATTTAAAAAAACCTCAACAGAAAAGGAAAATCATATCTCAAATGATAAAGAAATGGATCTTAGTGTTTATTGAGTAATATTATTAAAGAACTTAAGTTATCTTGAAACATATTAATTTAATATTATTTCACATGTTACAATAATTTTGGTTTCTTTGTATTGTGAAAGGGTGTGATGTGCTTTTTTGTTGTCACATTAATCACCAGAAGGTGGATCACATTCTTTAATAACAAAAGTCCAACATTAATCCCAAAATTTGGAATATTTTATGACTATAATATAATGAATATCTAAGGTATATTTTGTAAATCAATAGATATAAACAAAGGCCTAATGGCCTAACAATTTGTATATGATGTTGTATCTGTGGATTTTAGAGTATGATCAATTAATTTATGGCCTAATTTTGTTGAATTATCTCACTTTATTACAACACGTATATGAGAATTGGTACATTCTTTACCAGCTACATGTGCGCTATACTTATGTATGCAAGGTGTGCTACCGCACATGACTTCAAAATATAACTTCGTTATATATCTGAGCTTCAAAATTTACTTTTAACAAAAATTATTACTATTGTACAATTTTATATTGTAAACTTTGTTAAAACTTAAGATAGATCATTAAAACACTATGATTTTGGTTTTCATAATCGGTATTATATATTTTTGTACTACTGTATTTAGTTATCGTATAAGTTTTCGCATAGAGTCCCGAGACCCTTATGGATTTTTTTGATGTAGTGTTAGTTTTTGAAAAAACATCGATTTTTTTCTAAATGCATCTCAAATGTATCTAGTACATCGAAATGTGTTTCTAGTGTTATTTAGTTAGTATACTTACAAAAAAATTTATGCACCCGGTTATATTTGATCTTGGTTTCGTCTCTAGCACCGAGCATAACTAGACATCATATTTGTTTAAAAACGCAATGTTTGATTTGTTGCATAATTCAAATATGGTAATTCGAACTTCTTGAAAACTAGAGTGTTCCAAAATTTATGACAAATACCTAGGTAACTTTGTCAATATTTACTCGCGTTGCTTGTGTCGTGTAACTACTATCATAAACACCTAAGCTATAATATATATGTTGTTTGAAAACTTCATAAGCAAATATTATGTGTTTAAGTAATGTAATCATCAAACAATATTAATCACATTGATGGCTGTTTATTTTCTTCATGTACTTGTGTAATTACCAATGGATATTACATGAACAAAACTAAACAAAACTTGTTAGTTAACGTGTTCAATCAAACAATGTATCTTGCATTAAATGATATGATATACATTCTACGTTTAAAAGTAAAACACGGTTTCATCTTGTTAAGAAATTGAGTAATTTTCAGAAAAGAACCTAGTTTTCTTTAGGCGTTCAAACTCTATTAATTGGATCCGTTTTGATAGTTGTGGTTTTACAAGACGCTGACTTAGACTCTCGTATGAAAATGTAAATCCATAGAATCAAAGCATCATTACATGTGATGTATATGTTACTATAAAATATATGATACTTATCGTAATTTGTACAAGTAAATTGGTAAAAGAAATTAAATACTAGTAATAATTATCTTTAGCTTGATCGTGTTCATTAAGATCACTTGAGCCTTGTTAACTTAAATCCAATATATGTTCATAGTCTAGTGACTTACTATATATAAGTTTTCGCAGTGGTAACTCAAGAGTAAAGTTACTAAAGTCATCTTTTCAGCCCTCGAATATTTAAGGCCCTCAATTTTCTAACACTCTTTATAAATATATAGTCGGTCATATATTATCTTGTGAATCATCTTGAACTCTCGATATCTAAATGGCCCCTATTACCTAAACTGCTAAAATTGTCAAAAATGTTTGTTTATTTATTGTTTATTTTTTAAATCCATACAATTAAGTCCTTATTTGAGTTTAAGAAACACATCCAATTTCATCTTTTTATTATTACATAATTATGAATTGAGTTCATTTAATGCTATAAGTTCTAATTACTTTTAGCCGATACTGTAAATAAATTAAACGTTTCAAGAATCACTCATGAATACTTGATTATTGTCTTAATGAATGGACAAGAATAACCTATTTTTCAACAAACAAACATATGTGTCAAACTGTCAATGTCCGTTTGTTTAATGTTCATATTAGTTCGTTTGTTCGGTTAACCAACACGAACAAGCCTCGTTCATGTTGGTTCGGTTCTTTAGCCCTACTTACAGATTATCATAAAGCGAAATTTGATTTTTTTTTTCTTTTGCTTATGATATTTTTCTTTCTCTTTAATAAACTCTTAAATTCTCATTAGATTCTTGTTTGATAGTTGGATGTTTTATAAATAAAATGAATTGAAAAGCTAATATTAAGCAAAGAGAAAAAAATGAAAATTTTAAAAAGGCTTCATATTTGAATTTGGTTTTAGACCTCCCCAAAGCTTTTGCGGCCCCTGAGTCTTCGACGATAACACGGGTTGTTACTTCTTGCATATGGTTCTTCCTATCTTTTAAAATTTTAAAAACATTATGATGAATAAACAGAAAATTTAAGGCATGGGTCATGACTCCTGTCCTGCCAAAGTTCAACTTTATTTCTAGTATCATTTATATTTTCCAACAAATTTCTGGATGTATTGATAAAATCTTTTGTATTTCTTGACTTTTAATAGAAATAAAATTTATTGAGTTTAATGTAGATAAATGTATACCCTAATCGTAGCCGTTGATACTGAAAAAGTAATTCACGATTGGGGTCCATATGGCTACGTGGCATGCACTGACTATTGGTCAACCATGACTCCATTTGAGTATGTGCAACTATGTAACATTGTAATCACAAATTCACAGCCTATACCTTCTTTTTTCTGGTAAAATAAATTCACAACATCTACCCTTTTTTTTTTTTTTTTTTTTCGTAAAATGACCCTCATGTATAGTTAATGTACAAATTCCCACATAAGTTCTCAAATTTGACATTTAGAAACATGACTATAGATAGTGTCAAAACTTTCTGTTAGAATATAATAGCAATTCTTAGTGGGTTAAAGCGTAATTAGTCTATGTACATAAATTTAATTGTACTGAGTTAAATAAAGTTAGTATTAGACTTAGACTGAGATTGTTTGGCGTGCAAAACACGATAGAAACAAATTCTATAGGGATTGTACCCTCCATCTCAATAAATATAAGTGACGGGATGCTAGTCCATTCATTTTTCTTGTATCGATGTAAGACTTTATTAGTTATTAATAAAAGCAGTACGAGGGTATATATTGTGTGTGTGTTATTATTTCTTTTGCCGATTATCTTGTGATCTTGAAGTGTCGACTTTTCTTGTGAACTCCTTAATCAATTTCCCGCTAACCTATCAGGTTTATTGAAAGTTTTATCCAAAACGGGTATCAGAGTCTTGTTCGAGAAGAAAGAATCACACAACGTCAAGAAAGCCAAAGCAAGAGAAAAAGAATAAACCTTGTTTAGTTCGTCTCTTCCTGCGCAGCTATAGGAGAATTGACATTTCGGGTTCGTTAACCGTTGGATTTGTTTGAAATTCGAATTGAAGGTTTAAGACACGTAGATCTACGATCTCACCGGAATGATCATGCATTGGAACTTTTAGTAGGGAGATGTAGCATGTCAAAGTTGCCTGTATAGATTTGGTTTCCAAGTTGTTTTTCTGTTATTGTTTGGCTCTCGTTGTGTTGATGTAATAGGTAGATCAAAGGAAAACTTGAGGTGCAAGTTTCAGTATTTTCAAGGGTTGTTTAGGTGAAAGAAAATCAAATCCAAGGGTTTACTTGGAGATCAAGATTTCGCTTACAAAGAGTATCGACTAAAAGATTAAGGCTTCAAAAGGTTAACGATTTAGAGTTCGCTGGTGATAATCAATCTTGAAGGTTATAAAGCTTCAAGGGTTTTTTGGTTTTGAGGGGCTTGATAAATTGGGTTTGAAGGTTCCCGCATGTTTCTTAAAGATCAAGTCTTGGTGATAACTTGGAAGGCAAACAAGGTTTAGTTGTTTCTTGAGGATTCAGGGAAAGTGATTGCTTGAAGTACAAGTTTTGTAGATTTGAAGTGATAGGGTTGAATCATTAGGGTTTTTTTAGGAAAACGAAATTTATTAATCATTAAAAGAAACTTACAAAATACAATCAAGAAAGCATTTGACATACCCAATCTTCCATACTACACTAAACAAGACACAAATGACACCATACTTCAAAGAAAACTAGATATAAATACACCACAAATCTACAAATTAACAACTGGATAATCTAACCAACACAATTATGACTATCCTAAGCAATATCCAACAGAAACTCATGGATTGAACAACAATGTAGAAAACTATCCAATTGGACTGCCTCATTAAAAACCTTTCGAAGAAAAACATAATGGGAAAAAACTTGGATAAGGAGAAAAGAGTACAACACACAATTGAATATCCATACCAATGTGACTTCCATCAAGACACAGGAGCAAAACCATATGCCATCCAAAACACTGATAAATGGTGCATAGAATCAAGTAGTCCTCCATACATGACACTCAATAAAGACCACTTGATACGATTATACAAAGTAGCCTTTGCACCACTGAATAGGAAACAAAAGAAACACATAACTACATTACCTAAGCAACAAAAAAACAAACCAAACCCTATGAAGAAGGCACGTCTTTCAGCTTTCTCTAGATAATGCATGGTTGATTTTAACCACTAAGGCATCATTCTATGTCTATTGCCATCTATTCAACACGTAATCCATCACCAGAACTAGGCTACAATTGCTAAGTATCGAATTCATATAACATACCAGTTACCAAACAACTATGGTTACATATCAACTAACAAAGACCAAAGCATCAATCAACAGACACTACATGTTATAACCCACAATTTTTAGGAAACTTACTTTATGCAGCTTACACATCTGAAAAAGGAACAGAACCTCTAAAAACAAGCCAAATTGCCTCTAACCAGACCCATTTAAACCTTGCATGGAGGCCATTCAAAAATCAGACGATTGGCTATAGATACAAAGCCATCTGAAAACCCTAACACCACATCCAGATCCAATGATATACGGTAAACCACAATCAACAAAAGAGCAAGTAGAATGCAAGCCACATAGAACTAACTATACCAGGTGAACATGAATATAATCATCAACCTCAAGAAACCACCTTATGTAACTTATTCACTAAGAATCATAAGACCATAACCCCTGCTAAGATATCACTCCAGACCCACTCAACAAACAAATTATAATCAAAAGATCTCACTTGCAGACACAATGTACTAGCCATCTGAGCAGTCCTAAATACAATTAAAACTAGATAGATCACACTGGAATGCAACAAATCATTTAGTCAACAACTCAAACCATAATCAGGAAACTTTCATTATGAGCTTACTAAGCCAAACCAAAAAAAAATCCAAGAACTCTGTAACACCCCCATTTTTCACTGATCGCAGCGGATTAAGTGTTTGGGGTATTACCTCATGGACCATATATACAGTAATAGGGAATGACTCAAAAAGAGACATTTTATAAAAATGAGTTATCATTCATTCGAAATTATCAGAGTTTTATAAGATGAGGTCCCGTGAATCTAAGTGTGAGTTGTTATGTTGAATGATAACCAAATAGCAAGTCTTTCAAGTCTCGCGCCTCTCCATGCCATAATTTCCACAGAGCTCCGTTACCTAGGATACATGCTTAAAAAGTCAACACTAGGTGTTGAGTGAGGGTCATAGGTTTAGGGGTTAGTGAATACAAGTTCCTCAGGGTTCAGTTGTTACACCCTTCAAGGAAAATGTAGAGTGTGTGTGTGTGTATGTGTGTGTGTGTGATAATTGCAATGCATGTACAATTATTAAGAGTTGGTCAGTTGGTTTATTGCACTAAGCTCATGAACCACACGTTAACAATCCGGGTCATGGGGGCTGCAGACCCAATCATGAGGGGATGGGAAAGATAACTTGCCAAAGTTAATCCTTCAGTGAGGGTTCAAATATAATACTTATTGGTACCCTCCAGTGAGAGGTAGTACCAACGGGAGTTGTCAAACTCCAATAGATCTATCTATTATATTCGCGTTCACTTGTGTAAAATATCACAAGCAGTTAGATTCATGAATTTTGTTGTCTAGGGGTGGAAGATAGTTTACTCGTGCAACAACCAAAGAAAAAGACTTGTATTCGATTTAAAGCACGTATCCCCCTCACAGGGTTGTAAAGCATTTAAAAGTGAGGCTATGAGAACTCACCTGGGCTTAGGGAAATCTAATTGATGTGAAAAGTGACTCAGAGACTAGACTGTCTACTCACGTATCGTGACCAGAAGTGGGGGAACGAGGGTTTTAGGGTTTCCTAGGGCAAAACTAGAACTCGACAAGCATGCAAGCTATACCACTCGAATCCTAAAGCTACTAAGGGACTTATACTACAGAATGGGTGAGGTAGAGAAGAGAGGAGAGGGGTGGATTGAAATGGTAAGAGTTTGAGAGGTATTTATAGGGTAACGGGGTGCCTAGGTGTCAAACGAGGGTGCTAGGTGTCGAGGAGGGGGGAGGTCATGTCATGGTAGATAGGGGTGATGTGGTGGGTCTATATGGTGACTAAGGTTTGCTATACACTAGATAGGGGGCTTGAATGGCGGTTCTAGGGTTCATGTGGTGGAGATGAAGCTGCGGCAAGAAGGAGGTGATCCACCTCCTTGCTTGCTAGCTTAGAGGTTCTAGGGTGTGTGCTAAGCATGACTAAGGTGCTAGGGTGCTAGGTTGAGGTGCTTATGTTTAGGTTTTAACTAGTTTAGGTTTAGTTTTATCCTAATTTGGCTTAGTGGGAGATTAAGGTTTTGTGCCTAGGTTAGGGTCCTATGAGTGCCTAATGACTAATACTAAGTCCTAAGAGGCTTATACTAAGTGTTGGTAGCTTATGGTGAAGTTTTGGGATTTCCAGGAAGTTATGACCTAGTTATGGTTTTGTGCTTAAGAGACTTGTACCTAAGCTCTAAGGGGTTGTACTAGGGTCTAAGGGTGCTAAAATATCCTATTATTCCTAAGGTAACTCATACATAAGCTTTGAACACTTTCAAATTGGTTTAGATAAGCAATTAGGGTTTTGTAAACACATAGGCCTGATTAGGGCTTAATTAGGGTTAGATTAGGGTTTTGTTATGAGTTTAGTGTGTTAGGTTGGTAGATTACTTATTGTGGTGTTGTTGTGATCTTATGCTTGACATACTAGAGGTTTATAGGATGTGTGGGTAAAGATATTTGGCTTGTGTGGATACGTGAGCAAGTCTAGAGAGTCATGCAAATAATGAAAGCAAAAATTTACCCGTGAAATATCTGACATAGGTATTTGTAGTGGAAATGATAGTGATGAGATTTGTGGGTTGTAATAGTCTTACCCCCTTGGAGAAAATCTCGTCCCGATATTTAATTAAACGCAAAAGTTGTGGGGAAGAATTTCTGATACCAAAGAAGAGTGGTGCGAAAAGAAGGGAAGGTTTGTAAAAGCGGAGTAGGAAATGCTTGCACAAATGCCAGATACTTAGGCTTATTCATTTATATCTCATTACTTACAAATAAAGGCGTCCCAATATTTGTAAACAAGAGCTTATAAATTCATAAACTATTTGATTTATAACTTTCTCATTAAAATGAAGAAGCACCCTAGTTCATTTTAATAGGATAGTCATTATAAATCATCCTTAAGTAGTATCATCGGAAAATGAAGAGAGTTTTACCACACTTAAGGAAATGTGGTATGGGGATGTTTTAGAGACAAATTCCAACCATGATGAAGACAAGTTCTAGTCACGGTCGAGACAAGTTCTAGTTACAATGGAGACAAGTTCTAGTCATGATAGAGACAAGTTCTAGTCATGATAAAGACAAGTTCTAGTCATGATAGAGACAAGTTCTACAGTTTCTCTGTTTAGCAACTTGTCCACATGGTAACTTCCCATGCTATGACTAGAATGACGGGTGTCGAAGATCTCATTTTTGCAACTCTTGCAAAGCGAGATTTAATATCATAGTCGAACATAATGAGGATTAAAGTTTGATGTAGATATTCTTACAAGTTCTTTCTAATAGAATCTTGTGATATGACGAGAAATACAAGTTCTAACTTTTAGAACATTGTAGGATGAGGTAGGGAGAGAATTTAGAGTGTAAAATGACGGAGGAATGAAAGGATGGAAGGAAGTGTAAAGATGGATTTTTATAGGAAGGAGTGAAGAGGAAAAGGGAAGGAAAGGGATGAAATAGGAGGGTATGAAGGAGTGGGAGATAACGAAAGGATGGAAGAGTAGGAGTAGGTAGAGTGGGAAAAGGATAGGAGTATAGGATTAAACGGTAGAGTGAGGAAAGTGGAAGAGTAAGTTTTGAATAGGAGAGCGGGAAAAAAGGCGGTAGAATGGGATTTAAACGTAAGAGTGAGAAAAAGACGGGGGAATGGGATTTAAACGGAAGAGTGAGAAAAAGGCGAGGGAATGGGATTTAAACGGAAGAGTGAGAATATAGGATACCTGAAAAGATGGTATTCCTAATGGAATTTAGATTTACTAGATTCCTTCAAAGTTTGTTTTCCCCCTAAGGTTCTTTTAGTTTTCATAACTAGTCCTAAGGCTCTAAAGGTGGAGTACTAATCTTAACTGGTAAGGAAGATCCTGTTGGGAGAGGGGCCAGGTAATTTCTTATCTAGGGGTTTACTAGGAGTGTTATTATGCTTAGGTAGGGTTTCACGCTTTGTTTTTTGTCCTATGTTGTCTAGTACTACTAGTATCACTATTACTATAAGTATCACTATTCCTAGGTACTTAAATCCGGCTAGGGTAGTATCCATGGTATGCTCTAAGTAGAATTCCTAACATATATCCTATAAAATGTCAAATCCTAAGAAACTAAGTATAGGTAGACTAAAATCCTCAAATGTTTTATTCCTAGTTATAACTAGTAACCTTAAATCATAAGTCTGGGTTATCCTAATGGTATATCATTCTTAGGTATTTCTAGATCCTCAAATATATGTGGGAAAATCTTAGTATGGGGTAGGCTACTTAGGTCTAGGTAAACTATATCCTCAAAATGACTTATATAGTAAAATCTTAACTAGTTTTCTATCCTGTATCTAAACTAGGTACTAAAGGCTTAAGGTAGTTTACTAATCTAATCCTCAGCTATTTCTAAGCTTCTTAGGCTGTATCTAAAGGCTTCTTATGTCTAATCTAATTCTAATATCCTCGATATTAAGTAAAATTCCTATCTTAGACTAAATTCATCCTATTGTAATACCTGTCAGGCATAGGTTCTAGTTTGGTTTCTAGTTAATAAGACCTCGAAGATTTCTAATCTTTTTTTTTCATTTCCTCAATTATTTCTTATAGATAGTCTATTCGAAGTATCCTATGTCTATTCTTATGTTTACCTAAGGGTGATGAGGCGAAAAGTGAACCACTTTTAAGGGGTCATTTAAGCCCGAATTTGAGATTATTCGATCAATTATTGCCCTAAATCATTTCTTTTGTTATTTTAGGTACTTTTGGAGAGAAATCTGGAAAAGGAAGCATTTTGGACGTTTTTGGAGCATAAAAGTGAAGAAAACGGCAAAGTCTCAATTTTCCTTGCTGGGAACAGTACCTGACAGCGTCAATGCTCTCCACATGACGGCGTCAAGAGTTACAAAAGAGGTGGATGTGGAAAATACACGTGACGATCCAGAGAGTTTTTGTGCATAGGAGATGACGACGTCACCCAAGGCCGTCATGGTCCAAGTATTACTGACGACCCAGAGGAAAATCCTACATGACGGCGTCACAAGTAGATCTAGGCAATACAATTTCATTATGGCGGCGAGTTGACGGCGTCAAAACTTAATACATGACGCCGTCACCCTGTAAAATCTATATATAGTTTTCCAAATTTCATTCATTAGTGTGCAACTTTGAGGGAATAAACCCTAGGCCGAATTTTACAGCTTCTTCAAGGGTTCCAACCCCTTGAATCTTTGATGTTCAATTAAAGATAAGTAATCTTTCAAATCATTAAATATGTCTATGTGTTGTTTGATTATATCTTACGCTTGTCTTCTATTTAACATGCTACGCTAGATTCCTCGTGTGTTTGCTTAGATGTAGTGAAACCTAGATGTCAATTATGGGTTGATTGTTTGTTTATAGTTGTTACGGATGATTGTATTCGATGTTAGGCTTAAGAAAACTAGCAGACTTCCATTGGTAACTTGCTTGAACGTCGTAAGAAACATGATCGGAGGTGTACTACGATTTTTGGTTGTATTTAATGCGTAGGAGAATTCTAATGATCCCATGTTAGGAGCTTCTAACGGCTCGACATAGGAGTGAAGTAGGATCATATAGAGTTAGGGAATATTGTACACGACCCTACGACTAGTATTAAGGAATATGACCCGTCATCCATGCAATTGTAACAAGCTATCAACCTGTAAAAGATATCTAGGGATTAATGAAACCTAAGTAAACACAACTTTCCTCATCATTGTTTACACCACATTAGTATAATTAGTTTCATTTTCATTTCTGTTATTTTATTTTGATTGCATCTTTAGTAAAATGGGTTAGTTGGCTAGCAACTAATTCCGACCACTCTTCCAAAACCCGAGATTTTAATTGCTTTTATAAAATATAAAAATACAAAAAGAATCATCCCTCACCTCTAGACATAGTTTAGGAGGCTTTCTAATCCTAGCGACACTATTCCTGAGTTGAACGATCAATCCCCCGGTACTTGTCACTATATTATACTACAACGATCAGGTACATTGCCTGGTGGGGGTTGTAAGCTTCTCGAGATCCCTTGACAGGTAAAACCTGGTGCGATCCCCACGTATCAAAGGGCATCCTAAAGTTATTTCTAACCTCAAGTATGGGAATCCTAGAGTTATTTCTAACATCAAGTATGGAAATCCTAGAGTTATTTCTAACCTCAAGTACGGAAATCCTAGAGTGTAATATGGTTTTCTAAGGGGGAATAACTATTTCAGGAATCATAGTAATTTAGAGGTGTAAGGAGGGGAAGATTGAGAAGAAAGGCTAAGAAAGTAGTGAGGGCTAGGGATACTGAATTTGGAAAGAATTCACATCTCTATGATGTAGAATAGGAATTCTCATCATTAGTATCATATGAAATGATAAGGAAGGGTTTTTAAGGAATTTGGTCTTTAAGATGTAGAAAAGGGATGAAGTTTGAGGGAATTCATGACATATAATATCATGAGATAGCGGGAGTGGAAGTTACAACTACATAAGGTTATAAATAACTTGTTTTTCAACAAGTGTTGCTATTTATGCCAAATGTCTTGTTGTTAGATTTATGAGGATAGGGAAAAAGGAAGGTTGAATTTGGGAATAGGGAACAAACTCTATAGGATGACACTTTAGGCTTCCATATAATGCCTAAAGTTCAAGAATAAATATCCTTACGAGACGATTTTCAGTAAGGTTTTGGGTTTGAAATCGAAACCCAAAAAGTTAAGACTTAAAAGTTTTTTAGAATCTATGAATCTAAGGCATCGGGACCATTTATCCTAGGTTCCTAGGGGTTATTAGGGTGTAAGGTTTTAAGGTAGGTTATAACAAGTACCCAACTTGTCATATCTTATGGGATATTCCTAATTTCCTATGGGTTCTTATAAGGTTTGGGATATCATAGGGTAATCAAGAAGGGGCATACCTAATCGTAGGTTAGCTAAGTTATCCTAAATTGAGGGGCACTAGGAGGTGAGAGTAGGAGATCTAAGGCATAACTTATATTATTGGTTTCCTATCTTACATATCCTACGGGCATTATTCTAAGGCTAAGCTCCTAAAGGCATATCATCTAGGGATTTCTTCCGAAGTTTTCTTAAATCTAAGGGTTTAGGGTTTTAATATTTCCTAAATTTGATTGATGACTTTTCTCATCATCATCAGTCATCTTTTCCAAGGTACAAATCCTAAAACGGGCAAAGGCTATCTTATAGTGGTGTCTCATTTGATTTTTCTGTAATTTAGCTATCTTAAAACGGGATTGTTGTAGGGTGTTTTTAAACTACTATAATTAGGTCGGGTGCCTAGGTTATTATCATGACCTTCTTCTATCTTCTCAATAAGGTCAAGAAATATTTCATCTAAGTTATTTAAAATATCTTCTACCTGATTTTCCTGGTTTTCTAAAGTTGTCATAGTGGAATTTTCTCCTAATTCAGATTTTCAAAGTGAAGTGGGAGGGTTTACTAAGTAAGGTGTAGGTGCTAAGGTATAGGGTTGTCTAGGTTCGTATATAAGGATATAGCCAAGGATAGGTTTCCTAGGTATATAAGGTTCTCTAGGAAGAAAGAACCCATGTGGTTCTAATCTAGGGGAGGGAAATGGTGGGTGTAAAATAGTGTTTAGGGGAGTAATAGGTGACGCCTTAGTATAGAATTCTCTTATACGTTTTAAGTGTGGGTCATATACGAAAGGTGTAAAACCTAAGGGTGAAGGTGTATCTATACTATTCCTAGGGCTTTCCAGGGAATTGGGAAAAAGATTTTTAAAACTAAGATCCGAATCATTAGGAGAGGGAAGAGCATATATTCTCTGTAAGTGATTCGGGTGGGGTAAAGGTAGAGTAGTGGGGAGCAGGCATAACTATCTAATAACCGATAAAATAATGTAAACTAGCATATAAGTTAAGGAAATACCTATTATGCAGACCTAATGCACATATGGATTTGGGAAGTAGGCATTGGGGAGTGGATTGGCACGAAAGACTTTCTCGGGTGTTGGGAAAAGTAGTTGTAGTTTAGGTTTTGACCTTATTCTCTACAACCGAAGCTCTGATGCCAATCTGTAACACCCCCATTTTTCACTGATCGCAGCGGATTAAGTGTTTGGGGTATTACCTCATGGACCATATATAAAGTAATAAGGAATGACTCAAAAAGAGACATTTTATAAAAATGATTTATCATTCATTAGAAATTATCTGAGTTTTATAAGATGAGGTCCCGTGAATCTAAGTGTGAGTTGTTATGTTGAATGATAACAAAATAGAAAGTCTTTCAAGTCTCGTGCCTCTCCATGCCATAATTTCCACAGAGCTCCGTTACCTAGGATACATGCTTAAAAAGTCAACACTAGGTGTTGAGTGAGAGTCATAGGTTTAGGGGATAGTGAATACAAGTTCCTCAAGGTTCAGCTGTTACACCCTTCAAGGAAAATGTAGTGTGTGTGTGTGTGTGTGTGTGTGTGATAATTGCAATGCATGTACAATTATCAAGAGTTGGTAAGTTGGTCTATTGCACTAAGCTCATGAACCACACGTTAACAATCTGGGTCATGGGGGCTGTAGACCCAACCATGAGGGTTTGGGAAGGATAACTTGCAAAAGTTAATCCTTCAGTGAGGGTTCAAATATAATACTTATTGGTACCCTCCAGTGAGAGGTAGTACTAACGGGAGTTGTCAAACTCCAATAGATCTATCTATTATATTCGCGTCCACTTGTGTAAAATATCACAAGCGATTAGATTCATGAATTTTGTTGTGTAGGGGTGGCAGATAGTTTACTTGTGCAACAACCAAAGAAAAAGACTTGTATTCGATTTAACGCATGTATCCCCCTCACAGGGTTGTAAAGCATTTAAAAGTGAGGCTATGAAAACTCACCCAGGCTTAGGGAAATCTAATTGATGTTTAAAGTGACTTGGAGACTAGACTGCCTACTCACGTATCGTGACCAGAAATGGGGGAAAGAGGGTTTTAGGGTTTCCTAGGGCAAAACTAGAATTCGACAAGCATGCAAGCTATACCACTCGACTCCTAAAGCTACTAGGGGACTTATACTACAGAATGGGTGAGGTAGAGAAGAGAGGAGGGGGTGGATTGAAATGGTAAGAGTTTGAGAGGTATTTATAAGGTAACGAGGTGCCTAGGTGTTAAACGAGGGTGCTAGGTGTCAAACGAGGGTGCTAGGTGTCGAGGAGGGGGGAGGTCGTGTCATGGTGGATAGGGGGTGATGTGGTGGGTCTATATGGTGACTAAGGTTTGCTATACACTAGCTAGGGGGCTGGAATGGCGGTTCTAGGGTTCATGTGGTGGAGATGAAGCCGCGATAGGAAGGAGGTGACAAGGAGGTGATCCACCTCCTTGCTTGCTAGCTTAGAGGTGCTAGGGTGTGTGCTAAGCATGACTAAGGTGCTAGGGTTTATGTTTAGGTTTTAACTAGTTTAGGTTTAGTTTTATCCTAATTTGGCTTAGTGGGAGATTAGGGTCTAGTTTAGGGTTTTGTGCCTAGGTTAGGGTCCTATAAGTGCCTAATGACTAATCCTAAGTCCTAAGAGGCATATAGCAAGTAGACCTAATAAAAAGAAATTTCAACCTAGACAATAATTATTTCCCCGGGCTGCAACGCTAAAAACTTGATGCTTTGTTTTGAGCCCTCGCAAAAGGTTTTACCTCTCAAGGGATCTCAAGAGGCTTGCAATCCCCACCAGGCAGTGTACCTGACCGTTGTAGTATAGTAAAGTGGCAAGTACCGTGGGATTGATCATTCAACTCAAAGAATAGTGTTCGCTGGGGTTAAAGTTCGATTATACTAGGTCTATAGGTGAGGGATGATTCTTTTTGTATTTTTATATTTTATGAAAAGCAAGTAAAAATATCGGGTTTTGGAAGGATGGTCGGAATTAGTTGCTAGTCAACTAACCCAAATTACTACAATTGCAAACAAAATAAAATAAAATGAAACTAAAGTAAATTTGGCGAAAACAATAATAAGAGAAAATATGTTTACTTAGATTTTACTACTCCCTAGATATCTTTCACCAATTGATTAGTTTGTTACAATTGTATGGATGACGGGTTATATTCCTTAATACCATTCGTAGGGCCGTGTACGATCTTCCCTAACTCTATAAGCTTCTACCTCTTCCTATGTCGAGCCGACTACTAGCTCCTAACATGGCCTCATTAGTAGTTACCTATGCATTTAATATAACCAATTTATCGTGGTACACATCCGATCATGTTTTTTAAGACGTTCAAGCAAGTTACCAATTATAAACAAACAACAACCAATAATCAATAACTAAGTTTCATTACATCTAAGCAAACACAAAGAAAACCTAGCCTAGTATGTTAAAGAGAAGACAAGCATAAGATAGAATCAAACAACACATAGACATATTGAATGATTATTGGAAAACTTATCTTCAATTAAGCATGGATGAAATAAGGGTTTGAAACCCTTAAAAATACTGTAAAATTCGTCTAGGGTTTCTCCTCTCAAAGTTGCACACAATGAATGAAAAATCAAAAACTATATATAGAGTATTGGGTCTGACGGCGTCAAGAGTAAGTTCTGACGCCGTCAACTCGCCGCCATAATTCTCATTGTATTGCCTATATCCAATTCTGACGCCGTAATGTGTAAACTTGATCTTGGTCGTCACATGCAATTTGCTCTTGACGGCCTCGGTAACGCCGTCATGTATAATTCCTCCAAAAACTCTCTAGTGCGTCACGTGTAACTTGATTTATCCACCTCTTTGTCAAAGAGTGACGGCGTCATAAGCAAATCCTGACGCCGTCAGATACATTTTTCAGCATTAATTTGAAACTTTGTCGTTTTCTTCACTTTTTCGCTCCAAAAACGTCCAAAATGTTTCCTTTTTCAGATTTTCTCTCAAAAGTACCTAAAATGACAAAAGGAACGATTTAGGGTAATATTTGATAAAATAATCTCAACTTTTGGCTTAAATGAGACCCCGTAAAAGCGGTACACTTTTCGTCTCATCAAAGAATCACTATCAAGGTAAAATTGTTAGAATATAGTAGCAATTCTTATTGGGTTAAAGTGTAATTAGTTCACATATAAGGATTTAATTATACTTAGTTAAATAAAGTTAGTATTAGACTTAAACTGAGATTGCTTGTTGTGCCAGACAAACAAGAAAATTATGGAATTCGAATTCCATAGGATTGTACCCCCATCTCTATAAATAGAGGTGAGGGGGGATGCTAGTGTTGGAGTTTATGGATATATATTAATAAACGTATGTCTAGTATCGAACTCGAGACCACGGGATTGCACACTTTACGTATGAGAATTAAAGTTTAATAATTTAATGTAAAAAGTTATATTTAATTATTAATTACACAAAACAAATAAAGAATGTTAGTAATTGGTGAAAATTGACTAACATACAAAGATAAGGACCATGGATAAAAAATGGAGAACCCTAAACTTGTTCCCCAAGTTTTGTATCCTATAAAAGCAAGGCCAAAGGTTTATTTTGCATGCTCTTGTACACGATTAATATCTACTCGGTATTAACTAAACAATTATTGCTTTATCCTTGTCTTGTCGACATAAATTACTTTAACATATATACATGTGCATATCAGTACATGTATAGTTTTTATATGGTTCTTTTGTCCTTTTGTTAATGGTGATCGACAAAAACAAAACCACAAAAACGTTTGGTGATTTGTTTTATTAAGTCGAGTTATTTTGTTTTCTTAAAAACAATATTGTTTTGTGTAATATAAAACTAGCATTACTTTAATTTGATTTAGTACGTGTGTACAAGAACGTGGTACAATCACACTATTGATTGTATCTTGGATCGATTAACAAAACGGTAAGGGGTTAATCAATAGATCCCTAATTCATATAAACCCTAATTAGGGTTCTTCGTATTGTTAAAGACAATTGCTTATGATTCTTGTTCGGGCTAGAATCACCACGGTACGTTCCTATTTATGTTTTAGTTAATCTTTGTATGTGTTATTCTTGATCCTACGCTTCCGCATATATGTGCACTTTGATTGTATAATTCTAACAGTGGCATCACGAGCCATGGATAACATGTAATTGATTACTAAAACTTAATAAAAATCGGATCCTTAAGTGTTTAGATACATGTTTTGATCTAGGGTTTTTCCTTTTAATTTTTTTTTTTGAAAAATTCGAAACCCTAACCCTAATTTTGGGGGGGGGGGTCGATTTTCCATGAAACCCTAATTAGGGTTTTGTGGTTTTCTTGATTATGTGTTATCACTAGAAACCCTAGGTCATTAACCGGTTAATTGAACGTATCTTGTGACCTAATTGCTAATTGTTAGGTTTTAATCCGTGACTTACATGCATGTTTGTCATGGATCTTGTTTTATTGTCACATGTTTAGATAGATCTTAAATTGGGGAAGACTCCAATAAATATTAAAATCTATTTTATATGTTATGTGGTGTGTTTTTAGCTTTGGCCTACGCAATTGATTCGTCAATGTATGTGACTCACCTCCATTAAGAGGGGAAGGCCTTAGTTGATTACATGCATTATTATACCTAGAATTGATTTTATTAGGATCTTTTCTAATACTGATTGCATGTGGCTAATTGTTTCACTTATTTATTATTGTTTGTTTGATTTTCTTTGATACTTGTTTTATTGTTTTTAGTTGGACTTGATGTAAGCAATAAAAGGGTTGTTTTTATAAAGAAAATTAATACGGACTAATAATTGTGAAACCCTAAAGTGATAAAGTAAGAATCTTGCAAAGGTCTTATGACAATCGTGGTCCGATTCGCACGGTAATCAGCTCCCAGTCGAGACTAGCAAAATTCAAACTTTATTACTATTTTGAGATTGAATCCATAAACTTTTGCTTGATTGATGTTTTGTACAAATATGCTTTTAAAATTAAGTCCTTTAAAACGATATTCATAACCGTGATTTGAAGGCTTAGAAAAGAGCCTTAGAGTCTGCCTTGGTTATCACAATCTTGAATATGTCTTAAACGAATTACTTTTAAAATCATAAGTGTAAAAAGTCATCTTAGGGTTTTTGGTATAAACCTCAAGTAAAACTTTGTGTATTAATTTCACGAATTGGATATAAAAAGTTTTTATGAAAACTTATGTTATAAAGATGAGTGCATGCATCTTTGTACATAATTTTTGATTGACACATCAAAAATTTATACCCTAAAATTTAAGTTACATGCCATCTAACTATAAGAAACACTTGAAGTTATTATTTAGTAAACGTGAGACGCAGGCTAAATTTTAATGACAAGGTAAATTTCCGAGTGTGCGTGAGACCACACATGGAGAATTTGCAGTTTCTAAGTTAGACGACTTAATTAAGTTGATGCGTGAGACCTAGAGCTTAAGGCATGAGATGGGATGAAACATGCTTACATGACAAATTGATGAATCAATTTGATGTAAATCCCATAATGATCTAGGAATTGGAAAAGTGTTTGCCAATTATTGTTCGACAGATTACCATCTTTTATACTTTCACCACTAGCAGATCAACTGATGTGGTGGAATCTATGTAAAGTTGGATCCTAGATTTTCAAGAAATTAGTTGGTTATATGAATATAACCTTGGGTATTATATTTTCTTGGAAATATAAATTATCGAAAATACTAAAAAGGAATTTTGTAAAATTCTTTAAATGTATTAATGCAACTCAAAACCGTAAACGTAAGTTATTCTTTTAATTGATCTACACCCGTTTGGGTTTTTGGTTAGAGTCAATATTTACAAAAAGAATAAATATAGTCTTCTTTCCATTACGAGAAGTGAGAGACTTAAATCCTATTCTTTTTCATGAATGAGAAAGGTATAATAGGATGATTAGAATTGTCTAAATTCTAAATACATAACTCATAGCAAACTTTAATAGTAAGAGTATATGCACCTTATGAGTTATTAAAGTAGAAGCTAGACTGATTACTGCATAATGGTAAAAGACAAATTAGATTATTTTATCTAGTTGTTTTGATTTGACCATTTAAAGATACTACATACAATTGTTGGAATGGTAGATCTATACAGGAAGAAATTGCATGCCCAAGCCTTTTCAAGTTAATAATTTGGAATGTGATGAATCACATTTATATAGTAGATTACATTCTTTTATAACCTATATAATTGTTTGAATGGGTTTTCTTAAAAGATGTAGGAAAGTAAATAGTGCATTATTTCTTTCACTGATTAATGAAACATTTACAATGTTGTCAAATTCAGTGGGAGCATTGTGTTCTTATGGCTGAATAAGGGATTATTATAATGTTCTCTAATTCAGTGGGAGTTACAAGACTTACTGTCTTGATTGTAACTTAGATTATCTTTTGAATATCTCAAGGTAATTACTTTCCAAATATAGACACTAATATTTTCAAGGATAGTCATGTACGTTTCCTTGATTGATTGAGTAAACTCTATATCTACTAAGTTATGTTAATGACACAAATCATATTATTCATATTAACAAACGCGTGCGTGTTGTTTATGTGGTACATGGTGTTGTACCATGCACAAGTGGGAGAAATCTTCATTATGTGCAAAGTACAACACATAAGAATATGATTTAAAGGATTCTCTTAACTGCAAGTCAGAGATTATAATTCTAATTAGATTAATACATCTAATCTTAGAAACACTTGGTGTTGAAATTTAGTAAACGTGAGACGCAGGCTAAATATTAATAACAAGGTGAATTTCCATGTATGCGTGAGACCAACATGGATAATTTACTGTTTCTAAATTAGACATCTATTAGAACATATGTGTCAAATAAAAATACTACTTCAGCTTTAATATTTATGTATTATTCGAATGACATAAATGCATGAAGTAATATAATACTACTTCAATAATTATGTGTTCTTAGAATGACATAAATAAATAAGGTAGTGTGTTAACTTGAAAATATTATTGAAACCAAATGATGGTGTTCATGATTACTTTAATTATACATGTTTATACTTTATTGTATAGTTATAAATATGAAGTCTTCTAAGTATTACAAGACTTATAATTAAGTAAGACGTTAGCTTGTTATGGTCTTTTAATTAAGACATATACAAGAAGTCATTGAGTTAATCAATGATTAATAACGAATAGTGGGATTATAACAAGTTTATGTTTTATAAGACATAAACATGAAGTGACTTGATTAATAAGTACTTGTTATAAAGCATGCAATTGGCTTGAAAATACTATTATACCATTAAGTTGATTTAGTTGGTAAATAGGTATGCCAACAGGAATATGGTTATCTTATATATATTGTTAGATCTTCTTACAATATTAATTCTAATTGAAATACCACATAAAGATGGTATGTTCAGTTAGGAAATCAAACTCTTGTTAGATTGTTTGATTGAAGATAACTATGATTTCTATTCTTCTAAAAGTTATCAAGGTTAGAAATTGAGTATGGCTTGAATATACTCAATTAGACTCCTAGAAGATTAATAAGACGTTGTTGTGATGAATCACATTAAGTCTTAAATTGAAGTTCTGAATTTGTTAAGCTACTTATAAGAAGGTTGTTAACAAAAGAATATCAGGAACTATCAATGTATATTTGTAATGTCCTAAAAGAGAAAATTGGATTGTTGCTCTAATTGCTAAGTACTTATATTATATATATTACTAAAGGCAAGTGGGAGTTTTATCTTGAAAAGATAGAATTACAAGATACATAATCTTCTAAAATCACACTAGTTAAAATCATGATGAGGCTTAACATGTAAATGATAAACCTCAAGATGATGGAATTATCATTCATAGATCCACTTGGATATCTCAGATATTTAATTAATATGCTGATGATAATATGATGTAGTATTACCAAAATAATGAATTGGGTGAATTACTCATATTATGAATGTTAAAGATGCAGTTCATAAAGATATTCAAATTTATAAAAATTTGGTTTATCTTAATTCTTAATAGTTAGAGAATGATGATGAGTTTATTCAAAGATAATGTAACCCTAGTGGTTAAATCTTTGAGTAGAAATCATATGGACAAGATTGTACACATATCTTAATGAATATCTTATGACAAGATTATTAATCATACTTAAGCAATTAACTATGATTGAATACTCTTTCTTAAGTACATTAAAGATATAAAGATGGTAATTGTCATATTTACATGAATGTGAAATTTGACAATGGAATATCAAAAACTCTTTCTTGAATAATTACTTGAGCGAGGACGATAAGTAATCAAAAAGGAGTTTATGAATTCATGCAAATCTTTGGAAGTGTACAAAATGCAATAATCCATGAATGGATAAATGCATGCATCTAGGAGATTATTCTTATGATAAATTATTAAATCTATGTTTAGGTTTATAATTAAAATAAGGTAATTTCTAAGTATTCCTGAAAGCTAGTGGGAGTATTGTGTTTGATTTACTAAATCATATATGTTGTATAACATATAAGAGTAACATTCCATATAAGTAAAAGGTTAGACTTAATTTGGAATGAAACGTTAAGTGAAAGATTTAGAAAATAAAACATACAACCTTGGAACAAAAGTTTATTATTTAATAAACATGTGCGGTAAATAAATTCTAATAGAATATGATATATCATTTAGTAAATGGATATACATATTTGGAAAGATAGAACATGAATATAAATCTAAGTATGACTGAAGGATTTTCATGTGCATCGTATTATTGTTACATCATGCTTAAATGCTTAATGATTTAACAATATTTGATATCTTGTGTAATGAATATTCTAAAGAAATATGTTTGACTTAGAATAATGATCCTCAAACCTGGAATTGCTCCCAAAATTACACAATGGGTATTAAGTTTACGGGATTTTAAAGAGCATATTGTAATTTTATACAATGATGCTAGTTTAATTGAGATGACACTCAATACTAGTCATGGTAGGATTTTATCCTTGTTAATGGCCATGTAAACTAGTTGTGCTCTACTAAGAGCATAGTTGCATTATACATTAAAGAATTAGAATACTTAAACTTTAAAATGTTTGAAAGTTTGATTATCATAAGATGGTGATTGAGGATGTCACACCATTTATAAAAAATTATGTGTAACTATATCAAAATAGTTGGATATACACATACAAGAATTTTGCTAATTAAATTCTTGAAAGAAGTATTCTCAAAATTCGGATAGATCATCAAAGTTAGTTGAATAATGCCTTGTCAACAAGTATGATTGTCATTACTTGAGGCATAATTGTCAACAAGTCATTACTTGAGACAAAATTCATTAACTAGAATTATCATGCATTGATCTATTTAGTATTTGGATAAAGGACATCAAGCAATTATTATTTATAATGAATTAAAGTACTTAGTACGTTTGTTTTCATTAATAATAAATTGTGTCCTATATTTGCATGTTTAAATCCGTGAATAACTTATGTTATTCTAAATTGTCCGTTGTCAATTGATGATATGGGAATATCATTAAACGAAGACAAATCTGAGTATTGGTTAAGAATATACTTGAAAGTATATTGATGCGTTGACACACCAATTTCACATGATATTCAATGAATTGAATATAGGACTTATCCCAAATGCATGATTTTACTTTATGGATCTTGTCAGTAAGTAAATCATGAATTTATTATCCTCAGACTTGAGATACCAGATAAGAGTCATGGATGTAGTGCATTTTTGTGAAGCAATCTACCGCTCACCGTAACAGGGAGTTATAAGGGTTGTTTTCAGAAGTGTTGCAAAGTTCATGGGTTATTCTTGTAGTCAAGAAAGAATTTGTTCCTTCTGATTTGTTCAGAAGTTTAATATTGCTGGGCCCCTCGTAGGGTTGGCAAGATGTATGCGTGCGCACGCCCAAAGTCTATCTGGAATACGTTCAGATGTTTTGGTAATCTTGCTCAATCATAAATAACGAGAAACAGAATTGTTAATTAAAGAATGATTAAGATCCATATCTTTATTAACGTGGTATTAGAAACAAAAGGATAATAATAATAATGATGAATCATTAAAGGTTTTTCCAGGAGACCTTACTTGAGTTGATCTAGGGGCATTGGGGTGTTGCTAGACGCTTACCAATGTCATTATGTTATTAATAGATATCCAAGTGGGAGCTGTTGGAGTTTATGGATATATATTAATAAACGTATGTCTAGTATCGAACTCGAGACCACGGGATTGCACACTTTACGTATGAGAATTAAAGTTTAATAATTTAATGTAAAAAGTTATATTTAATTATTAATTACACAAAACAAATAAAGAATGTTAGTAATTGGTGAAAATTGACTAACATACAAAGATAAGGACCATGGATAAAAAATGGAGAACCCTAAACTTGTTCTCCAAGTTTTGTATCCTATAAAAGCAAGGCCAAAGGTTTATTTTGCATGCTCTTGTACACGATTAATATCTACTCGGTATTAACTAAACAATTATTGCTTTATCCTTGTCTTGTCGACATAAATTACTTTAACATATATACATGTGCATATCAGTACATGTATAGTTTTTATATGGTTCTTTTGTCCTTTTGTTAATGGTGATCGACAAAAACAAAACCACAAAAACGTTTGGTGATTTGTTTTATTAAGTCGAGTTATTTTGTTTTCTTAAAAACAATATTGTTTTGTGTAATATAAAACTAGCATTACTTTAATTTGATTTAGTACGTGTGTACAAGAACGTGGTACAATCACACTATTGATTGTATCTTGGATCGATTAACAAAACGGTAAGGGGTTAATCAATAGATCCCTAATTCATATAAACCCTAATTAGGGTTCTTCGTATTGTTAAAGACAATTGCTTATGATTCTTGTTCGGGCTAGAATCACCACGGTACGTTCCTATTTATGTTTTAGTTAATCTTTGTATGTGTTATTCTTGATCCTACGCTTCCGCATATATGTGCACTTTGATTGTATAATTCTAACAGCTAGTTCATTCATTATTCTTGTCTCGATGTAAGACTTTATTGTTTATTAATAAAGGGGGTTCGAGTGTATATATTGTGTGCGTGTTATTCTTTCTTTTGTTGATTATCTTATGAACTTGAAGTGTCGACTTTTTTTGTGAACCCTTTGATCAATTCCGCATTAAGCCTTCAGGTTTGTTAGAGGTTTTATCTAACAATTTCACAAAAGTGAAAAACAATGAAGATCCTTAATTATCAAGAAATGTTAAGATGGTTAACCTATCAACCGAACTGGTTGCTCAATAAGGCTGGGTATAATGGTCACTTAACTACCATCTTCATCTCAACATCACATTAGTTTTTTAACACATCTCCTTACGACCAACTTTACAAGCATAGTCGTCATCACCTAACTAAACACATAAAAATACCTTCGCTCAATACAAACATACCACACAATAATCACACACACTCACAAACAAAAAACAAAATGGTTCGGCATGTGGTGGGGCATTTTTAAGCTTGGTTCGGCGGGTGAAGTACCACCATGAGACACGGTCCTGTTTGGTTTATGGTTTACGTTTATGTTCAAAGAATCAAAGTCACCCACCGTATTTGATTAATCGGTTATCCTTCCATAGTTACGAACATCCTTGTAACAAAAAAAAAAAAAAAAAAAAAAGTTACGTTTAACTCACTGGAATTATGTATCAAGGTTGGTTCAAAAGGTTAGTAGTAAAGATTAAAGAATGTTGGTTTGCTTGCGAACTCAGTTAGAGTTAATTTCATAAACTTGCACGACGTGATATGACGTCAATGCATTACAAAGTCAAGTTCACGACTAGCACGGCTGGTATGAATTTTCGTTGTTTAACTTCGTAATCGACACATGACTCTTCACCATTTTGCCTTTAGTAACCAACGATCACTAATTATCTCACCTTTATGTCACAATCCACACGCATGCTCTTTAGACGAAAAGAGATATAGTAAGCACTGGTAATACTTTTGAGTTAACGAGTTATTTATGCACCATTGATTGTTTGGTTTTCAAGGTTAAATACCTATTTTGAACTATATCATGTAAGAATATTAAATGCGTCTCAAGCCTTCTAGACCATACAATATGGCATATTGGGATGTCAATAACCCTACACATTTCTTTAGAAACTATGTATTGTTTGTTAAAGGTGCTAAACATTATACCCTTTGTGTTAGTTCATAAAGTTGGTTAGTTAATTATCAAATGTTTCATCACCTAATTGCGTGTTTACATCTTTTGTAATAAAAGCGGATTCGGAATTGTCTTTCATTCCAAGGCTTAACTTGTATCCATGCGCTTCAGATTCGCCTGACGTTCGCTCCCAAAAATATAGCCATCCCTGGCCCCTCACGTCAATCCCACGAGCCTCTTATCCATTCTCATTCAATCACGGCGGGGTAGCAAATCAAAATGAAAAATTACCCAACATCATTCTTCTTTCCACCGTCTTTCGGCAAATGACATTTTTCTAGCATGTTTAATTGGTACATGATGTTAGTTTATATACTTGTGTGATACACCTTTTCTCTTTAGCTACTAACAGCATACATACAACCTTAAGTTTATACAAAACTGAAAACATCCAAATATACGAATTTTATAACTTTGATTTTACTCCCTTTTATCTCATATGTATAAGCTAATTTATAAGTTAAAGTTATGATTTTTTAATGATAACTAAACCATGAAACTCAGCGTAACTAGGACCATCTGTAATGAAGGGCCGGTCACACTAGCTTGGCACCCTTATCATGATCGCAATCACACTTGGTCACTCATATTACAATTTCAATCGAAGACTCATATTACAATTTCAATCGAAGACACGTCCAACATGGGTTTTTTGCAATGACTTGGTCGACTGCAGGACCAGGTTGTGTGAGTTCTTGTGTGGGGGTGTTTTTATTAAACGGTTTTGTGAGGTATATTTGTGTTTAATCGGGTTATGTTTTTTGTAGTGATCACGGTCGCCTTGCTACACTAAGTGGTTGTAAAGTTGGTTGTAGAGAGAGAAAGCTGAGACAATACTGATGTGATAGTGATGGCTGCTGTTATGTGTTTTCATATTACACTTAGTCTAAACCAACAAAGGAACGAATAACGTGACGTGGGGGTGCAATATGGCGCCTAATGGCGTCGCCATGCGTAAAAAAAAAGTGGAGATGGCGTGTTTGTTGTTGTATCGTGCCCTTTAAGATTGAACGTAGTGATATGCAATTCTCACGAGTAAGAAACACACTCACACACCAACATCACTACTTCCATGACACCTCACGCGTCAGGTAGGCTCAAACCAATGCATATTGGTGAGCTGCCTCACTTTTTGGCATTTGTGTCAATTCTCTGTATTTTATTATTGTTTATTTGGCTTGTACGTGTTTGTGCTGTATTTTATGATATATTTATATGAGTAAATTACATGGTTGGTCCCTGTGGTTTATACAAAGTAACAAGTTTCGTCCCTCTCTTTTAAAAGTTGCATGGTTAGTCCCTAAGTGCGTAAACAAATAACACCACTGGTCCCTTGGTTTAACTGGTGTTAAATAAGGTTAGTTAAAATTTACAAGTTAGCCCCCTTTGGTTAAATAGCGCTGCATCGTTAATCCTTTGGCTAAATAGCGCTGCATCGTTAATCCTTTTAACGTTTTCGCCCGTTTTTGTCCGTTTTTTTTTTGTTTTCGCCCGTTTTTGTCCGTTTTTTTTTACGTTTTCGCCCGTTTTTGTCCGTTTTTTTTTGTTTTCGCCCGTTTTTGACCGTTTTTTTACGTTTTCGCCCGTTTTTTACCGTTTTTTTACGTTTTCGCCCGTTTTTGTCCGTTTTTTTTGTTTTCGCCCGTTTTTGTCCGTTTTTTTTACGTTTTCGCCCGGTTTTGTTCGTTTTTTCTTGTTTTCGCCCGTTTTTGTCCATTTTTTTACGTTTTCGCCCGTTTTTGTCCGTTTTTTTACGTTTTCGCCCGTTTTTGACCGGTTTTTTTATGTTTTCGGCCGTTTTTGTCCGTTTTTTTTTGTTTTCGCCCGTTTTTGACCTTTTTTTTTACGTTTTCGCCCATTTTTTACCGTTTTTTTTACGTTTTCGCCCGTTTTTATCCGTTTTTTTTTGTTTTCGCCCGTTTTTGTCCGTTTTTTTTACGTTTTCACACTTTTTTGTCCGTTTTTTTTTTTGTTTTCGCCCGTTTTTGTCCGTTTTTTTTTACGTTTTCACACTTTTTTGTCCGTTTTTTTTTGTTTTCGCCCGCTTTTGTCCGTTTTTTTTTTTGTTTTCGCCCGTTTTTGTCACGTTTTCGCCCGTTTTTGTCCGTTTTTTTTTGTTTTCGCCCGTTTTTGACCGTTTTTTTACGTTTTCGCCCGTTTTTGTGCCTTTTTTTACGTTTTCGCCCGTTTTGGTCCTTTTTTTTTGTTTTCGCCCGTTTTTGACCGTTTTTTTTACGTTTTCGCCCGTTTTTGTCCGTTTTTTTTTTGTTTTTGTCCGTTTTTTTATGTTTTCGCCCGTTTTTGTCCGTTTTTTTTGTCGTTTTCACACGTTTTTGTCCGTTTTTTTTTACGTTTTCACACGTTTTTGTCCGTTTTTTTTTCTAAAATATATTTTTCGAAAAAAAAATTTGGGTAAAAAAAAGTTTCTAAAATATATTTTTCGAAAAAAATTTTGGCGTAAAAAAAAGTTTCTAAAATATATTTTTCGAAAAAAAATTTTGGGTAAAAAAAAGTTTCTAAAATATATTTTTCGAAAAAAAATTGGGTAAAAAAAAATATTTTTTCTAAAATATTTTTTCTAAAATATATTTTAGAAACTTTCTTTTACCCCAATATATTTCTAAAATATTTTTTCTAAACGGGCGAAAAGGGGAAAAAACGTAAAAAAAACGGACAAAAACGGACGAAAACGTAAAAAAAAACGGACAAAAACGGGCGAAAACGTAAAAAAAAGGGACAAAAACGGGGGAAAACGTAAAAAAAGGTCAAAAACGGGCGAAAACAAAAAAAAAACGGATAAAAACGGACAAAAACGGGCGAAAACATAAAAAAACGGACAAAAACGGGCGAAAACAAAAAAAAACGGACAAAAACGGGCGAAAACAAAAAAAAAACGGACAAAAGCGGGCGAAAACAAAAAAAAAAACGGACAAAAAAGTGTGAAAACGTAAAAAAAAACGGACAAAAACGGGCGAAAACAAAAAAAAACGGATAAAAACGGACAAAAAAACGGGCGAAAACATAAAAAAACGGACAAAAACGGGCGAAAACAAAAAAAAACGGACAAAAACGGGCGAAAACGTTAAAAAAACGGTCAAAAACGGGCGAAAACGTAAAAAAAAAGGTCAAAAACGGGCGAAAACAAAAAAAACGGACAAAAACGGCCGAAAACGTAAAAAAAAAACGGTCAAAAACGGGCGAAAACGTAAAAAAAACGGACAAAAATGGGCGAAAACGTAAAAAAAAACGGACAAAAATGGGCGAAAACAAAAAAAAAAAGAACAAAACCGGGCGAAAACGTAAAAAAAAATGGACAAAAACGGGCGAAAACAAAAAAAAAGGGACAAAAACGGGCGAAAACGTAAAAAAAGGGTAAAAAACGGGCGAAAACTTAAAAAAACGGACAAAAACGGGCGAAAACAAAAAAAAACGGACAAAAACGAGCGAAAACGTAAAAAAAAGGGACAAAAACAGGCGAAAACAAAAAAAAAACGGACAAAAACGGGCGAAAACGTAAAAAAAAAACGGACAAAAACGGGCGAAAACGTTAAAAGGATTAACGATGCAGCGCTATTTAGCCAAAGGATTAACGATGCAGCGCTATTTAACCAAAGGATTAACGATGCAGCGCTATTTAACCAAAGGGGGCTAACTTGTAAATTTTAACTAACCTAGTTAACACCAGTTAAACCAAGGGACCTGTGGTGTTGTTTGTTTACGCACTTAGGGACTAACCATGCAACTTTTAAAAGAGAGGGACGAAACTTGTTACTTTGTATAAACCACAGGGACCAACCATGTAATTTACTCTATTTATATAAAGTGAGTATTTTAATTAAAGATAAAGGTAGTAGTATCCATTACAAGTGAAAGGTGAGAGAAAGTTGAGGTAATGATAATGTGAAAGACGAGCCGGTGTGACCACTACCTCCGGTCTAAGTAAAACTAGAATTGTGACACAATTTTTCATTATGAAAAAAAGTTCATATGATTCACTTATATCCCCGCAAACCCCCCTTGTCCCTAGGTATAATTGAAGGAAAGAAATACGTGGAAAAAACTTCCATCTTCCTAAAATTTGATTTGTTCCATCCCTTTCTTTGTCAAACCACACCATCTTTGAGTCATCTTCACAAACATATTTTTTTGACAATAAATGGGCAAAGTTGTGCCGTTTGATTATTGATTAGAATGACTGTTAGAAGACCAAATTACCCTTTAGTTGAAAAAGTTATTGGGCGGCTAATGGGCATCATCATATTTTTGTTGGGGTTCACGTATTCGTATGACTTGGCTCTTTTTATTTGTTCATTTTGATTAGGATATATACATTGACAATTACTTTCATTGCTTCGGATAGAATACATTATTGACATATTTTTATCTTTTCTTATGTTATTTATTGTTTGAGGAATTTGGAGAAAATCTTCAAGATTTAAAGATTATGAATAAACAGCCAAAAATATACAAGGCCCTTTTTTCTTCTGCGATTCCTAAATGCCTTCAAAGGTACTGATAGTTGTCTATTAAATACCAAGACACATAATTAACAACTAGGAGGGTACCCGCGCGTTGCAGCGGCGGGTACCCTAAATTAAAATTTTCCGGTGAATTGTGTAATTTTAGTTTATTATGTTCTTTTTGACAATAAATTTATGGATATCAAAATTTCGTTTAGCTCGTGTCCGTTCGGGCTCGAGCCCGTTGGCTCGTGTCCGTTCAGGCTCGAGCCCGTTTGGCCCATGCCCGTTCGGGATCGAGCCCATTTGACCCGTTGCCCGTTCGGACTTGAATATTTGTATAATGTGCTTTATTATTTGTATTAGTGACATTTAATGCAGGAATTGTGTTTAAGTTGGTTGTACAATATGCTTGATAATTTGTATTTTTTATGTAAGGGGTGTTTTAATAAGTGCATTAATTGTATTTATTGACCGGTTAATTAATTGTATTTAATGTACATAATGTTTTATTTATTATATTTAATGTTAGTATTAATGGTATATTAGAATTAAATGAGGGGAAAATTGGTGTGTACTTTAAGCTTATTAACTTGTAAATGTCTAATTATATCTCATCACTTGTACTTTAAGCTTATTAATTTGTAAAGCTTAAAATTAAGTATGCTAAAATTAGAAGGAATTCCTCCTTTATAATATAGTAAGATGTGTTTATAGACCCGACTCAGAAACTGGAAGAAAATCGGGAAATGTATTCTAACAGTATAAAGTACTATAAGTATATGGAGCAGGTTTTGGGCTATCATTGAAAATTAACTTGTTTACTGCCGACCAAGTATGTATACAAGTTAAATTCAAAAGATGGATTTCAATAGAATAAGTAGACAGAGTTGACACATACTACAGTATTTAGTTTTATTTCTCCCTCCGCGGCTCCGCCGTATCGTTTTTGAGTTTTCTTAAATTAATTGTTTTTTTTTTCCCAAAATAAATAAGAAATTTAGATTAAATTTACCATATTACCATCACTCATATTTATTATTACAAACCTTAAAGAAGATATAAATTAATTGGTTAAAGATAAGGGTTTTGGTAACGACAATCTTTAGGGCTGTGGTTAACAAGTTTATTTTTACTACAATTTATTGTAATGACTTGAATCATCCAATCACAATCATTTGTTTGTTGAAGTTTCATATTTTTTGGGATTTTGCCCATCCTTTTTGAAATTATCAACCAATGATAATCAGTTATTCATAACAATGTAATAAAATACATCTTGTTAACCACAACCCTAAGGGTTGTCGTTAGCAAAACCCTAAAGATAAAAGACAGATTTACATGTATATCCTTCTTGAAAGTTGATATTACATAAATATCCTTCTTAATTTTGTAATTACATCAACGTCCTTCCTAAACTTTTATAATTACATCAATATCATTCTCACACTTTTAGAAGTATATATATGTTCAAAAATCAATTAAATCATAATTATATTGATTTTAGATTTTGAAACTTTTATTTATCTTTTATATTGATAATGATTATATTATTCATACATACTTTTTGGGCTCGAACGACAAAAGAACGTGATGATGCAATTACAAAAGTTTGGATATAAATATGAAAGAAATATTGCTCGTATATAATCATTTGTTCATATGCATTTTTGACCTCGATTGAAGAGAGAACATGTTGATTTTTGTTTATATATATGATAATTTAAATATTTGGGAAGGATATTGATGTAATTTTAAAAGTGTGAGAATGATATTGATGTAATTAAAAAAGTTGGGGAAAGATATTAATGTAATTATAAAAGTTTTATGAAGGATAATAACGTAATTACCAAATTGAGAAGGATATTAATGTAATATTCAACTTTTGTAAGGACATAGATGTAAATGCCCCATAAAAGAGAGATAAAAATATCATTCTGCAAAAAAGTAAGTAAGAGGTATGTCATTAAGCTCCAAGGTCTTAGGAAGTAATTTTATTTTCGTATGAGTCTAATGTTATCATTTGAGTAGTGGTTTATTTTCCTTTCTAGAAAATAGGTAGAATCTTGCTATGTAAGCGTTTCGCCTATGTAACGGGCTGAGATATGTGATTCACCCATATCCTTTATACTTAAATGCTTTTTGAAGGGGAGTTGATTTGCACACCAAATAAATTGATGGGACACCACAATATTACACTCTTAATGCATATGTTACAACATACCATATGCATAATTGTGGTGTCCCCATCAATTTATTTGGTGTGCAAATCACCTACCTTTTTGAAGTAATATATTTACCGGGTCTTTTGACCTTTTACCCAAAAAAAAAGTAAGTAAGAGATCGCTGTAATAATGATGTTTTTCTTAAACGATATGCTTTTGTCGGTGGACAACTATTTTAGAATGGAGGGAGTAATAATTTATTATATCAAACATTAAGGACCAAGTATATTTATAGTGCCTTAAAGAAGGTTCTAGAATACTTGTTGCACATGTAGTCGAGCTTGTTTAGGAAACAAACACCCCCTTAGGGTTTTGTTGTTTTGGTTTTTGTTATTAATTACACTTTAATATTTATTCCGGATAAATATTAGACTTTCGAGTAATAACCATTTAATCCTTACCGGATTTTCATTTCCTCTCTAACATCATTTTATTTCGTAAACTCGTTTCTTATTTCTGCTTGCATTTTTCTGTTTAGTGAGCATCGGTGTCCCTTCGGCATTTCTGTAAAGGCAAGTGTGAAAACCATTGTGTTGTTTGCGCACAAACCCTTCAGAAACTGCTGAAAAAATTCACAAATTGGGTTGCAATCTCACTTCCTTAAAAAATGTCACCATTATCATTACAAATACTAGTGATTCTATTATGATTTTTCCTACTTTTGATCACCTTATGAAAATACTTACTGTTTTATGGGTAAAAGGTCAAATACTTACTGTTTCTATTTCCCTTGCTTAGCCACTCAATTTAGCCATCCGAAAAAGGAACTTCTCGTCATCATTTACAGCTTCCAAGTACTCAGACAAACACTCGGCCTCTTTAGCTTTTAAGGCTTCATCGTAGGGGTAATTTTCCATAAGAGTTTGAGATTGCTTCAATAACTCTTTACACTTCACCATCTTTCATACAGGTTCCCATTACTCCAATTTAGCTTGTCCATGTGGCTTTTTAAAGCTTTTAGTTTTTAATTACATTATACATACAATAACCTCAAATACGAACATCCCATTATTTTTTCACAATAGAAATGAAATCAGATTTATTTCCAATTTTGTTAGGAAACCTGAAAGCCTTATGCTTTTTTACAACCCCATTTGGATTGATTAAAACAACATCACTGTGATCAGAGGTAAAAAAAGGCTTGAGCTGAGCAATAAAATCCCCATACTTGGACACAAAGCTTTCATTGCCATTATTCTATCTATCTTCTTTAGAATGCTAGTGTTTGGATTCAGAGGAGATTTGATCCATGTATAGAACATACCACTACTACACACATCCTGAACCTCAATGCTATTCAAACAATCAACAAAGTCCTACATATCATTTGTAATGTTTGATCTACCAATAGTATGTTCGCTTAACTTTAAAGTCTCATTAAAGTCTCCTAAAAGTATCCAAGGCTCATCATTAGCAATGTTCTTAGCAGCTTGCAGGTCTTTCCATAACAACCTTCTTTCTTTCCCATTGTTTTTAGCATATAAAAAACTGCAATAATACTTCACTTTTTAATGAATAGCTTCAATTACACAAAATATAGATTGAGTTACATATGCAACACCATTAAGTTCACTACATCTTTATCCCTTCCAATTAAAAATTTGCATCCATTTGGGCTAATACTACTTTTTGAACACCACTCCCATCTAACAAAAGCTTTCTAACTTACAACTTCAATTCTCTTAGGTTTCACATTGGTTTCTAGCACCCACATACATGAATATTCTCCTCTCTAATCAATTGCAATGCTTCTTTTTGTTTTTTCTTATGCTTATAATATTCCAACTAGCAATTTTGAACTCCATTATTACAATATAAAGTATCTTGCAACTGTCAATTTAGAACATTTGGGTTCTAGCTACTAATCTCATTAGCAACCCACATATTCACACCTTCATTCTCATAATCCAAAACATCATACACATTTTCATTATCTTCTTATTTTTCCCTTTCTTTATCTTCTTTTCTGTTTAACCTTGAAATACTCAACCATGTCTTTAGACCACATTTGAGATTCCCTCACAGTTGGTTGCATTTTCTTATTCAAAAACTGATCCACAATCATTCTATCTTTCAACATATTCAATTCATGTATTTCCTCTTCTTTCACATTTCCAAGATTAGAGACTTTGTTTGCTGATTTCCTTATGGATACAAGCATATCATCATTTAAAGGCCATACACTACCACTTTTCTGCACACTAGGAGACTTCATCTCATCCTCTGTCTGCTTTGTAGGTTCCTGATGTGTGTTTTATTAGTACAAGTTTTAAAATTTATAAACACGAATTATCCGATTATTATTTAGCACGTACGAGCAAGTATACTCGTCCGGTGTAATAAAGGTGGGTAAGTCGAGATAGTCCTAAGGGATTTGGTTGTTTTAGTAATAAGAAAAACGTTTGTTAAATAAGGGTTGTCAATCCAAATTTATGTAAAATATAGATTTAAAAGAAACTTAAATAAAAACTAAACATATACTTGTGTATAATTCCTTGATTGGTAATTAGGAGTATTATGACAATTTAAGTATAAAGTTTGGTGTAAAACTTGTTATGATGCGCAACTAAAAATGAGTAGTTATAAAATCTATGATGTATGTCATGTTTTAACTACCACTAAGAATTCTATCACCTAAATGACTCCTTTCGGACATATCAAATGAGTATGACAATTCTATTATCACATGGTTGTTTTGAAAATCAATTCTTTTCTTATGAATTCCTACGAATCCTTTCGGTCCTTTTTCGTGATGAAATCTTCCCAAATCCATTTTAACAAGTAAATAAGATGGTTGTCAAGCATCCTATTCCATACTAATTTGGTGCACTAATATTTTGGAATAAAAACAAGTTGAAATTCCTTTCGGATCTATTTTTCAAAAGATTGTTTTTACCAACAAATTAAGCAAGATTAGATGTTATTTCAACAAACTCATAAAATAGATATGTTTTCATGCATCACCTTTTTCATAAATGAATACTCCATTAACCAATCACATCATATACACAAGTATATCACAAATTACTCCATAGCAATCATATTAAAACACAAGTAAATAAGAAAACTTTCATAAAACTTAAAGTAACAATTGTTCATTATAAGTATCAAGGTGTACCTAGTCTTGAGAATTACAATGAATAAACTTGTGGAACTTTAGCAACCACACTCCTCCAATTGCTCACTAACGTAAGTAAACAACTCCACACTCGAACCAATGCTTGAGACTCTAACTCAACACATTCTGGACGTTTTTACAACACTTAGTAAACTTTCAGGCAATATAAGATAAACTAACAAGATTTGGTGTAATACTAAGTTAGATATTTGGTGGTACAAGTAATTCTAGACCCTAAGTAGTCATTATATAGCATAATGACACTTATCTTCCAAATAAAAACGTCCATCTAAAGTTAATAAGCAGAAATGATCAGCCACACATGATTATGGGAGTAAATACGTCCATAAATGCAAACTTGTAACTTCAGTCATCTCCATCCGATCGGTTTCTCACCATCCGATCGGATGGTCATTCTTTTGGCACGTTCCAGCCGAATCGGATGCGAGTTGCATCCGATCGGTTGGAAATTCTTTGTCTTTTTACGTTGCATGCATTATTTTTCTTCGTGGCATGACTTTATCCGTTAGAACTTGATATTTCCTTGATAATTACGTATAGAAAACTTGTCTTTATCAAATCCTTTTGTCCATGCGACGTTTCTTTCTTCCTTGATCTTCTTGAAACTCTCCAAAAATGCATGACCACTTCATTTCTTCATCTTTTAATCATTTTTACATGCTTTTGGCTATATTTGCATGCATAAACACTTTTCCACGATTAAGTAACAAATATATACAAATATGACCAATTTCCACTCATAAAACAAACAATAACGCGACTAAAAACATGTTAATTTTGAGCGTTATCAAATCCCCCACACTTGAGCTTTGCTCGCCCTCGAGCAAGTCTTAATCAAAAGAAAATTGAATTCAATGGCAATAGTGCAAATATCTTATTTGAACTCAATCAAGTAAATAAAGAGCTTGATAACAATTCTAAACACCTCACGAAGATAATTTGAAATTCACTCATCACTCAATATGTGTAATGATTAATAGATCACTCATTGCACAGTCATGATTTATGTTTCTTACCATAGGCTTGTACAAGTATCAAAACAATAGAATAATTCATTAAATAGGTCTTTTATTCGGGTTATAACGTTTAGGCTAAGGGTAAATAAACTTTCATGCAAATAATTACACTAAGTCAAAAAGGTAAGGATAAGGCATGGGAATTTTTATGAAATTGGTTAAAAAGAAAAATAAAATCAAAGTCTAAGTCCCATAGTTGCTAATCTCAAACAAACCACAAACCCAAAAATGACAATAGTTACAATCTTTCTCCTCTTCGAACTTTCACATGTCGATACATCGATTCACCATAAAAATATTCTTCATACTTAGCATATTGGCTAACAACATATCACATAACTTTCTTTATTCATAATAATATAGCACATTGGCTATATTTGTCACCTTATAGTTGCGATGATTTTTTTTTTTTTTTTTTTTTTTTTTTTTTTTTTTTTTTTTTTACATCACATCTCCCCCACACTTCGCATAAGCATACACCACAAAAAATACAATTAAGAAGTATGCATCCTTCATCTTGTTAGAATGGCACACACATGAATTGTGAAGTGTAGCTAACTAATAATCATCAAAAACAATCCAACAACCAAACAACTAGCAACCCACCATTTAGACTTTGACAAATGGTTAGGCTAAGGTTTAGAGTGTAAAATATTTTTGTATTTTTCTGGATGTAATAAAATGAAAAGAATGGCTCAAAGGGTGTAACTAGGGGTATCTAGCGTTAAAGATGAACGCTAACAAATGAGTTCCAAGTACGAGGGTAACTAACCGATGTGGTTAGCAAAACTTATCTTGTAAACGGATGGCCATTTGGTTTTATTCCTAAGTTTGCCTCTTATCATATGAATATATCCTTATCATTCGAAAATGATTTAACCGTAATGCATAACAAGTACAAGTTCTAGAATTAACACAACCACTGACACACTCATCATGAAATATGTAAATAGTATAAGAAACACTATTCACATAAAAAAAACTAATCCTCACAATTTAAAGTAGTAAGGGTATAAAATTGTGCTAGCAAATGTTAGCAATTCCGAGACGAATTGCTCTTTAAAACTTGAATTTATTCTCCAAAAATATCATTATTATTTAACATTGAATCAACCTTATTTTAACTAAAATATGAACGGCGAACTACTACTGGTTACTAAAGTTCACGACTCTAAAAAAATTAAAATTAAAAATTAAAAATTATGCAATTTTTCTATTTTCTTCCCTCCCCCACACTTAAGTTTTGCATTGTCCTCAATGTAAAAAAAATAACTTCAAAGTAAAGGAAATGGAAAAATTTAGAAAATACCAGAGTTAAATACGCAACATGCATATTTGATCATAATACGCAAATGAGTTTATCGACTCCAAACGTTGATCAACTATATGCTTCCGTAACAAAACCCCTACAAGAAAACTGCAAAATATACGAAACAACCAAACAAAGACAAACAAAAACATATCTAAACCAAATAAATAGAAAATTAAGTTACGTTATAAATCCTACGAGAAATAGTTAAAGGCAATAGAAATAGAAATAGTTCGACACATAATTGTTTTTAAAACCAACCATAAACCATATGATCAAACGTCACCATCAATAACTCACATCGGAATGAATGAACTCGTCCTCGCTTTCCTCTTCATCCTCATCTTCCTCATCAACATCTTCTTCATCGTCCTCGTCCACCACTCGTCTCTTTTTCTTTCCAGCTCTTGATGATGAACCTCCAACATCATAACTCGATCCTCCAGGATTAAAACTTGGTCCACCCACATTAACACCTGAACTACCATACTCGGGAAGTCTACCGTATGGAGGGTATGGTTCGGGAAATGGTGAATAACCAGGATAAGTGTAGGGGTATGGCCCAGGATATGGAGAATATGGTAAAGGGTATGGTGGAACATTTGGTGGGTTGTAGGGAGGTACCTCATAATTGGCATCTTGTGCCAAATGTTGGATCATAGGCATGGAATAATCATAGTTGTAATTATTCCTCATTAGCATTGAATCTTTCCAAACTTCCCTACACTCAATAGCATTTAACTCTCGGTTCCAATCACCCCATCCTGAATCAAAACCACTTTGAGTATTCCTCGGAAAACTTCCCATTTGAGGTTGTGATGGCGCTTCCGCATAAGCTCTGGATTGTGCCCCCACACTTGGTTCGGTCCAAGGTCCCAAAGTCTTGTTATTCCTATCCAATGCTTTTCCAAAACTAAAAGCATCCCATATCTCACTCTCCAACCTCACTCTACACTTCCTCAACTCATTATCATTAAAATACCCAAGATTTTTAGCCAAAGCGGTCACATAATGACCTCCACAAATATCACTTTGCTTCTTAATCCCCGGTGCTCTCTTAGAAAGATATTCGGCAATAATCCATGCCACATTCCCATTCTTGTCTTCCTCCAACAACTTCATCACCCATAGGTCCGGTTGACTACATTTGTCTTGACTACCACTCCTATGCAACAATCCCTAAGAAATCAACTTTTGTAAAACCTTCAACAACGGTTTCCTAATCCTAGAAGAATTTCTCCTAAGACAAGTTGGATCACCAATCCTATTCCAATAAGCATCAACACCCGTATATTGATCATTAGCTCTAGCCAAAACTCACAAAATGTGGTCCAAACAACCTATGATTAACCTCACTCTCCTCATACAAACCAAGGGCAACTGCAAAATTTGGCAAATATAAAGCATGTTCGCGACCACACAATCTAAAGCAAACATAAACATCCCGAAGAACATCGTTTACCTTCCTGTCAAAGTAAAACGTAGAAAAGAACTCCAAACACCATTCCTTGTAAACATTCTCACGAATACTAAAAGCTCTTTCCCAAGAATAATCTTCAAACCTATCCCCATCACCAGGATATACATAAATCATAGTCATCATGCTCCTCAATTGATCCTCACATTCATACTCCGCAAGCAATTCCCAATCAATCAACCTAGGCTTAGCAATCTTCCTTTCTTGAAGTTTTGAAAGATGTTCCCTATATGCATTCTTCCCATCTTTGTTTTGCACATTAGAAAACTTGACATTATCATTAGACTCCGGTTTCAAACTTGTGGAAAACTAGAAGGGGGGTTGAATAGTTTACCGCTTTTTAAATCCTTTAAAACTTTACATTTGCTTAAAGATATAAACACAACGTTATATGTTCAATTCCTTGAAAAGCTTTACATGTGAATTACGATTCTAACTTTAGTTGTTTGATTCTTTGAAAAGCTTTACGTGTGATTAGCAATTCTAACTAAAGACAATATGTAATAAGCAAAGACAAAGAAAGAAACGATCAAACCACAGCATGATTGTTTATCGTGGTTCGGCTATAAGGACTCTTTTTCCTTGCCCTACATCCACGCCCCGAGTTTCCAACTCGAGACTTATAAGCACTAATCAACAAGCTCCTTTCACTGGCGGAGAAAACCTTTACAACGTCGCTTACACTTTTACCGACACTAAGCTAGATGTCGAGTTCTTTTACACGGGTACAACCACTCTCATCGTCGCTTACACTATTACCGACACTAAGCTAGATGTCGAGTTCTTTACCAAGGGTACAACCACTCCCGTTAGTTCTTTTACAAGGGTACAACAACTCCCGACACACTACGTATTTTGAGGCCTAAAATACTAACCGATCACTTCTACATACATGATACAAATGGAGTATAAACTACCAAAGCTTATACATGACAAAGCTAGCAAGACTTGCAACTTTAGAGTTGAAGCTTGTAACTTCTTGAATGATCTTGTGAAGTCCCTTGCTACATAAGAGAATCACACAAGTCAAATGTTACTGAGTTAGTTGAGAGAGTATATGAAAATATGTCCTAAAGTCATCACACAAAACTAACAAATGGTTTGGTATTTATAGCAAACCATTCTGCAGGTCTGGCGGATACGGCGGAACCCTCAGATGGGTTCCGCCCGTGTACCCCCAGGGTTCCGTCAGGGCTGCAGTTGGATTGCAATAAATCTTTCAAACCAAACAAGGTCACATCTCATTACACCTAATCAAACACAAAACTTGCAAGCAAACATATGGTTAGTCAAACACACTTTCTTACCATAAATGTATATTGACAAAGCTTGCCCTAAATGTGATGTGACATTACTATTTTAAGAAATAAATGTCATGTGACAAGACACTTTCTAATTTAAGAAATAAAAACAATGTTTTGTTTAAAAGGAAATGTAAACCTTAGTTTAAACAAGACTTAAACACTTAAAGTGATGATTTACTCTTAGCTAAAGTTCATATTTTGTCATTAACAAAACTTAGCAAAGATCGTAAAATATAAATAACGTTTTTAGGCAATATTTGTATTAACAAAACTGAAAGTGATCCTCTTCTTCTCGTTCCTTTTCAAATACTTGTTAACAATCGGATTTCTTTGATTTCGTCCCAATCTTGCAACATTTCCCTGAAAGAAATCTCAAATTATGTTATTATAAAAGTATAAAAACTAATACCAATCAATTTAGAAACTAGAAAACACAATTTCAAAAATGTCAAAAATTTTCCCGAGGCGTCCATCCGATCGGATTGAGGTCCATCTGATTGGATGCAACTTTTGGAATACTCCAATCCGATCGGTTGCAACTCGCAACCGATTCGGCTGGAGTTTCTGTATACTTCATGTATCCTCAATCCATTCTAAACGTTTCCCAATCAATCCGAACTTCTTTCTAACTTGTAATCATCCATTCTTGAGTGCTTCTAACATCCAAACTCTCCTATCAACGATTCTTAACATTTCCAATCATCAACCTAATGATTCTATGAAAACCAAGAACATCATCTAATAAAATCTTCCAATTAGTGCCCTAATCAACTATGCAATTACCTAACATCACTAATTATCAATCATGTAACTTCTGGGATTCATTAATTGCAAATAAACTAGCTCCAAAGATTATACCCAATTCAATCCGAAAATTCAATCAATGAATTCTTACTCAAAACAACATCATAAACCACATAGTTTAACAACTACAAAGTTGCAATACATTCTCCTATCATCTAATCACTTATCCCTAAAAGATTACATCTTAATTCGAACTAATTCAAAAATACCCAATTCGTGACCTAATTTCAATCATCCGAATTAAAACCTAATTTAACAAAATTAATGATATAACTTACTTGACTTGATGTCATTGATGATTAATTATCACTCCTGCAACTTTCTAACAGCTTCTTATGGTCGAATTTCTAACCCCAATTTTTGGTGGATTGTGTGTATGTGTTTTTCTTGGGTTTTTTTGAAAATTTTGGTTTATATATTCAACTCCATCCGATCAATTATGAATGCATCCGTTCGGGTTGGTATGAAATTGATTTTTCAAGGTTTTTCTACTACTAAACTTGGTACAAGTACTAGTAGTTCTTATCTTTTCAAAAACTTATTATCTTGTATGTATTCCAAACACACTTTGTCTACCAAAAATTTGGTCATCTACTTCTACTTCTAACTTAAGACTAAAAACATAACTTAACTCTAAAAACTAAAAACTTAAACTTAATAAATAGATCAATAGATAAATAGATAAATATATAGATAGATAGATAGTCTCATTCAAACATGAAATGCATAAAACCTAAAAACATAAAATAAATTGCATGAAATTAAAAATACGAAACAAACAAACTAGCACAAGATGTGCTTTATTCTTGTGATCATTCTTATTTATCCGTATAAATATTCATTCCTAAGAATGTTTTCTCCACGATACTTGTTTGCCAACTTCCTATTAGTCTTTTGAGTTTTGAAACTTCGTGCAAAATTCCTTCCGCTAGGACATGTGATATCAAATTTGCAATGCCAATCACCATCTCCTTCTTCTCTTTTGTAAATGCTATGACCATCGGAACCCCATTCCAAGTTCTTCAATTGGACCGGTAAAGATCCAAGAAAATCTGTCAATTTGTTAAACACAAAAATATTTTTAAATGGATTAAAAAAAGCCTCCATTGCTAGAGCTCTTTCCATTTCATCTTCAATATCAAAGAAACTAGGTATGCATAGGCCAAACTTAGGCCTACCATCTTCATCTCTTCCCCCTTCAAAGCAACCAAGGTAATCCTCCTCTTGGTCCTCATCATTATCATCCCCATTACTACCCCCTCTAGGCTTTGGATAGTAAGTATGCTTAAGAACTCCATCATCAATTGTCATGGTACCTCTTCCCATATCTATTATAGCTCAACAAGTTCTTAATAATGGTCTACCTAACAACAAAGGTAGTTCCTTATCAACCGCAACATCCAACACAAGAAAATCTGCCAAGAATGCTTGATAACCAATTTGAACTCTTACATTTCTTACTTCCCCCATTGCTTTCGCCTTAGAATTATCCGCCATAGTGAGTTTAGAATTTTTAGGTGTAGGGTCTCTTAATCCTAACTTGTGATACAATTGATAAGGCATAATACTCACACTTGAACCCGTATCGGCTAATGCATATAAAGGAGTTGTCCTATTAATTTTAACCGGCAAAACAAAATTTCCGGGATCATTCATTTTCTTTGGGAGCCCATTCTCAATTATCCTTATCTCCTATACTTTATCAAAACTCTTATCCTCCAACTTCGACTTCGCCAACATAACTCCATCTAATTTCTTCCTATAATTCATGTAATTTCTTAACACTTCAATGACCGGTTTGTTTTCCATCAATTCACTAATTTTTGCTTCAAGGTTCTCCAAGATAGCTTGTTTTTGCTCTTTGGTTAAAGGTTTGCTACTTTTTGGTGAATTTGGTGGAGTTTTGTGTGGAAAACTAGAACGGGGGTTGAATAGTTTACCGTTTTTTAGATTCTTTTTAACTTGAATATCTTTTACGTTTGCTTAAAGATATAAACACAACGTTATATGTTTGATTCTTTGAAAAGCTTTTTATGTAAATATCAATTCTAACTTTACTAGTTTCATACATTGAAAGGCTTTGCTTGTGATAATCTTAACTTTGCTTGTTTAGTTATTTGGAAAGCTTTTACTTTTGTTTGAAGATACAAACACATCTTTACTAGTTTAGTTCTTTGAAAAGCTTTATATGTAGCTAGCAATTCTAACTAAAGAACAACATGTAATAAGCAAAGATAAAGAAAGAAACGATCAAACCACAACACGATTGTTTATCGTGGTTCGGCTACAAGGACTCTTTTTCCTTGTCCTACATCCACGCCCCGAGTTTCCAACTCGAGAGTTATAAGCACTAATCAACAAGCTCCTTTCACCGGCGGAGAAAACCTTTACAACGTCGCTTACACTTTTACCGACACTAAGCTAGATGTCGAGTTCTTTTACACGGGTACAACCACTCCCATCGTCGCTTATACTTTTACCGACACTAAGCTAGATGTCGAGTTCTTTACCAAGGGTACAACCACTCCCGTTAGTTCTTTTACAAGGGTACAACAACTCCCGACACACTACGTATTTTGAGGCCTAAAATACTAACCACTTACATCTATATACATGACACACATGAAGTATAAACTATCAAAGCTTATACATGACCAAGCTACCAAGACTTGCAACTTTAGAGTTGAAGCTTGTAACTTCTTGAATGATCTTGTGAAGTCCCTTGCTACATAAAAGAGTCACACAAATCAAAAGGTTACTGAGTTAGTTGAGAGAGTATGTGAAAATATGTCATAAAAGGGTTACCAAAAACTAACAAATGGTTTGATATTTATAGTAAACAATTCTGCAGGTCTGGAAGATCAGGCGGACCCCTTAAAAGGGTTCCGCCCGTGTACCCCCAGGGTACCGCCAGGGCTGCAGTTGGTTTTTGCAATAAATCTTGCAAACCAAACAAAGTCACATCTCATAATATCAAGTCAAACACTAAACTTGCAAACTACCACTTAGTAAGTCAAACACACTTCTTACCATAAATTTATAATGACAAAACTTGCCCTAAATGTGATGTGACCTTACTATATTAAGAAATAAATGTGATGTGACAAGACTCATTCTAGTTTAAGAAATAAAAACAATGTTTTGTTTAAAAGGAAATGTTAACCTTAGTTAAACAAGACTTAAACACTAAAAGTGATGATTTACTTATAGCTAAACTTCATACTTTGTCATTAACAAAACTTAGCAAAGATCGTAGAATATAAATAACGTTTTTAGGCGATATTTGTATTAACAATCTCCCCATTTTTGTTGATGACAAAACATAAACTTTATTTATAAGTACGTCACTAGTTTTAGTGTTAAGTCTTATAAAGTTAGTATAAAAACTTGTATCACTAGTTTTAGTGTTAAGTCTTATAAAGTTAGTACAAAAACTTGTTTTTGCAAAGATGAGATGATAAGCACCAAAAAAAATGTTTTTGCAAATATGAGGTTGAATAAGCACAAGTTTATATAAATTATCCCCCTTTTTGTCGAAACAAAAAGAAGAGTAGCGAAGCGGAAGTAAGACTTGCTCCCCCTTGGACGATACTCCCCCTAAATGGAGTCCCAAGAGAGGATACATGGATTTTGAACCTACAAGAAAAAGGTTAGTTGTTGCACAAGATAAGTAATGAAAGTATTTCATGTTTAAACACAACTAAGAGTTGTAAAGTGAAATAGTACAACACTCATGCTCCCTCTTGAATATTACTCCCCTAAATGGAGTATCAAGGAAGGAAAACATGGAAGATGGTCCTACAAAAAGAAAGGTTAGTTTAAACAACACAAGATATATGTATGGTACCATAGCAAGGTATATTTCACTTATTATACCTAAATGGTCAACAAACAATGAAAACCTTGTAGTGTAATGAAATTCATTTCATGTAAAATTTTTGACTCTTAAAAAGTCAAAGACAAGAAATTTGGATTACACCATCCTACTTCTAAAAATAAAGAAAAACTACAAATAAGCTAAGACCATAAAAAGCTACAAGGAAATCATCATTTTCCTTTGTGAGAAACATTTTCCAAAAACAAGGCTAAGGTTGTTTAAGGATGAAAATGTGGGTTGTGGTTGTAGCGGGCTTTATTTTGAAGGTTGAAAGGATGACACGGTTTCGGTTTGTTGGTTTAAATGGGAAACATTTTCCAAAAGAAATGGTTTTGTTTCATTTTGGAGACTCTAGGGTTGAGATGTGTGAGACGAGGATTGTAGAAGATCCAAAATGTGGTTTAGTATAAACCTCATTTCTTCGGAGAGCTCACGAATTTCCCTTCGACACCCTTCACTTATGTGAGCGGTTCTTTCACAATGATTGCAATCATGGCGGGGAAAGTTTGGTGGAAGAGTGGTTTGATATGTTGGTGGTGAATGGTTTGAACTTGAAGGAGCAAAGGTGGAAGGTTGAGTAGTGTTTTTGCTTCCTTCATTTGTTGATTGAAGTGTTGTTTGTAAAACCATAATATGGTTGATTTGATAGTCAACCATACGTTTGAAGGCATGAAGGTGGTTTAAATGAGTGTCAATCTCATTATGAAGGTTTTGAGGTTTTTCCCATATGGATGCTTCTATTTTCTTATAAGAAGAAAGTAGAGATTCAAGATGTTGGGAAGGTTCTTGTGATGATGGTTGTTGTTGTGGTGGTGGTTGTTAGTTTTGAATAAAATGGTGGAAGCTCGTTTCTCCGGAAGGATTGCCATGAAGGTCTTTGTAAATTGGGTGAAACACAAATGATTGTGAGTGGGTATGACCTTGATCATTTGGAAAAATGGATGGTCTAGCATAACGGTAAGCCAACCGTTCTACTAATGATGGTTGATGGGGTTCATCATCTAGTTGCTCACTAGGTTGTTGTTGGGTTTCCATTTGAGCAATGGTGTCAAAAAGTGACAAGGATGGTGGATTTGATTATTTGGGTGATAGGTCTTCTAAAGTTTCCAAATAAGGTAGTGGTGATGTTGGTGGTGTATGGAAAAGTTCCATTGGTGAAATTGTTGGTGATTGAGGTGATGAGGTTTTTGATAGTTGAGCTTGTTGAGAAGGTGATGATGAATTACTTGAAGGTCTATTTGTTGGAGGAATGGTGGCCATGTTTGTGTAGCAATGTGTTGGAGAGGGTGTTGGAGTATCAAGATTAAGCAATTCTTGAAAGGTCATAACATTGGTATTACAATATGTTGGGGATTGTGTTGAGGTAGTGAGATTAAGGAAATCTTGGATAGGTGAAGAAATGTTAAGTGAAGCATCACTTGAAGAAGATGAGCTTGACTTGACGGTTTTGTTAAAACAACAAGGTTTAACACTAATCCTAGTGATTTTTGAAAGGGATTTTGATGACTCGGATGATGTGTTGGATTTGGTCATTTTCAAAGGTGTGGTTTTGATGTTTTGAGAGAAGAAGTTTTGATGGTGATGGTGTGATTTGTATTGTTGCAAACTTTCAAATTTATAGGATGAAGAAGATGTTGAATAGGGTGTTTGGATTTAATGTTCTACCATTCAAGGATTGAGGTTTAAAATGATTTACAAAATTTTCATGAATATGTCAAATCAATGCATGTCATTCCAATAGTATAAGGTGGAGTGAAAGACCAACAAAAGCACTCAATGCTTTGTGATCATGGGATGTGATTTGGTTGAAAATGTTTCAATGGTTTTGAAGGATCCTTTAAAAGGGTTCCTTGGGTTGGTTATGTTTGAATTTGAATTTTTGGAGGGAAATGGCTTTCTAATTGCTTTGGTGAGTGAGAGTTGTTCTAATATGGTTATTGTAGTTAATGGAAGATGTTTCTTACTTAGGATAATGGTTTTGACACATTACAAGTTTTGGACTTTAGAAGAATAGAAAAATTTTCTGCAGGTGTCTGGCGGAACTTTCAGAAAACACTGGCGGAACCCATTTGAGGGTTCCGCCTGGTCCGTTGGTCCATTTCTGGAATTCCCAGAAAATACACTGGCGGAACCCAATTTTGGGTACCGCCAGATCCGCCAGAGGTAAAAAATTATGCAGTCCGCGTTTTTGACCCGCGAGATGATTTTCAAAATTTTCAAAAACTCCTAAAATCAAAAATATAAGGCATTTCTGGTTGGGCCATGCAAAAATTAGACACGTAAACATACATATCATGGGACTTTGACCTTGAGGTCGAGGATTTCACTATACTTAGTAAGAATTGCCATAAGCATAAAAAAAATGGCAAACACCTTAAACATTGTCATTATGCATAAAAGTTCATACAAACATAATCCAACAAACGTAATAAACCATGAAAGTGAAAAACAAATAATTCACGTAGTTTTAACACAAAGATGATTCTAAAGCATTCATAAGCCAAACACTCCTTAACCTTCTCACAACCGGTCTATCTTCTTTTTGAGCTTGTTTAGGTACCTTCCAAAACACTTGAACATTCCTTTGGTTTGCTTGAATTCTTCGGAAGCATTGTCAATGATGGGGAGAGCTTGAAGGTATTCTAAAGGGGGTAACTTAGAGTTGAAAAGTTTATCATCCTCGCTCATTCCGGATGATGATGATGATGGTGTAGGTGATCGAGTACGTTTGCCCTTATTTTTGAAAACTCGTTTATCACTTAAAGGAACGAAGATGTGAGGAACGAGAAAATAGTCAAGGTGCATTCCATTTTCGTTAGGAGAAATGGGTGAGATTGCTCTAAAGAGGCGAGTAAGAAGCATACCATAGGGAAGAGCGGTTGTTCCAACTAAGGATATGTCGGCCATTCTTTTGGCTAGGTAGTAGGCTAAGTTGAAGGGTTGACCGGGGAAATGCTATAGAGCATATAGCAAAGACATGTGTTGATGTGATCTCTATTTCCTATGGTACTTATGACGTTAGCTCTAAGAATTTCTTCCCACTTCTTAAATTGCGGTTTAAGCTCATTGAGCTCCATACCAAAAAGATCCTTATCTACAATATTCCCCGAACGATTCACCCTAGTGGTAGAGGTTCTAACAAAGAGGTGTTCCTTAATAGTTTCCTTACTAGCAAGAGGTGTATCGTATGGATAAAAACGATCAATAGAATAAGGACTTGAAATGGGCCACTTATCCGTGTAGAGGCAAGTTCCCTCATTTGGTACACCAAGAATTATAGCTAAGTCTTTTAAATCTATGTCATGTGGTATTTGATTGGTTGTGAAGTTTAATGAAATCCTACCACCAGCACATGAGGAAAGGTTTACGGTTGCATAAAATTCCAAGATGAACCTAGGACAAATTGGCTCATCTATATCAAGGAAACAATCAAAGTGAATTGCGGCAAAGTTTTGGCGAATAGATGTTCCTTCTAGAAAGGATGGATCAATGGTTCTACCTTCGTGAACATAGCGTTTTTCTAATGCCTTAAAGGTTTCTACTTGAACCAGGTTGAGACCTTTGGTCATATGGTGTTTGGGCATGTACATAAGGGTTTCTTTGTGATCGGATTTGTTTGCGGGAGGCATGTTGATTCCTAAAAAACATAAAATTGTATGTTAATGACTTTTAACAATGTGGATGTTCTAATATGTTCCTATATGCAAAACAATGTGAAGACATGGTTATCTTGACTCATTTTGATTCCCAAATTGTTTTGTTATGCAACTTTTGTTGTAAAGACAAAAGATAACCAACACTCTCCTAATTGAATGTGTCTTCGATTGAATGTACCCGAAAATACATATTAGTTATATATTCCCTTTAGCATTCAAGAGATAGTATGCAAGTGATGTTTAAATGATGTTTTTCATTTGTTTTAACAATGTGGTGATGAATCATGTTCTAATTTAGGATGCAATTTTGAAAGATAATGCACTTGGTGTGTTTGACAAATCAAAGTAACAATGAAAAAGATTCACTTCTTACATAATTGACTAGCCACCACGTTTTTCATGAATCATGAAGTTTTATGCAAAAAGCCCTAAGATTCTAGTTAATGATAGTAAGCAAGAATGTTATAATTAAATCAAAAATGCAATTGTGATTAGAATACTTACAAAGTTAGTTGGATTGGAAGAGATTGGATTAGAAGCCCTAAAATTCATGAGGATATGTGTTTTTGAGAGGGTAATGGTTGTTTGAAAGTGGATGATTAAGTTAAGAGGATGTTTGGCTTTGAAGTTAAAAGTTAAACAATCTGAGGTTTGGCGGACCAGGCGGAACAAAAAAATGGGTTCCGTCCGTATGGTCTGAAGGTGCCGTGGGTTCTGCAGGGAAAAACTTAAAATGAATTGTCTTGATTTTTGTGGTTTTATCCTAATGTTCAAAACTAAGGTTTTAGGTCTTATGAGTCCTTGACTAAGCTTAGGGATGATGAATGATTCTCATTCAATAGGTTTTGTGAAAACGTTGATAGAATGGTTAACGTATAAGACTTTCTTAGTTAAGATGTTCCTCAATGAACATTTTTACCAAGACGATGATGATGGATCACAATATGTCAATTAAGAACATAATGGATTGAATTGTCGCTGAAGTCGATGCTTCCTTTGTTGAAGGGATAACAATGTATATGAGATGAATTCCGTTGTCGATATGACTTAGCGTACTCAAGTGGAGCTTGTTGATGTGCTTCTCTATTCGATAATATTTTGAGAATCTTACGCGTTTTGGAGAATCATTGGGTAAGTAAGTATAAAAGTGCAAGTACCACTTGTGCTTTTCTTATCAACTTATTACCGACATAATTCCATTAGTCACACATTATAGTTTCTATTCCCGTTCTTTTGGGATACCATAATCCTAGTTGTGTAGTACCTTATGATGTATCCAAATAGACTCAACTAAAGAGTTGTTTTAGGATCTTCTTTAACACGAGCACATAGACAAAAGCTAAACATAATGTTGAATCTAAATGTTATGAAAACAAGTAGTCTTCCAAACATTTCTCTATGTTTAGTTTTACCTACGGATTTACTAATCTCATTCTTGATAAGTCATCAATAACTTAACCATTGAGAACAAGAGAGCAACTAGGAATGTCTTTAAGTTAAAATCCCTTTCTTTTGTGGCTTGCTTTTATTATCAAAAGGTCTTTCAAATATTGACACTATACTCACTTGTTTACTTTGAAATATGAATTTCGTTTCACTAGTTGTTTTATTCTAAATTCCAAAAATTGTTTTTGTTGAATTTGTTTAGACACAACTATGACCTATAAATCAAGTTTTATAACTTATGTCAATTTTGCTTGATTCAATGTTTGTCTCATGGTGAGGAGATGTTATTTTATACTTTTATTCTTTATGTTTTACACAACATACTTGTCTTCCCATCATTGGACTTTCGACTAAGTTATCATCTACCAAAGATGATATCATAGAAGGAGGAGATCACTCGTTAAATGTCATATTCAACGACTCCTCGACTCTTTGGGTTTTCTTACTTAAGATACTATGAACTCTATTTATTTTGAAAAAGTCCAAGAGGTACAACATCATGAGACTATGTGTCACATTTGATGTGTAAATCCTAGATGTTGAAAACTCATTTTCTTTCACACATCCTAATATATGCTAATGTGATTTATTTCACCTTGTGTGTTTTATGTGAGATTATCATAAAGGAGTGATTGAAGAAAAACACAATTAAAGACTCAAAGTATGGTGTTTGAGAAAATTGTTTAACAAAGGTTTGTTTTGCAAGCATCACAAAAGTGTTAGACATTTTAACACTTAGGAAATTCTTAGTTATCTCACTTGTAAGCAAGAGTTGAGTGAGACATACTCAAGAGTTTTTCGTGTTTATCTCTTGATGGTTAAAGAACCAAAACACCTTATATCTCCTACTAGTACTAAAGACTAAATTCCTTGTTGCATAGAATCTAATCTTAGTTATTTACAGATAGCAGGTAGACACTCTAGAGTATTACAAATTACACATATTCGAACACATAATGCTAGAAACAAGATACAATAAAAGTCAAGTTGAAGTAATGCGTACCTTTTAAATTGCATAGAGATGCTATCAAGCGGATAAGCATTACGCGTAAAAACTTGGTTTGACGACACGCTTTGAAACTCAATAACTCATGTATCCAAGAAGGTTAGATAATCATATAAAGGCATAGAGAATGATAGTATTAATCCTTTTACCATGAGTTTCTATTAGAGATTGAATTATCTCTAAATTTCTCTTCTAGGTTTGACAAATTTTACATGCTTTGTTTTATTAGTTGATGATGCTTATGAGTTAAATCCTAATCCGGTTTTATCTTTAAACAATCTTTGACTCCTCAACAATCTTTCAAGAGATTTTGAGCTTTCATCAAATTTAACTAATAATTTTTCCTTTCTCATTTTGCATTTTAATCTCATGTTTGTAATCTAGACATAATTTACATTCTAAATTAATTTCAACATTACTCTCAATTCTAGACATTTTATCTTCTAATAAGATTTCCTTTTCAAAGATATTCTTAAGAGATTTTGAAGACTCATTCTTGAAGATAGTTTTTAGGTCCATGTTGAATAAACGTTTAGACTCATTTTTTAGTTTAGAAAACTCTAGGATAAATTAATCAAAGCAAAAGAGTTTGGTTTCAAAGTGTACCTTGCTTGATGTTTTATCTAGTTTAGAATCACAAACCGGATGATTGACTTCATCTTCATCCGAGTTATTCCATGAATCGCAAGCAAGACTACTACGAGCTTGACACGAGTAATCACCTTTACTTACACCTTGCTTGTTGTTTCAATAAATTGACAATTAACTACCGGATCATTGTCTTCGTCAACATCCATTACATTCCAAGATACGTAAGCAGGTTCATCAAAACACACGTACTCATCTTCACTTGTACCTTCATTTAAAACATTTAAACTAGTAGCACATGTATTAACTTCTACTAAGTGTCTATCAATTAGTTTTTCTAAAACTTCTAATTCATATGTAAGATCAAATTGATCATCTTTGACTTGACATATTCCTTGATGAAAGTTTACCATATTTTTCAAAACATCATTAGCCTTTTGACAAAAATACATTATTTCATATTTGGTACTAAAGCATTGTTTTAGCTTTAGTATTTTTATCAAGTTTAAGATAGTTATCTTGGTTTTCAAAAACTTGTTTTCTTTGGTTTGAAATTACCAAAAGAAATAATATGCCAAAGATCTTGATCAATTGATTTCACATAGTTTTCAAAATTACTTTTCCATTCAAGTAAGTTTTCTTTTTCAAATAGTGGTTGGTTTTGAATAGGTTGCCCTTCTTTGAGATTTTCAAAATCCATGGATCGATCCAAGTTTTAAAATACATTCTATTTTAAAGATCTTGAGTAACGTAGCTCCTGATGCCAATTGTGGAAAACTAGAAGGGGGGTTGAATAGTTTACCGCTTTTTAGATTCTTTTTAACTTGAATATCTTTTACGTTTGCTTAAAGATATAAACACAACGTTATATGTTTGATTCTTTGAAAAGCTTTTTATGTAAATATCAATTCTAACTTTACTAGTTTCATACATTGAAAGGCTTTGCTTGTGATAATCTTAACTTTGCTTGTTTAGTTATTTGGAAAGCTTTTACTTTTGTTTGAAGATACAAACACATCTTTACTAGTTTAGTTCTTTGAAAAGCTTTATATGTAGCTAGCAATTCTAACTAAAGAACAACATGTAAAAACAAAGATAAAGAAAGAAACGAATTAAACCACAACACGATTGTTTATCATGGTTCGGCTACAAGGACTCTTTTTCCTTGCCCTACATCCACGCCCCGAGTTTCCAACTCGAGAGTTATAAGCACTAATCAACAAGCTCCTTTCACCGGTGGAGAAAACCTTTACAACGTCGCTTACACTTTTACCGACACTAAGCTAGATGTCGAGTTCTTTTACACGGGTACAACCACTCCCATCGTCGCTTATACTTTTACCGACACTAAGCTAGATGTCGAGTTCTTTACCAAGGGTACAACCACTCCCGTTAGTTCTTTTACAAGGGTACAACAACTCCCGACACACTACTTATTTTGAGGCCTAAAATACTAACCACTTACATCTATATACATGACACACATGAAGTATAAACTATCAAAGCTTATACATGACCAAGCTACCAAGACTTGCAACTTTAGAGTTGAAGCTTGTAACTTCTTGAATGATCTTGTGAAGTCCCTTGCTACATAAAAGAGTCACACAAATCAAAAGGTTATTGAGTTAGTTGAGAGAGTATGTGAAAATATGTCCTAAAAGGGTTACCAAAAACTAACAAATGGTTTGATATTTATAGCAAACAATTCTGCAGGTCTGGCGGATCAGGCGGACCCCTTAAAAGGGTTCCGCCCGTGTACCCCCAGGGTACCGCCAGGGCTGCAGTTGGTTTTTGCAATAAATCTTGCAAACCAAACAAAGTCACATCTCATAATATCAAGTCAAACACTAAACTTGCAAGCTACCACTTAGTAAGTCAAACACACTTCTTACCATAAATGTATAATGACAAAGCTTGCCCTAAATGTGATGTGACCTTACTATATTAAGAAATAAATGTGATGTGACAAGACTCATTCTAGTTTAAGAAATAAAAACAATGTTTTGTTTAAAAGGAAATGTTAACCTTAGTTAAACAAGACTTAAACACTAAAATTGATGATTTACTTATAGCTAAACTTCATACTTTGTCATTAACAAAACTTAGCAAAGATCGTAAAATATAAATAACGTTTTAAGGAGATATTTGTATTAACATTTTGGATGATGATTTGTTTTCTTTTTGTTTTTGGGTGGAGGGTTGGGTTAATTTGTTCAATGGTGTTTTGTTTCAGTTAGCTTTGCCCATCTTACAAATTTCATCCCTTCCTTCCTTCACTTCCATTCCTTCACAAACATCAACAAGCATTTCATTCACACTCTTTCCTTCTTCCAAATCACTTATGTTAATTCGTAACTCCCCAAGTGCAAAATCTAATGTACACTTGGTATTAACAAGAAAATCTCTACCAAATATAACTTTCGGTTCATCGGCATTAGTATATTCCAAAACTAGAAAACCAACTTTGAAGATGTGACCATGAATATTCACTCTAACTCCTTTCACTTCCCTTCTTCCATAACTTCAATAGTCAAGCCTAACAAAACCAAGCTTGTCAAGCACTTCTTCCGAAATGTAATTGTCTCCATATTCCATATTCAATTCCGCATCCCACGCTTTAACTCCTTCCACCGCACAGGGTGTAGAATACCTTATATGTGGAGCATCATATTCCTTAGGTGGTGCTCTTGTGAAAACAACAACTTTCCTTTCTTTCTCCTTCTTTGGATAACACATTTCATGTGGCAAGTAAGACACATTATCACCAACAACCTCTTCTCCTTCTAAATCCAACTTAACCTTTTCCAACATGCTTTCCAACTTTTCCAAGAAATCACCGGAATCCTTGAACATATCTTTCAAATCTTTCAAATATGCCGAAATCTGACTCACACTCTCCATTTCAAGTTAAGCAATTACTAACTATAACATAACCATCACAAAAAACATCCAAATCATTAGCATGAGGGTTAGTTGTAATCAAATAACTCTTAATATGAAATAAGAACAAGTAAATTAACTAACTAAAACACTTAGAACTAAAAATAAACTAAAAATTAAAAATGTTAAAAATTGTATCGAGACCTCCATCCGATCGGATGGCTCAAATGACCACCTCTAACCGATCGGTTGGAACCCGTAACCGATTCGGCTTGAGTTTTCTGAAAATATTTTTTTATTTTTTTTATAAAAGACTAAGATTTAATAAAATAGTAATTATAATATTAAAGACATTAAAAACATTAACTAAGGTGTCTTAAACTACTAAATCATAAACTACTAAAAACATTAAAATGACTCATAATGACAACTTATAACTAATAATAACTAACATTAATTATATAATCATTAAAACTAATTAACTAAAAACAGAAAAATAAACATTAATTAAGAAAAACAGAATCCTAGAAATTTTATCGAGACCACCAACCGATCGGATGGGAATCCATCCGATTCGGTTGGTTGAAAACCAATTTTTTTTTTTTTTTTTTTTTTTTTTTTTTTTTTTTTTTTTTTTTTTTTACTTTAAAAACCTTAAAATTTCACAAATTACAAACAATTTTATTACTAAAAACTACGAAAATTAATCAAATCCCCGGCAACGGCGCCAAAAATTTGATGTGCGTTTTATTAGTACAAGTTTTAAAATTTATAAACACGAATTATCCGATTATTATTTAGAACATACGAGCAAGTATACTCGTCCGGTGTAATAAAGGTGGGTAAGTCGAGATCGTCCCAATGGATTTGGTTGTTTTAGTAATAAGAAAAACGTTTGTTAAATAGGGATTGTCAATCCAAATTTATGTAAAATATAGATTTAAAAGAAACTCAAATAAAAACTAAACATATACTTGTGTATAATTCCTTGATTGGTAATTAGGAGTATTATGACAATTTAAGTATAAAGTTTGGTGTAAAACTTGTTATGATGCGCAACTAAAAATGAGTAGTTATACAATCTATGATGTATGTCATGTTTTAACTACCACTAAGAATTCTATCACATAAATGACTCCTTTCGGACATATCAAATGAGTATGACAATTCTATTATCACATGGCTGTTTTGAAAATCAATTCTTTTCTTATGAATTCCTACGAATCCTTTCGGTCCTTTTTCGTGATGAAATCTTCTCAAATCTATTTTAGCAAGTAAATAAGATGGTTGTCAAGCATCCTATTCCATACTAATTTGGTGCACTAATATTTTGGAATAAAAACAAGTTGAAATTCCTTTCGGATCTATTTTTCAAAAGATTGTTTTTACCAACAAATTAAGCAAGATTAGATGTTATTTCAACAAACTTATAAAATAGATATGTTTTCATGCATCACCTTTTTCATAAAAGAATACTCCATTAACTAATCACATCATATACACAAGTATATCACAAATTACTCCATAGCAATCATATTAAAACACAAGTAAATAAGAAAACTTTCATAAAACTTAAAGTAACAATTGTTCATTATAAGTATCAAGGTATACCTAGTCTTGAGAATTACAATGAATAAACTTGTGGAACTTTAGCAACTACACTCCTCCAATTGCTCACTAACGTAAGTAAACAACTCCACACTCGAACCAATGCTTGAGACTCTAACACAACACGTTCTGGACGTTTTTACAACACTTAGTAAACTTTCAGGCAATATAAGATAAACTAACAAGATTTGGTGTAATACTAAGTTAGATATTTGGTGGTACAAGTAATTCTAGACCCTAAGTAGTCATTATATAGCATAATGACACTTATCTTCCAAGTAAAAACGTCCATCTAAAGTTAATAAGCAGAAATGATCAGCCACACATGATTATGGGGAGTAAATACGTCCATAAATGTAAACATGTAACTTCAGTCATCTCTATCCGATCGGTTTCTCACCATCCGATCGGATGGTCATTCTTTTGGCACGTTCCAGCCGAATCGGATGCGAGTTGTATCCGATCGGTTGTAAACTGTCTGAACATTCTTTCTTTGTCTTTTTACGTTGCATGCATTATTTTTCTTTGTGGCATGACTTTATCCGTTAGAACTTGATATTTCCTTGATAATTACGTATAGAAAACTTGTCTTTATCAAATCATTTTGTCCATGCGACGTTTCTTTCTTCCTTGATCTTCTTGAAACTCTCCAAAAATGCATGACCACTTCATTTCTTCATATTTTAATCATTTTTACCTGCTTTTGGCTATATTTACATGCATAAACACTTTTCCACGATTAAGTAACAAATATATACAAATATGACCAATTTCCACTCATAAAACAAACAATAACGCGACTAAAAACATGTTAATTTTGAGCGTTATCAGTTCCTCATTCTTATCATTTTGTCTCATCTTTTACCTATAAACACCTTTATCTTTTTGAATTCCACCATTATTCCTAGGAAATTGTTTTGTGTTCTGCTTTTGCCCTCTTTTTCTCTTGTTTACCACTTCAGTGAATTCATCATCAATATTCTTTTGTGACTTCTTCATATTATCATTTTCCTTCATTTTAGCCACTTCCCCACTAGTTCTTGGTCTTTTTTCACACACTACCGCACCATGTCCAAACACATGACAATGAGTGAAAATATCAGTCTTAAATGAGAATTCTACATTCACAATCTTTGTCCTTTTAGTATTAATTTCCTTATCTCTATACTCCACAACAATTTTCTCTTTAAATCACTTATGGACAGCAAATTCTACGAACACTCTTGCAAAGTTTGCCTTCACACACCCAATTTAACACATTTGAGTAGTTATACTATCCATAATCAATGGCTTCCTAAGGCTCCTAGCGAAAGCAGTTATACCCTCTCCACTCCATGCTTCCAGTGGTACATTGGTTAACTTTGCCCATAAAGGAGTCCTAGTTTGTTCTACCATTTCCATCCGAATAATAAGATCCCATTTCTAAACAAAGAGAGGCCTATTAATCACTATCAATGAACCTTGCTCTAGTACTTTATTCATCTCATTCTCACACTTAAACTTGAAAAAACAATTACCATTAGCATTTACAGTGACATCAATCAATCCAAACTTACTCCACATTCTTCTCGATTTATTAACAACAAAGGTTTAAAACAACGAAATAGAGACTGTATAATTAATTATAAGAATATGAATAGAAATTCCTATAATAAATATAATAGGATAAAAAATAGGTTTCCAGACACTATCCAAAATTAAAAACAACATTAGAAATACTAATATTATAGTATTAACATTGAGACTCAAAATTATAAAATTCGAACATAGCGTTCCGCGTTAGAGATGTAGCATAACCTTTTTGGTGCAGTGCATCTTTGGTCTGCAAGCAAGATGTGACGCATCAACCACTAGTGCCGTAGTGCGACACACTTCTTCACAGACTGTAATGATATTTTTTGAAAGGCATCACAGACCATAATGATGCTTATTTGTTGCAGCTTAATGTTTCACATCATGTGGAACCAACCTTTCTTTGACCTCTCATGTTTGTTCGGCGTACTTCACATTCGCGTGATAAACATATGACACCAAATAGTCATGAGTTTGCTTGTCTTTCACATTCGCGTGATATATGTGCAACTAAAATATATATAAGATTTTCATATTTATTTAAAGGGTTAATAGACAAAAGAGTAACTATACTTTACAAAAAAAATCGCCTAAGTTACTCAACTTTCAAATTGTTCATCTAAGTTACTCTCTCAGAAATTTGTAATAAGTTACTAAAGTTTTTTTTTTTTTTTTTTTTTTTTTTTTTTTTTTTTTTTTTTTCATCTAGGTTACTCATGTTTACGGGTTTGTTAAATATGTTACTGAACTTTGTGAATGATAACATTGGTTATTTTTTAAGTACATAACGGTCCTTGTGGTTAGTCGAGTTTCACGGATTTAGTCCTTATACCACTATTTCTGTTAGTTTGACTGTTTTTTACGTTTTCATCCGTTCTAATACATTTTCATCCATTTTTATATGCTTTCACTAGTTATTCTTACGTTTTCGCCCATTTTCTTATGTTTTCATATGTTTTCGTCCTTTTTTACGTTTTTATTCGTTTTCAACCGTTTTATACATTTTCGTCCAATTTTTTTTCTTCAGTTTTTATATATTTTTGTCTGTTTTCTTACGTTTTCGTCTGTCTTTAAACGTTTTCGTCCATTTTTGTCCATTCATATCTATTTTTGTCCGATTTCATAGGTTTTCGTCCATTTTAAATGTTCTCGCCCATTTTATACGTCTTTAAATGGATGAAAACGTATAAAAATAGCTGAAACGTATAAAAAAAAGTTGAAATCAGGTAAAACCGGATGAAAACGTATAAAAACGGTTGAAAACGAATAAAAACATATGAAAACGTAAAAAAAACAGACAAAACGTATGAAAACATAAGAAAACGGGCGAAAACGTAAGAAAAACTGGTGATAGCGTATGAAAATAGGTAAAAATGCATAAGAACGGATGAAAATGAATAAAAACATATAATGACGTACGAAAACGTATAAAAACGGTTGAAAACGAGTAAAAACGTATAATAAAAACGAATGAAAACGGATAAAATTGAATAAAACGTATGAAATTATAAAAAACGGACGAAAACGTATAAAAACATAAGAAAATGAACGAAAACGTAAGAAAAACTGGTGATAGCGTATGAAAATAGGTAAAAATGTATAAGAACGGATGAAAATGAATAAAAACATATAAAGACGTACGAAAACGTATAAAAACGGTTGAAAACGAGTAAAAACGTATAATAAAAACGAATGAAAACGGATAAAATTGAATAAAACGTATGAAATTATAAAAAACGGACGAAAACGTATGAAAACATAAGAAAATGAACGAAAACGTAAGAAAAACTATCAAACTAACAGAAATAGTGGTATAAGGACTAATTCCATGAAACTCGACTAACCACAAGGACTGTTTTTACTTAAAAAATAACCAATGTGATCATTCACAAAGTTCAGTAACATTAAATAAACCCATAAACTTGGGTAACCTGGATGAACAAAAAAAAAAAAAAAAACTTTAGTAACTTAGGACAAATTTCTGTGAAACTTTAGTAACTTTTTTTTATGTAATACTCAAACAGTAGTAACTTAGATGAACAATTTGAAAATTGTGTAACTTAGGCGAATTTTTCTATACAATATGGTATATTTTGTTGATTTGTTCTTTTATCTATGGTTAGCACTTTTTTGGGTCAGTAATCTTAGAAGTCTTTGGCATTGTACATGACGAAGCTTTTTCACAATATTTAATAGTAAATGACATCTAAACCGCTGATTACAACGCAGTTGCCCTAGTGGGTTCATTGATCGAACTGATTTTTCGCTGAAATACAGTACTCATATTATTTTTAAGTTTACCACTAGAAGAAAACCCATCTTGTTGCATAATTGATCATTCATATTAGATATTAAAATATTATAATAGAGAAAACCGTAAATGATGTTTAGATTCTTTGAAATATTCAACTGTCTCTGATATACTCATTATTTATTTTATAGTGAATTATAAAAATATGGTTTTAGACGTGTTACCTTACATGCGTTTTAGTTTATTGACTTTTATTCTTTTGAAGAATTCATTTTCTCTATCTTTTAATTAAACAGTCTTATAAACAACATTGTTTGTTTCTTTGTCTAAAGTCAATATAAACTATGTTAAGAGAAGTTGTTTATAGTATTTCTTTTTTAGATATAGCTGATAAAGATAATGATCAGGTTTGTTCTCACTAAAGAATATTTAAGCAGAGTAAAGAACAATGACCGAAGGCAAAGCGTATCAAGACAAGACAGGGGCGGAGTTAGAAATTTATGTTACCAGGTGCACAAATAAACTTGTACCACATACTTATTGAAAGGATTTTTCTAACTTGTGCCCTACGGACACAAGTTAAGCACGCACAGAAAAGGACACATGGATCCACATAAAAGTACAGTTTATGTGAATCCTTGTCTCCTTTTCAATAGGTCCCGGTGTCTTATCAGTGTGCTTAACCTGTATCCTATGACACAAGTTAGACAAACTCTTGTTGGAATATATGCGTTTATAAAAAAACGATAATTACAAACCAAAATTCATATGCTAAACGTAATACACAGAGAACCCCCTCGGTTCACCATAATAAATGTGTGTGTAGCCTCTCTACTAATACTTGTAAAATTTGAGCTCTAAAGAAAATTCTTTGTAATTGTTCGAAAAGGATAAAATGAAGAAACTTAGATATTAAGGTATTTGAGTCACAAGTCAACATAGAGATAAAGACGTATGATATATAAAAAGAAAATCGTGTATATCTTGTTTAAGTGTTAGAAAAATAAAACCGTGACCACATACATGTTTAGGAGGCGATATGCCATTTTTTCTTCTATCATTTTTTTTTTCCTTAACACCCGTGCCATGATGCCATATTCGTTGGTTCTAAACCAATATTCCTCCAACATGACTAGTTCATAATTACATTAGATATTTTTAGACTCGTATATATTATTCTGGTATATACACTTTGTATTGCTTTTAAAAATAGATAGAAAACAACAAATGAGATTAAAAAACCCTACAAATATAGATGACAGTTTTTCATACGGAACTAGATAATCTTGTATCTCACATTGTAATGAAAAAAATAGTTTATACTAAACCGGCAATTTAGTCTTTTATAAAAAAATGATAGAACAAATCTTTAACCGGCTCCGTTTAGTTCATCCTATTTGAGTATGACTAAAAAACATATACTCCGTATTTCTTATAATGGTATATCTTTCTTCAATTGGATTTTAAAGGATACACATTTGACAATATAAGTTTTGAAACATATATAAAATTCTTTTTGGTGTTTTCTCTATTTTTAAAACCAAAAAAGGTGACAGCATGAACTAGAAAACAGGATATCCATAACAAGTAAGATGTGATACAAACAATTTTTCATTATAGTTCTGATGTGATCAAGAGAAAACAAAGGAAAAAACCTAATCAATGGTTGTTTGAATAAATTGTCAACAATCATAGGAAGCTCATTAAAATTTAACAGATTACAAACAATACAATAACAACAAAATCTTCATCTTTTAGTGCGGGCAGCAAGACCTAATCTTCGTTATAACCAACGGATTTGTGACAAGTTCCCCTAGTAACAATTCATTATATTTTAATCTTTTCAAACAAATTAAATTACTTTTCTTATTCTATTTGCATTTTAAACTTTTTGTTGGATATCTTTTCACTTAACTATCACTTGTTTATATTTCTAGGATCGGAATGGATCCGGTAAAAAGAAAAACTAAAATAAAAAGAATAAGAAGGATGTTTAGCCACGCATTTCAAATAAGTGGAGAATTTTAAAAAGATATACATCTACTTTTGTAGGTGCATCTGAAATATATGATTGTAGTTACTTCTTATTATTATCATTTTAATTATTTTTCTCATTTTATTCTGACTCTTTCTTTACAGGAAACACATAAGTTATGATGATAACAACGTAAATAATGTCCACCAGTTGCATCGGGTTAGGATCCATATTTATTTCGAATTTTACTCATCTCAATTTCTTTTATCATGAAAATTTTATAAAAACCTATTAAATTAGGAATTAAGGAAGGAAGAGGGTATATAATATAGATGATGTGAAAGCAAACTTAGGATGCGTTTGGTATGCTGACATGAATGACAATAGGTATGAGTTTGATAATAGTGGTGGGTCCCTCACCTATAAAAGATACATACCTTGGTCCCTTGTTGTATATGAAGTATGGATTATATATATCATTTATTATCATAGTGGTGAGCCCTCTCATCTTAAACAAACATCTTTAATCACTTTCATAGTCATTGTTTCATTCCCATAGTGGGATACCAAACGCACCCTTAATATGTAAGATGCAATGAATAAAATAAGGGTAAATTGCAAAAATGGTCCTTAACGTTTCACGAATTTGCAAAAACGGGACCGAGACAAAAAGTAGCGCAAAAAAGACACCAATGTTCCACATTTTCGCAAAATCGCCACTGAGAGGCCTTTTCCGTTAATTTTCCCGTTAAGTGCCACGTAGTTGAGGGTAGTATCGTCATTTCATTGTTCATACATATTAAATTTGTCGCGATAATCACCTATGTGCTTGGTATCAATGTGATTAGACATCAATGGCTAATTTGCAAAGTTATTTTCAGGTTTCATATTAAATTGTCAACGCATTCACACACACACACACAAGCAGAAAAAACACGCACACACCCGTAATCAAATAATTATCATTCCCTTTTCCAGAAAAATGTCTCGCTGTCTTGATCTCGTGGTTGCTTGAAACTCGTTTGTCATATCGGAAATGATGCTAACCCATTACCGGCGAGAGGTTGAGGATGACATTCATCATGCACAAGAGTTGATGAGTAGGTGCCAAAAGCTGTCTGATATGCTCCGTCTTAGGGGGACCTTATTTTGGAGCTCCAAAACATAAGAGGCTCGAGAACTGCAAAGGCCAATGTGAACAAGCTTAGGAGGATTCAGTCAGCTGATATGAGAAAGATGAGGGGGTTGATGAGGATGCTTAGGCAAACAAACGACAGCATTGTTTCCAAGATTAAGTTTGTTGTGAGGCAAACTTACATGTGAAGCGGTTGGGTGCTGGATGCTGGGGGTGGGTTGTTTTGTAGTGTTTTGTTGTGTATGATGAATGTAGGTCGTAGGTGGTTGGGCACTTGTGGAGTTGTGGTTTCTTTTGTTCATTTTAGTGCCACTGTCGTAGTGTCTTAAGCTAGGTAGATTGATGAGGCGAAAAATGAACCGTTTTTAGGGGGTCATTTAAGCCCGGAATTGAATTTATTTGATCAAATATTTCCCTAAATCGTTCCTTTTGTGATTTTAGGTACTTTGGGAGTGAATTCTGGAAAAAGGAAAGATTTTGGACGTTTTTGGAGCATAAAAGTGAAGAAAACGGAAAAGACTTAATTTTCCAAGCTGAGAACAGTACCTGACGGTGTCAAGAAGGAAATCGTGACGGCGTCAGGAGTAAAATCCATGACGACCCAGAGAAAACCTGAAGGCGTCAAGAGTTAATATGATGACGGCCTGCAAAAGGAGTACACGTGACGGTGTCAAACCCAGATCTAGGCAGTCCGAGAATTTATTTGGCGGCGAGATGACGGCGTCAGACATTTGCTCTTGACGCCGTCACCTCACAAAATCTATATATACTTTTCTATTTTTCATTCATTAGGAGAGGAACTTGTGTGGATAATACTAGGGTCGAACCTAATAAACCCTAGGTCGTTTGTAACAGTATTTTCAAGGGTTTTCACCCCTTAAAACCTTTCATGTTCAATTGAGATAAGTCCTCTTTCAATTCATTCAATATATCTATGTGTTGTTTGAATATATCTTATGCTTGTCTTGATTTCAACATGATAGGCTAGATCTTTCATGTGTTTACTTAGATGTAATGAAACCTAGATGTTGATTATATGTTGATTGCTTGTTTATAGTTGTAATGGATGAATGATTTCAATGTTAGGCTTAAGAAAACTGGCAGATCTCCATTGTGTAACATGCTTGAACGTCTTAAGAAACATGAACCGATGTGTACTAGGTTTTAATGGTTGTATTTAATGCATGAGCAAATTCTAGTGATCCCATGTTAGGAGCTTCTTAGCCGGCTCGACATAGGAGTGAAGTAGGCGCTTATAAGATTGGGGAAGTAAGTACGCCACCCCATGAATGGTATTAAGGAATACAATCCGTCATCCACGCAACTGTAACAAGTAATTAACCTGTAAAAGATATCTAGGGAGTAGTGAAACCTAAGTAAACACAATTCTCCCATATATTGCTCACACCACTAGTTTAATTTAGTTTATTTTCATTTTTAGTATTTTATTTTGATTGCATCTTAGTAATTGGGTTAGTTGACTAGCAACTAATTCCGCCCAACTCCTTCAAAACCGAGATTTTTATTTGCTTTTATAAAAACTAAAAAATACAAAAAGAATCATCCCTCATCTCTAGACCTAGTCTTTAGGTTTTCTAATCCTAGCGACACTATTCCTAGCTGAACGATCAATCCCCCGGTACTTGTCACTATACTATACTACAACGATCAGGTACACTGCCTGGTGGGGGTTGTAAGCTTCTCGAGATCCCTCGAGAGGTAAAGACTGGTGCAATCCCTACGCATCATAGATATTGTAGGTGATGATGTAGGTAGGTGTTGTGGGTTCCCATAAGGTTGTAAATGTATCCTTATGGTTTATGAATGAAAGGGGTCGTTTGATCCCGTTTGTCTTGATATACATTGTTCAATTCGTATCACAAACACATTCACAAACATGAAACTGACATAATTGAAACCATAATACAGTACACAAACACATACGTTTAAATGCTACTAATCGAAGCAAATAACAGAACCACAAAACAAGCAGAAACATATTATGCAAATAATAGAACCCCATATGAAATACTTCAATTTACATAATATTGTTCGGCATGTACCAAAAAAGTTTAACCCATCACAATGCCTGCTCACACCCTTTGGTGTATTCGAAACAGAGGTAGAATAGTTCAAGTTACATTAGTCAAATTACATTACTAAATACAACCAAATTAAAGTGCTTTAGTTTCTACACATTACATATTCCCAATAGATGGACCCATATGTCAATCTTCAAACCTTCTACTGGATGAATATTCAAACCTTCTACTGGATGAACCAACATGTGATCAACAACACCTGCACAGTCAATATATGCAATGAAATGAGGTTACTATAATAGGCAATGCAATGTGTCCAAAATATTTGCTAAACAGTTCATTAGACTCACCTAGTCAAAATAACACCACATTGTTACCCATTGATCTTGGTGCCCGTAGACCCAGTACGCAATTAGTTATTCTTGGTCTCAAAATACCACCACCCTTTGCTCCCACATTCACTGAACCAACACCTGGTGGGTTCTTAATAGAACCACGGTCTCTAATGACAATACCAGCCGTTTTGTTCCTGTTAACAACATCAGCCTCAATACCAGCCGTTTTGTTCATGTTAACAACATCAGCCTCATCAACCATATTTCTTTTTCCCTTATCCACAGACCTCTTCACCCTTTTCACCCTCTTTTTATGCTTCCCGAATTCTGGTTGTGAAGCATCAACATCATCCACTTTCCTATAAGTTTTTGAAGTGCTAGTCCTAAAAGGAGTTGAAGTAATAGAGCACCGCAAGCTAGCATCTTCTTCTACCCACCCGACAACCTCCCCACCATCACCCTCTGCATCAATGTTGTTTAAATAGTAGGGAGATAACACTTGTTTTGTGTGAGCAACAAACAAGTCTACAAAACCGGCACAACAACCTAGCTCAATCATTGTATGCACATCATTGTCTGTGTGAATCAACTTCAAACCTTCTTCTAATGATTTACCAGGCATACAAAAGAACACAGCCCATTTTTCTCCCCTAATGCGTGAAAACATATCATCCAGACCTAGGAAAAAGATATGTCTATCACAGACAAAGCCACATATTGTAGAAACATTCCCTTGTACATACCTTAATGGACCAAATTCAAAGACTCCATTATTGTGCATGCGGAACAGAACTTCACCCCCATAACCAAGTAAATCTGCCACAATTTTAAATTCAAACTGTCAAGACATACCAGCACCTATGAAACTAATGGTATACATGCTAAAGTCAATGCAGAAGTAGTAAATGAAACAAGTATGCAGGCTCAAGTGAAGCAGAGCAATGCAGTGTTGTATATCTCACCACATAGTTGTAGTTTAGTTAATAGTTGTAGTTAGTGAATAAGTTAATGTGGTGATATAGAAACCAATCTATTTTGTTCCTGATACACTCAAGATACACAATGTGAAGACTTACAACCAATGTGAAGACTTTCTTACAACCAATGTGAAGACTTACTTATAACCAATGTGAACACGCAGTACTTTCATAATGCAAAACACTCTCTATAGCAGTACTTTAGTAATGCCAAACACTCTCACTTATGATATTCTAACACCCTACTTAATGCAAATACTCTGTTTATACTAAACCTAGGTAAGGGGATGCATATAAAAGTCTATCAAACATATCATAGCATCCTACGTAAACAAATTTAAAATGGCACATAAATTAAGTATACTACATTAACATACCAAGGTCCGTATGCTCTTCCTTCACCTTCCTCTCCTTGCCAGCCTCCTTTTTCTTGCCACTCCCAACAGGCCTTCCCCTCTTCCTTTTTTCTGTAACTGTACTCAGATTAGGACTCCTCTCTTTCTTTTTCTTGCCACTCCCAACAGGCCTTCCCCTCTTCCTTTTTTCTGTGACTGTAGTCGGAATAGGACTCCCCTCCGTCTTCTTCTTGCCACTCCCAACCGGCCTTCCCATCTTTCTTTTTTCTGTGACTGTAGTCGGAATAGGACTCCCCTCCGTCTTCTTCTTGCCCCTCCCAACCGGCCTTCCCCTCTTCCTTTTTTTCTCTGCAACTACCTCATTGGAGCAACTGCTAGCACCCACATTTGGTTTGTTGAAGGTTCTATTCCACATCCATTGAAGAATTTCTTCAATCATCTCCTTCCCTATGTTTGCATACGAACCATACTTGGCAATAACTTTATCATCAAATTCATCCAAAACATCCTCAAAGACTTCATCATTTAATAAAACCTTGCCCCACGACATTTCGGATGATTCCTCCCCCCCCCCCCCCATCAACAAGCACTTTCCCTTTTCATTCTTATCATTATTCACCATAGCTGGGTTTAGTTGTTGCGATTTGATTTTTTTTTTTATGTTAGCGTTTGACGGTTGATTATCTACACAATCGTTGGTTGGTTTTGGGAATTTATTGTACCATGAAAAAGCACAAAGCTTTAAATACATAGTTTACGTTGTTTGCAAAAATAGTCCCCCAAATGTTGGCGGGAGAGTAAAAAGGACATGAAATGACGATACTACCCTCAACTACGTGGCACTTAACGGGAAAATTAACGGAAAAGGCCTCTCAGTGGCGATTTTGCGAAAATGTGGAATGTTGGTGTCTTTTTTGCGCTACTTTTTGTCTCGGTCCCATTTTTGCAAATTCGTGGAACGTTAAGGACCATTTTTGCAATTTACCCATAAAATAACCCTATTTTACTATTCATTTCATATTTTCTTTGTAATATATAAGGAAGATATGGGTAAACTTATGTGTACTTTCATATTTTTAAATTTGTACCTTCTTTATTTTATTTTTCTTATTGTTTTTCGTCGATTTGTTTCGGGAATAACAATCATTTTCATATTTTTAAATTTGTACCTTCTTTATTTTATTTTTCTTATTGTTTTTCGTCAATTTGTTTCGGGAATAACAATCATTTGGTGTATTTCTCTTTTAGTTTTTCTCAATAATAAAACTTTTTTGATATTTTTGTTGTTGTATTTCTCTGTTAGTTTGTTGTAGGAATAACAGACACTAATTTTTTTTTTTTTGGTCATTATGGTACTTATGAGGGTTACATAAAATAGATTTTAGAGAAACAAAAAAAATGTACAAAAATAGATAAAATAATAATTTTGTCACAACAAAGGATGAAAAAATGTGACGGGTACATATAACACCACACTTAGGCTATGCACAGTCGTGACCAGGTTATCACTCTGCCACATCAGCTTTCTCTCTCCGATGACCAGACACGACTAAGTTGCTACAGTCGATGACCAAGTTGTTGTTGTTGTTTTTTAATTTAATTCAAATATTTTAAACAACAAATTTAAAATTCATTAAAAATAAAAACATTACATAAATTAAACATTAAATTGAAAACACGAATTATAGATTAACAAACTACGATACGCTAATGAAAATGAAAATACAAATTACAATGAAAAGTCTGAGTTATAGCCCCCCTCACTCGAAGACTCCCTAAACTCGCCATTATAATACGCTACTTCCATAATGTAAAACTAGTTCTTCCAAAGATGTTTTGCATCTCTGGCTTCCTGCTCCATACGAGCAGCTTCCTCTCGTAGTTCTTTTTCTTCTGTTTCTCTCCTAACTTCCTCATCCTGCTCAAGAAGTCAGAGTTCATCCTCAGTGAGTCCAAACGGATTGTTTTGGTGTTCCACAACCGGTGGAGTGTTAACCGGTTCATTTTCCGGTTGGAATACCGAAAAGATATCTTATGGTTGAGTGTGATAAACTTCATCTTCTGGTGGAAAGATATCTTCTGGCACTTATTGTAGACTGGGGAATTGTTGGGAGAAGTCTTTACGAGACATTGTTGAGAATTTGTGTGTGAGTTGTGTGTATGAGAAACAAAAGAGTGTGGGTATATATAGGGAAATTTTTGAATTTGAAATTGAATTTTGAATCCTCCCGCTCGTACTGTAGCCTTTAATTTGAATTTGAAGCAGAGTGTGGTTAATATTTTGTATTGTTTGTATTTTATTTTATGTAAGGAAAAAAAAGTGTAACAAAACTCGGTCAAGATTTAGACCGATTCATTGAAGTTACCCTTGCTCGACCGATATTATCGAAAACGCTACAATGGCCTCGACCGACCGAAATATCGGTCGACCTTGCATGACCGACCGAGTTTTAGCCTTATGATAGTACATAGGGGTGAAAATGATGAAATAGTAACCAACTTTCAGTTTTGTTCCAATTTAGTCACTGTAATTTTTTTTTATTACTAGACGAGTACCCGTGCATAGCAACGGATTTATAACGGCAGATATTTATAGTGATATTTTGGTTAAGTGTTTTGCGTAATGTTTTGAATAACTATAGTTGTTTGCCACTAGAAAAATCTCGTTGCTATGCATGGGTACTCATATAGTTATTTTTGAAACCTCCAATATGCATATGCCTCTTTTCATATAACTTGTACATAACCCGTTGATATGTTCGTAAAGCAAAAGTAAAATGATCAACTATCATCTAAGGAAAACAATAATTTTTCTTTTTTTGTTTATTATTATTTTTCATTTTAATAAACTAATCAAGTATCACTTAATTTTTAGTACATATAAATACTTTTTCATCATACAGATTATGAAAATTATTTGAAAATTTATTTAGAAGTTTGAATTAACACACTGGGTTGTTTATATAGACAATGAAAAAAAAAACATTTGCCATATATACTTTCATAAGTTTCAACTTTAGCCGCGATAAAATGTCGTTGCTTTGCACACGATAAAATGTCGTTGCTATGGAAAATAAGATAATGTTTTGGAAACTATTAATATTATAACAAATCTTGTGTTGTGTTACAAACCGTGTGTTTTGAAATAAATTTGAAATTTGCCTATCTCTACCAACTTGTGTTAAGTAATAAGTAAAAGTAGAAGATGGAAATTTATTAACACTTGCCTATATTATATAAGTACTTTTGGCGAACTTCCAGCTATCAAGGAGACGAAAAGCTCTATGAAGTAAAAGAAAAAAAGTAATCAAACGTGTAGTTTTTATATGTTTACAAAGTTGCCTAAATTAATTAAAATTTAGATAATTAGTTGACAAGGGCATTATAGGGATGAACCAAAAGTTAAGGATTTCACATTTCACTTTGACTATTTTCACGTTATAAGTAGTATAGATAAAATAATAATCAAGTTTGAAAAGTGTTTCATTTTAGTCACTCAAAGTTTCAATAGTGTTATATGATCATATAATTTTTATGTTTGAGTGATTAAAACGAAACGCTATTCAAACTTGGTTATTATTTTAGGGAGAATTTCATATATATCCCTATTTTGCATTAAAATTAAATATATATCCAACCTAACATAAAAATTACAAGTATATCCAATTTAAAACTTAAAATTACATATATATATCCAACCTGATTTATAATTTTCATCTATATCCAATCTAAAAACTTAAAATTATCATGTATGTCCAAATACCCAATTTATATATAATTAAAACTATAAAAAACATATTAAATATTATTTGGTTTTAAAATGACTATTATACCGTTATTTCTCTTTTCATTATAATCACAGTGTGACTATAATGAAAATGAAAATAATGGTATATTGGTCATTTTAAAATCAAATGATATTGAATATGTATTTTAAGTTTTTAATTATTGGACATATATGATAATTTTAAGTTTCAGATTAGACATATATGAAATTTTAAAGTTGGGTTGAATATATATGTAATTTTAAATTTTAGATTGGATATATATATGTAATTTTTAAGTTAGGTTGAATGTTAGGAATACGTTTTTTCATATGAAGACTCGGTCACCTAGAGTATAGTTTAGCATGTTGTAGCTCGTAGTAGTTATCATATTAGTTAGAACGTAGTTTAGTGTTAGTTAGTATTTGTGGAGTCGGGTCGGGTCTTTACCCACTATCAGCCCGCACCACAGCCCGTTTCATGAGGCGTTTTATTGTAACTATAAATACCCCTTCCCTAGCTTGGAAGGGGTTGGAGCTTCCTTTCACTTAATCTAATATTCTAATTTTTCTCTCATCTCTTTCTCTCTCTAGGAATTCCTCCCAACTCACTTTATCTCTCTAAACTTTCTTACTTGATTCAATCCATAACACATAAACCATACATGTTATCATTATGAGTATTATACAATTGGTATCAAGAGCCATGGTTTCATCCTAGGATTGTTGGTGCTCGAATTTGTGGAGTGGTTTTGTGTACTTATTTGGTTCGAATAGTTGGTGTAGTATTTCTCTAGTTTGATCTCATTTTGTGACTTGTTGAGTGATGTTGATGTACTTTCATGTTCTATGATGTTCTAGGATAGTAGTCTTTCACTTGGATAAGTTGTATCATTCACGGAATTGATTTTTGAAGCAATTTGAGGCAAATTTCTTTCTAGCGAGTTGAGTCTCGGAGTTGTTTTTCTTGGTAGCGAGTTGGTGATTATTGGTAGCGAGTTGGTGAAATTTTGACTAGCGGGTTGGTGGTTTACTATTTTGGGATAAAAGGACAAATCGCTAGAAAGCGACTGATTTGTCCTATTGTAGTAGCGAGTTGACCTATTCAGCGAGTTGGTCTAGCGAGTTGATCTAGAGAGTTGACATTCTAGAGAGTTGTCATTCTAGAGAGTTGCCATTCTAGAGAGTTGGCTTTCAGCGAGTTGCCATTCTAGAGAGTTGACATTCTAGAGAGTTGCCATTCTAGAGAGTTGCCATTCTAGAGAGTTGGCTTTCAGCGAGTTGCCATTCTAGAGAGTTGCTCATTCAGCGAGTTGGTGTTCAGCAAGTTGACCAAAGTTGACCTTTTACGTCAAAACTTCAATCGGCCATAACTTTTGAACCGTAACTCCGTTTTTAGCGAAATACCTGTCAAAACGACCGTGAGACAGAGGTGAATGACATGCTGAATGATTTATCGATTCAAGCGAAGTTTCGAGGCGCATAATCGCTCCGGAGTGAAGTTTTTGAGGTTTTAAGTTTTTAAACCAAAATTTCACCATAACTAATTGCATCAACCAAACCAGATCGTACTGCTAGTTGATCATGTTATTGTGAGTTGATTATACGCTGCGAGTTGAATAGTTCTGTGATTTAAGAATTGTTGCGATTTGAGTTGTTGCAACTTGTCTAATTACAATCTGACGTTGCAAGTTGATTCCTGCAATTTGACTAATTGTGAGTTGACTTAGATTACTTACTGTACCCTGCAAAGTTTATCATCTCACACTCAATCACTAAAGTACTCAGCATCATCTCACGGTTTTTTCTTGATTTTGTAAAATCCCGCGAAAGAATCAATTTCTCGGTTTAAATCGTAGAATTGTAAAATCCCGTGCTCACTCATATCATGTCTACTACTTCAGACTCTATCAGATCTGAGAGTGTACTTCACCACCCACTTAAATTGATCGATAATGCAAAAGATTGTTGCATAGAATGTTTTCAACAACTTCATTCACACCTATCGGTACTTTTAGAGGGAACTGGATTCAAGATGGAATTCGAACGTGCATTTGCAACACTCTTTGGTCAAGATATTCAGACTTTCACATGCACAATGATTCTTAACTTAGATCAACTACAACAACAACTTGACCAAGGAGAATTTTCCAAAATGGGATCCATTGCTGCCCTTTGTGTGATCAACAAACAACTCCAAGTGTTCTTTGATTCGAAATGCACTCTGGATTATGACCATTATAGTGAGATGACGAAAAAGTGCTATGTTGATCACACGGGAATTGAGGTTGACATGTTCAGAGACACACTTGTCCAGCTTATGGATAAAGTGAAAAGATTCATTAATGAAAAGGCACAACATATACCTGCTTATGATGACAAGTTGAAGGCATGTAGGTTACAATCATGTGATGGTGTTGGTGACTCGGGTATAGCATCGGATGTTAGGTCAGGTGTCACGATATGCAAAGAATCAGAGACTGATAAGCTTGACACACCCTGCAATTCAGTGACTAGTGATACTCCAGATATGGGCACTGAATTAAGACCAGCAAAAGAACAAGGGTCATGTGCTGAGGTACCCTTAACTAAACATCATAATGTGCTTTCTGATGAACGACTGCATACTGATCAAGTTTTGCCCAGTTATGACACATATTTGTTGAAAAAGACTGATAGTAATACCATTTCTGATTTAACAAATGTGAATCATAAAGGGGGAGAAAGTGATCAGGATGCTGAACGTGATGATGAGTCAAGTTCTTTGTTTACAGCTGAGTCTTTTAAATCTAATGATGTGGTTGATAAAGAAGTTTTTAATGAACTTTCAAACAAATTTGCACAACTTGAAAAACATTGTGTTAATCATTTGTTTATTGCTGAGTCTTTTAGATCAAATGATGTGGTTGATAAAGAAGTTTTTAATGAACTTTCAAACAAATTTGCACAACTTGAAAAACATTGTATTTCACTTGAAATTGCAATGCAACAAAAGGAAGAAAATTTTCAAACTAATCAACCGTGTAAAAATCCAGAACTTCCTGATTTCCGTGAATTCTTTATGATAAATGAATTGAAAGCTCAGCTGGAAGCAAAAAACTTGACAATCAACAACCTGAAAAAATGTATTTCTGAGATGTGTGATGTGTGTAATGAAGTTGAGGATAATCATGTCAGTAAGACTTTTGCAACAAGAAATTTTGAATTGGAACAATATGTGGCTGAGTTACTTAAAGAAAATGAGACTTTGAAAATTCATTGTAAAGACTTGTGTGATTCAATCAAAGAAACGAAAACTAAGACTATAGAACATATAACTGCTTTGATTGCCAAAAATGAAGAATTCAAAGCTCAAATTCTGGAAAAGGGGTTCACAATTACAGCATTAAAGAACGAGCTAAGAAAAGCAACAGGGAATAGTGTGAACACTAAGCTTGCAAAACCATCAATCTTGGGGAAACCAATTTTACAATCCAATAGAAACCAATCAGTTGTTAGACAACCGAGTGCCTTTAGATCTGAACGACCAAAATTTTCAAAAACTCGGTTTGCCTCCCAAGTTGATGCGGAAAAAGTTTTGACAAAACCAGTCACTACACATTATTGGCCTAAGATTATTGCCTCGTGTTCTGCTAAGCCTCAACAAGTAGTTACTCCTACACCCAGCTCCTCTAGGATTAGTTCTAAAACAGTGTCGAAACCTAGCATTAAGGTTCAAAACACTTATGATATAAATGACTTGCCCAAGAACTATGATTTAGAAAAGGCTAGGAAAAGGGCACTACTTCATAAGGATGGAGTCTTAGGTTCACAACCTTGTATGATCCCTCCTAGGATATTGAGGAACAATGCTAAGGTTCAACCTGTTAAGTTTAGGATTTACAGTAAGTCATCCACAATGCATAAGAAGCAAAACATACCTATAACTTCTCCTAGGTGGATTCAAACTGCTAAATCTTTGGAGACTAAGAATATCGATAAGCTTTCCACTGTGCATAAGAAGCTTAACAATCCTAGACCTTGCCATAAGTGGATTCCAACTGGTAGAATTTTTAAGGACGCTGGACTTACGTGGATACCTACCGGAAAGATACTTACCAATGGCAATACCTTGGTTGACCGTGAAACCCCCAAGGGTTTGGATACTTTTGTCACTAACCCATATATATGCAATCAAGTTTGTAATGTTAGTGCAGGTAGTCCTTACTCAGTTGCAGATACATCAATCATTCACCACACGTGAAGACTCAAAGTCTGGAGGCCTAAAGCAAGCATATCTCCTACTTCAGGAAGTATAGAAGGTCAATGTTGATGTATGTTCACTATGACGTTTGAACAAATCAGTTCAAGCCTCGCTCTTCAATGACTATGACGTTTGAACACCTCGGTTCAAGCCTCGGTCCTCAATGTCATCATTATGGTGTCTGCTGACAACACTTCAGGCCCCGTTCATCAAAGAAAAGAAAGGTGTACGATTCAGTGCCCCTTATCTTCGAAAGAAGAGAAATCTTCTTAGTCTTGACCATTCTCAACAACGTGCTTCATGCTTTCTCCATGCTCATTCAGTCATCAAGTGGATTTACTCATCTTGGCTTGTATTCGTATTCACTTGCTCTTTCAAAAATGGCAAACTTCGTATGCAATTTTTGAGGGGGAGAAGAGTGAATAAACTACATGATTGAGTGTATTCTTATTCACATGCTCAATCAAAAATGGCAACCTCGTATGCAATTTTTGAGGGGGAGAAGTGTGAATAAAATACATGATTAATTGTATTGTTATTCACTTGCTCAACCAAAAATGGCATACCTCGCTTGCAATTTTTGAGGGGGAGAAGTGTGAATATACCACATGGTGATTAATGATTGTAGAATGGTCATACGATTCATCATACGACTCTCCTCCAACACCTAATGTTCCATTAACTAAGGATGAATGGGATTTATGTTTGATGATTACTTCCAAGCTTCAACGAATGATGATTGATCAAGATGCACCATCAAGAAGTATTACTCAGACTACTCAAGTAATCCAATCTCCAGTTATTCCTCAAGGTGTTGATGATGTCTATCATGATTGTGAAGATGCACACATGAATAATGATCCGTCGTTTTGTTCTATAATCAAGGATTGTTGTTCCTACCAATGTGCACTCTGTAAATCAACCCGAAGGACATTATGGAAAATGTCGGCTAAAATGTCCAAACGGCTAAGAATTTGGACATAGAATGTCAAGTAATCACGGAGTTTATTTGGTATCCCTTATTTGAGATTGAAGTTGACTTTCACAAAGGAGTGATCTTATTTTATCTTGAAGTCGGGGTTGGTTGGATGAAGACTCCTCGAGATCCTTGCTTGAGCTTTTACCTTTACAATGATGAAGACTTGAATATCTAGTTATTTTGGTAATTATTCATTTCTATTACCACAAAATAACTATCACTTCAAGGAGTGTCACAACTTACACAAAGTTGTCGGTAGTCAAGAGGTGATGTACGTCTTATACTTGATGGTTGGTTGGTTGAAGAGTATAGAGTACTTAGGGATTCGATGTTGTACGAACTCTCTACACCACTCTTTGTCACACATTAGTGCAAGTTTAAGTCACAAGAATGGGGGATTCTTCTTCAATTTCAAGTTTGGTTTATTGGATTTACTTCATCAGTGGTTACTTCAAACAGTCTATACAAGGGTTAATAATGATAGTCAGAGAGTTTCTGTAGCAGTTGATTCTCACAAGATTTATTTGAGCCAATTTTGTTCTCCTCTCATGATTTCAAGTAGATGTGCCTATAAGTTGTTGCTGATTCTGATGTATCAAAACCAGCAAGGGGGAAGGAGACATACATCTGAATGCATAACGAGTACACATGATGAACATAATACTTCTTCTTAATTGAAGTTATCCCGGGAAGACATATGTCATAACCGTAGAGAAACTCAGTGTATTAACTCGTCGCGTTTGGTGTATTATTCCAACTACGTGGGGGAAGTGGTCTCTTGATACTTGTGGTGTGAATTACTTCAGCTTTCAGTGGGATAAAATATGAGAAGGATATGTGGAACGTGAGATGATATTGCTTATTGACATCTTCATATGAGCTGATAAGAGTTATGGTAAAGTGCTTCTGGTTAATGTTTCATGTACACAATGGTATGATGATTCCGATGAGATCGCAACCATCAAGGGAGAGATTTGTGTACATCAATGACGCGCAACAGGTTCACGTGATCGGGCTTAATCATATATTCCGGAGGTGATATCCGCAGAGATGATCAGTGCTTCAACCTGTTACTTTGGTGTCATCGTGTCTTCTTATGTTGGATACATGCGTACAACATGGATTGAGTTGGTATGTGTAAGATAACTGGAAAGCATTTACTGAAATGAAGATGTTGATATCTTATTACCCCGAATAGACAACTGCTCCAAACCATAAAGTAATGTGTACATTAGGGATGCACAACAGGGTCATGTGATCGGGCTTCATCATACATTCCGGGATTGATAACCGCAGAGATGATCCATGGTTCACCTTGTTAATTCGGTGCTATCATTTTCTTTGGGAGTTTGAGTGTCATACAATGAGACTTTTTGAATCACTTCAACTACTTGAGGAAGTGGTCTCATGAAGATGATTGTCGGTTTGGGGGGAAGCTACCAAAGCTTCACATTGAGGAGGCTAAAACTCAACGTCTTGGTGGTGTCTAGAGATTAACTCAGTTGTGAGACTCTAGTGATTTGTTTACAACTTGTGTTTGGTGAATTGTTGTGACTTAAGTCGTCTCGATTAGTCTGATTGTAATTTGACGTTGTGAGTTAATCTTTACTACTTGACTTATTACGATCGGATCTATTGTAACTTGACTTGTCGCGACTTGACACTTAATGCTAATTGTCACTTATCCAAGATCTCTCTCTAAGTCTAACTCGCATATTACATCTTTCGGTTTCTTTTGTTGACTTTAGTAAAATCCCGGGAGAGAATCGATCTCTCGGTTTAAGTCACAAAAGTTGTAAAATCCCGTTTAAGATTATATCATGGCAACTACCGCTTCAAACAATTATTCCGGAGCCTCGAAAGCTTTGGTGGTGAAAGTTTAAGAGATGTTGACTACTGATTTCTACAACAAGCTGAACGAAATCCTCATTTCGGTATTCATGTCAACATCTTCTTAAACTTAATAGTATCCTTAGTACATATATTATACCTAAATGTATATAGATATATAAAACCAACAAAAACCCATAAAAATCAGAAAATTAGAAAATACCAAAAATAGTTTTTTTAAGGCATGTCTTCTGGCATCGATAACATTTACGGTCCTAGAAATGTCATTCAATAATGACACGGGTCTTTAAATGAAGTTCGAACAGAAGTTCAAAATATTTTCAAAACATGCCTATATGGCTTGCAGTCTTTTCAGGCTGTAACCTGGACTTAAAATTATGGCTTGCAGTTAATTCAGACTGTAACCCGATTTTAACATTATGGTTTGCTATTACTTTAGATAGCAACCCGGTCTTTATATTGGGGAAAGTTCGTCGCCAAAAAGACGACTGTTCCTAACAAAGGCATGAATTACTTTATATTCGTGCCTTTCCGATATGATGTACACTTAAGTGCATCATTTCTGATAAAAGAAGAGAAGTCTTCTTTGCATCTCAAATATTTTTCCTTCAATGATTCTTCGGGAAAATATTTGCTCCAAACTTGGTGGTACCATGGTTTTTGAAGATCAAACAAACTCGAAATGTAGTTCAAAATTTTCCACTCAATCGATGCTAAAAGAATTAACACTTTGTGCAAAATGTTTAATTTTAAATGTGTCATCGATTGAGGGGGAGAACGATTTCAAAAACTATATATCATCAAAACAAGATCTTTGTGCATTACTACAGTGGATTAAGTGTAATTGTTATGTGTTAGTATATGAATTTTTCATGAGTTTATCGCTAAACTCTCAATTATATATAAACTCATCATTTCTAACACATAACATACTCCCTCAAGGTTTGAGGGGGAGCTTAAATGTCGTCTCAAAATCAGTCATTCTTAAAAATGTCACATCCTTCTCCAAAACTTTATACTTATTTAAATCACTTGGGATCACAAATCTCAAATTGATTTGAAATTTTTGATCGGGGGAGAAGATGTGATTTAAATATGAAAAACTGATTCTAAAGTGATGTTTCAAAAGTGATGTTTTTGAACATGAAAACAAAAATCTGCTCTTTCCTATGTGCCAAACTCTTTCACATATCAATGCACATATTGAGGGGGAGCAAAATGATTTGTGAAAAAGGATCCTTGCATCTCATATGAGTGCATCTCAGTCTTGACTCATGAATTGACGAAACACAAATGTCCTGAATCGAAAGGACTAGTCCTGGACGGGTAATAACTTCAAGCTGGTGTAACCAGTGATGTAAGCGTGTCTCGAAGAGGACTAGTTTAAGTAGAATGTACCGTTCCGAGAAACCTTGGGTGAATCTGATCGAGCCGGGTAATAACTTCAATCTAGTTTATCTAGTGATGTAAGCGTGTCTCGAATGCCCAGTCATGTTCACTCAAGGTAGATCAATTCAAAAGTGCAACTCTTCCCGACATGTGCAAATTTTCAAATCAATACTTATGAGCACATGTTAAGGGGGAGCATTTGAAAATGACAAAACTCTCAATGTGTTAACAAAATGTGTTTCTCAATCATAAACACGTTGAGAGAATTTTCAATGATTTGGTAAATGGCAACTTAGGACAGTCATGGAGTTATAAGGGGGCTAAGGCTAGGAAAACCGTCCTATGATCTGCCAGAGCCGGAGGGATCTACCCATGGACAATACCAAATAGATAGTATTAGAAAGTCCGTAGGTATGATTATGAAAAAAGGAGAAATGTGAGAATGGAGAAAGAAGGGGTTGAAGAATTAAAAAGAAATGAAATGAGAAAGGGTGAAAAGAAATAGCCCTCCTATTATTCAACCTTAGGGCAAAAACCAGGTTCAATTCATAATCTACTGATTGTTGCTAAGGCGACATTGGTATTGAAGACAAGACGTCATGGACCCAGTGACGCACTGCACAAAACCTTCTAGCCACTCAAGTTCTCTTAAAAGAACTTGTTTCATTCTCACGGGGAACCGGTGTAATCTATCAACATATCTCTTAGAGATGGTTGATATTGAAGCAGGAGACCTCTCCCTAATCTCCGCATAGGAAAACCAAATGCACTTATTGAGTCTAGAGCCTCGAGATACATAAAAAGATCTCATAGGAACACGTGCTACTTCTACCCTGGTTGTTCAACATTAAGGACACCAGTGGTAAACTTATGAGTCCTACGCAGATCTTAGCAATCTGCCAGAACATTTATGAGGGAAGTTATTTTTGTAACTCCCAGTGATTGAATGGGAACTCCTGCCAGGGTCAACATCAAGCAGCTCTGAAAGCAGGTCACTTAGGTAATCCCTTGTGGTTTACGCTTAGTGGTCACGTTGGTTGCAATCGGTCAACAGTCGTGGAGTGATCTCCAGCGACTCACCCAATCGTTGATCTACTTAGGTAGTTCGTGTAAATCCTCTCAAGGTTTGCCGATTGGGAACGGTCTTGGTAAGGGTTAGAAGGAGTCTTCACACTATGCTGTTGACGACCTCTAATTCCAAACCTATAAGTACCGGATGATTTGTTGCTAACTGTTTGCTTGCAGGAATTTCGGACGGTTGCAGTTGATTGCTGAAAGGATGTTGATCCATCACCACATGCTCACACTTCGACATCACAATCTAAGAAATCATGATCACTAATTGGGCCTCATTTATGCTTCCACAATTCTGATGCAGAAGATCATGATCCTGAAAAGTGTGAGCATGCCAACACAAAGATGTTCATATCACATGGTGACGTTACTACTCAAAGATGACTTTCAGACACTCATTTGGATGATGAACTTGAAGTAATTTCCAAAGATCATCCATCACATTGAACAAGTCATCTAGAGTATACCGCTTGAAGCACAAAGATCACAACAATGAAGAATCAAAAGGCTACGAGCTACAAAGATGTCGTCAAAGACTTGAATGCTATGATTCAATATTTATTTTCCGGGGTGACCTCCCTTAGGGGGAGATTGTTAGGAATACGTTTATTCATATGAAGACTCGGTCACCCAGAGTATAGTTTAGCATGTTGTAGCTCGTAGTAGTTATCATATTAGTTAGAACGTAGTTTAGTATTAGTTAGTATTTGTGGAGTCGGGTCGGGTCTTTACCCACTATCAGCCCGCTCCACAGCCCGTTTCATGGGGCGTTTTATTGTAACTATAAATACCCCTTCCCTAGCTTGGAAGGGGTTGGAGCTTCCTTTTACTTAATCTAATATTCTAATTTTTCTCTCATCTCTTTCTCTCTTTAGGAATTCCTCCCAACTCACTTTCTCTCTCTAAACTTTCTTACTTGATTCAATCCATAACACATAAACCATACATGTTATCATTATGAGTATTATACATTGAATTTTTATGTTATTTTGATGCAAAAAAGAGATATATATATATATATATATATATATATATATATATATATATATATATATATATATATATATATATATATATATATATATATAAATTTCAATTATTTTATAGCATATATCTCTTTTCACCTGTTTATAAGTTGGTTGTACATTAAGTTGGTTGGGATTAGTGAAATTTAGTGGGTGAGTATTTTTTGTTATAGTGCAATTAAACATTGCACATATGAATATTTTAAAGATAGTTTTTTTTTAAACAATTACACAATAATGAAACAGTTTTGAAACTTGAATGGTTTTTGTAATTAATTTAAAGTTGAGTAACTTAATTGAAACCGTCATCAAACTTTGTTACTACGGAGTATTAAGGCCCCGTTTGGTTCGCGGAATCTTCAGGATTCTGATAGAATTGGAATCTGATTCCATTCCGTAACGTGTTTGGTTGGATTATTCAACAAATTCAAAATCTAAATTCCATTCCTTAATGTGTTTGGTTAGCAAATGGAATGGAATGAAAATCCTTCAAAATCCCATGTGTGGAATTCAGCATTCCATAGCAAGGTAGGGAGGAATGTTTACAATTCCATGTAATCCAGTTATGTTTATCATCAAAAATCAATTATTGTTATTGTTATTGTTATTGTTATTGTTATCATTATCATCATCATCATCATCATTATTAATTGTACACTTAATAAATAATATTCAGTTTATAAATTTTAAACTAAAATAAAATTTTAAATATTTTGATATAGTATGTTTCTTCCTGTTTTATTTTTTTCCAACCAAACACGCGTTAGTTTTTGCAAATTTCATTTCCTTCAAATTTCAAATCCTATGGATTCCAATTCACTAACATTCCAATTCCTTCAAATTTTAATTCCATAGACAAATTCCAATTCTACCAAAAATATTCTGTGAACCAAACGGACTCTTTAGGGGTGAGCACAAAAACCGAAAAACCCGAATCGAAAAAACCGCCCCATTTTACAAACCGATGGTGGTGGTTTTTAATTTTGTAAAAACCGAATGTTTAGGGCGGTTTTTGGTTTCATAACAAAAAACCGAACCAAAAAAACCGCCCCGCCCCACATTTATATACATTTTTATATAATTGAATCTATATACGAGATTTGCTATTGAATTTTAAACATTTTTGTAAACAACTTTATCTATTTAAAAAATAAAACAATAGTGTTGTTTAAATTTGATATATTTTATAAATATTATATTTTTTTATTCGAACAATAGTGTTTTTTGAATGTTTTTGTAAACGAAAAGTGCAAAGTCGTAAAGACATGCAATTCATATTTTACTATTTTAGATTTATGTTTGGTTGTTTCATAAGTTTTTTCGAAGCTTTGAATTGCTAGATTTATGCTATTATTGATATTTGTTTAAATGTTGTTGCTTGAAAACTTTGAATCGTAAAATTTATATAAGATTAAAACTTTTTTGTTTTCAAGTAAGAAGAAACCGAATATAAACCGAAACCGAAACCGAAACCAAACGGTTTTTAGTTTTCAAAAACCAAAATATACGGTTCGGTTTTTTATTTTACCATAAAACCGCCCCACCCCGCCCCATTATACAACATTTTCCCTATCATTATAACGTTAACCAATGTTTGCAGTCATTGAAGTTTTAAAATAAAATGCAAAACTATGTCAAAGTAAGCAGGTGTTTGGCATCGGTTGTTTTTATGCTTATCCTTTTCTCTTTAAGCAGACAAAAATAGTTATGGCATCCAAACACAATTTTTTTTTTTTTTTTTTTTTTTAAAGCATAAACAAGTTTTTCATAAGTATGTAAGTATGTAAAGAGCGGCTTATTACATATGCTTATGTGATATTAAATTAAAACTAGTCTTATTATCATATATACTAGTTATAATACCCGCGCACGCGCGGGTTTTTTTTTTAAAATTTTTTAATCATATATTTTTATTTATTAAAAAATAAATAATTTAATCTATTTTTTGTTTGATTTATGATGTTTAATTATAATTTTTTTTATTATTAAAGATAATTATTTAAAAATTTTAATCCTATTATTAATTGCATTTTATCTATATTTTTTGTATTTATCTTCTACTTGTGTTATGGATAAATATAAAATATTACCTAATAAGAAAATATTTTTTTTTAAATAAAATTATTACTAAATAAAGTATGAATGCATTTTTTTGAAATGGAAAATTCCCAATAAAGGTTTTGTTGTATTATATAAAAGATTCTATTTTTTCTAATAAAAGCATATAATTGGATATATGTATCAATTATTATTTTTTTCAAGTATTATTGCATCTTTTACAAATAAGCAAATTTAAACACAAAAGTACCAATATTTAAGCAGCTTGTAAGTACTTATTTTCAAACAAATCATTAAAAAAAAAAAAAAAAAAGAAAAAAAAAAAAAAAAAAAGCAATCTCAAACACCCTATATTACAACAAAAAAATGACCAAACAATATTTAATTATTTATGTTTCACATATAGTATATTTTTCAACCATAACCATCAACGCATGAGAAAAATGTTCCATAGTTTCTTTTGAACGACAAAGAAATTCATCCTTCTTTACAATAAACTTTACTTATCAATTCAAGATCACTTAAATCATCTAGATAATTCATTTACTTTGTGCATAACCTACTAATCACCCACTTGTATACCGAATAATACTTTTGTTAATTGGCTATAGTAATTATTAATTTGCTGATCTCATACCTCAGCTTAATCGGTCCTAGTTATGAAATTGTTGCAACGTATTTCATGGTGTGTTGACATTGACTTTAAAGAATTTAGAAATAAGAATTGTAAAATTGTCTATTTGGTAAAGATAGAAATAATTATTTGTTGATTAACTATTTAGAAATTATCATATACATATTTGTTTAAGGGGATATCATAGTCACCATCGAACCTTTTATATTAACATCATGGAGTAACAATTTATGTAACTTTGTATTATGTCGTTGTTTAGAAAAAGATAAAGTGGTCACCACATCTCATTTAATATTTATCTATATCACTTGCTTAGAACAACCTATAAAATGAGCATTCTTTTCTAAATTTGGTCACTATCATAGCATATATCTCATAGTGTCTAATCAAAACCCAAAAAAAAGAGATGAACTTATATAAGAATTAAAAGAGTAATAATTGGAAACCGAAGTATTAATAATAATATAACAGAATAAAACAGGGGAAGGGATCCAATAAGAAGAATAATTAAAATAAAAATGGTAAGAAGTAATTCTAGCCACACATTTTAATGTGGGAGGGAAAATTTGAATGAGAATGCATCCATTTTTATAAGTGCATCTAGAATGTGTGGTTGTGATTACTTCCTATCTTTTCTATTTTTATTATTCTTCTTATTTGATCCTTACTCTAAAACGGGGACTACTTATTAATGTTAATTAAGGTTTCTATCATTTGTTTGCTTTTAACGCACTTCGGCCTTTTATTTTTATTTATTTATTTATTTTTTTTTAAATGTAATTACATTGAACTTCTTATGTATTATGCACTGTAAAATTGCAATTTCCATATTTATCGTTTCTAGTACCATTTTGTTGTTTTGGTAAACTTTAATACCAACTAAAGATTCTAATACTTCGTATCCACAAATAATAATAATAATAATAATAGTAATAAAAAGTTAAAAACATCTGACTAACCAACTAAAGAAAACCAAAGAAAGAAAAAGTGGGCTCACTTGTTTCATGCTCTTGAAGAAAATATAATCCTTCATCACATTGATATTAGAGGAAAAAAGATGCAAAAAGAATAAAAGCTTTCATTAAGGTCACTCAAAATTAGTGGGGTTTAATGTGAATGAACTATGGTGATAAGAAAAGTTTTCAAGTTTTACTTTAGAAATCTATAACCATAGTAATATGTCAAAACCAATAATGAACTATGGTGATAAGAAAAGTTTTCAAGTTTTACTTTAGAAATCTTTAACCATAGTAATATGTCAAAACCAAAATACCAAATGTTAGTGTCCAAATCACATCCATTAAGTTTAAGCATGTATCTACCCTAATGTCATTAGTGATGGCATCTCTATTATTTTAAACTTATTTCTTAAATCCACTCTTGCTCTCTCACATTCATTGATTATGGGATCTACTTATGTAATAATCTAATAACTTGAACCATTTCTTTTGGTCTCTTTTGTGTCATGGAGCTCTCTTTTCTACTGAAACCCATAAATTCAAGGATTTCCCACTTTCACATGATCTTTCATTCTTTTCTTCAAACCATTCTCAATCCTCAAGTTTTAGCACCATCCTTTTACTTTTGTATTCATTTGTACTTTTTTAAGTTCAATTAGCAAGAGATACTAATCTTAAAAGCACAGAAGCCTCTTTTCAGTTTTAGGTCTGTCATACTAATGTTTGGTCAAAACAATTCTTTTTGAAAGTGATTTCTTCAACTTTTTGGTGTTATTTAGTGTTTCTATAGGTTGTTAAGATCTAGATGAACTACATAAACAACACGAGTGTTTAAAATACCCCATGTTTAGCACCTTCTTCGTCAACAACCGATTCCCATTATGCTCATTTTAACATATACTTTCTCGAATTTTGTCGTGGCAATGATAATATGACATCATGTCACAAGATTAATATTTCTTTTAGTTTTGTCTTTTGGGTCAGAGATCAATGTCACAAACCTAACTAGGTAAAAAGGAAAAGCGATAACTAAAGTAGCTGCAAGCCTGCAACCGATGCAACAAGCAACTTATACAACCTTTGCGAAGATATGTAGCTAGCAGAAGTCTGAAAAAGGTTCATCAACACATGATAAACACTATATTGTTATACCTGAACTAAGTGCGGATGTGCGGTTAAGAGCCAAATAATACCCTTTTAAGTCTTTGGCAATATTACAAGATTAATCACATGATTCTCTAGGCCCTAATCCATATTGTTCAAATGCGTGTAACCCACATGAACCTTTCTATTTAAAATACTGGGATAAAATTAGTGCTAAGCAATCAAATCATTATTATGCCCACAGGCTGCAAAATCATGTTCGATATCTGCAAAAAGCCTGCATGTTATTCTCTTTGCTTGTTTGTTTTGTCGTGTCAACCTATGTATATATACATTGTTAATGAAAGATTATAAAATAATTCCATACAGTAACCATGCTTTGTCTCTTACGACATACACCCAATAAATTACTGCAAGTCATTTGCAGTTTGTGTTGTTTCTTCCTTTTCTTTTAATTACAGTATGAACATGAGTTCAAGTTATATAAGAAGATCAGAATATCATGAACGGTCATTCTTCACAACATTGGGTAACCAGAGAGCAACAAGATTGGGTATTTCCCTTAACAGAATTATAACCATTAGTAAACTATGAGACTGATGAATGTACATAGCCCATATCATTAGCAGGTACTCACAATAACAAGCAAAACATAAGTTTCAAAATCACACTTGGTCCCTAATTGAAATAGAACATAGTCAACATACGTAATATGTTTGGAAGGCTATGTACTACGAGATATGAGTTACATGGCATTATTAATATTTCTCGTTCTGTGTCAACACTCTAATCTCTTCTCTTCTTCTTCCTCTCTTCCCTTTCAGATGAGTTCTTCAACTGCATATGACAATAAACAGGTCAATTTCTGTGAATGGTAACTCGAGAGAAAGAATAAACATGTTGAAATACGACTTACCATGATAATAAGGATGCGAACAAAGACAGCAACAAAGTCGGTAAAAAGTGTGAGTGCATGCTTGACATAATCCAAATCCCCAAGGTGAGCCTTCTCGATGATCTCCTGAGTGTCGACCACCATATACCCAACGAATACCAAGAGTCCAAAATATAGCTGCAACAGCAAAAAAATAAACATGAACAGGACAATTAAGTATCACAATCATTTGAAATATTCTAGTGGGGACATTGAACATCAGCAAGAGAACAAATAAACCATAAAAGAAGGGATCATGAAGAGAAATTTACCTCGATCTGGAACATAGCCACAGAACCACCAAAGATGGATGAAGCAAAATGCAACCAGAAGAGGATCGAGACACCAGATGAGAGAAGGCCTCCAAGATAAAGGTACTCTCTACGCCTTGCCAACATGGCTGCTCCTGAAAAACAAGCAAATGCGATCGCAGTTCCCATGAACGCGCTCACCAAAATGCTGCAAAACCCCACAAAGTTCATAAGAAACCATTTTCACTGTGAAAATGCATCTTTGAAACATTTAAAGACAACAAACACGCAAAACTACAGGAATCAGAATATCTGTACCTTGGATCAAAATCAACTGCCAACTCGACTAGAGGACCAATGGAGGCTCCTTGGAGAAGGGCTGATCCCATCAACAGTGAAACCCTCTTTTGCTGTGACATTAGTAAAGATAAAACATCAGAATTCCATGAACAACAACATGAAAAAAAAAATCAGGAGAAATACAGGACAGGTGGATCTACCTCTTGATATGGGGGAGTGGCGAGTAACCAAAACATGCATCCCAAGGTTGCAAAGGTAGTCAGGAGACCTCCGATGTTCCATAAGATGTGAAGATAAGCTCCGACTGCAGATGCTACAAGAGCACAGCACAATGACAGATAAACCTGCAATTACATCATATGGACCCCATTAATTAACAATCAAAACTCAATAAAGATGAAAATGGCGCTTGAGAAAGCACTATAACATGTCCAAAATCATTAGAAGCGCGTAAACATTCCAATGTTTTTTTCATTCAAAAGGTTCACCAAAAAATGTGCAATCATATAATTCCTAGTTTCAATCACGAAAATATATCACCTAGAAGTCTTAACTAGTCACCTAGAGTCCTAGACATCCTCGACACCAGTACAAAAACCAAATAAGGCTGTTTACAAGGTTACATAGGCTAAAAGCCCAATCAATATACATTTTTATTGCAATCTTGATAACTATTACAAGTGATGTTGTGCTAACTACTCATACTAAGCAAGCTTTTTTTGAGTTGATATTCCACAAGTCACTATAACAAAACAATCACAAGCAACCTTGCTTAGAAACTAAGGTATCATGTATACATCCAATGTTCTGAATAACTCATCTGATGATATGATTTTACTTGTAGTGCAAGATACGGGTTGACATGAGTTATTAGATTTAAAAGTTAGCATACAAGGTAAAGCAGCATTACCACAGTAAACAAATATCTCGCACCACAAAATAAACTCATTTTCATCAAAAGAGATGATCCAGATAGGCGAATGTATTAACATTTATCGAGATGCCCAAATTAGTAAACAATATCTTATTTAATACCTGCATTTGACATACACTTCTACACTAAACAAAAAAATCACGAAAACTTGCAGACTAACCAATCCCTAACATCAAACAGTAAACAGTATCCCGTAAAATAATTGTCATCTAACATTTAACAAGATCCGCAAACACGGTAACAAATTCTCCACACCTCACACACGTTATCCCCTAACTTGATGATCAACACCAAACTACACTAGCTAAACAATAACTTATCAAAACTAGGTCGAATTTCTTCGAATTTCAAACACGAAACCCTAACATCAAACAACTAAACAAAATAAGCCTAAAGTTGAACAAAATTAGGTCAAATTTCTTCGTGTTTCACATACAAAACCCTAACATCAATTAAACCTACAAAAACACACAAATTCAATCAAATTTCACATACAAAACGGTATAATCTAACTGATTAACAAAATTAGGTCAAACGAAACCCTAACTCATCAATAACGATATCTAACACCTATTGACCTATATTTAACACATACTTAACAAAAACATGAATAATTCACAAATTAATTATAATATCTTTAAAAAAAAAAAAAAAAAAAAAAAAAGTTAAGAAAAAGAACCTGTTTGAGATGAGTTTGAACAACGGGGGAAATTTGACGGAAATTTTTGAGAGAGTCGTAAGTCCAGCTGTTGCGTGTTTGTGAAAATGATTGTGAATTGAAGAAGGATGTAAATGAATCCATTGTTTGTTGAAGATGATTGATGACTTTTTGGTAGGTGACTTTTTATTTGGGGAAGAAAAAGGGGGGTGGGTGGTAATGTGGTATTTATATTGGGGATTGGGAATGTTGTGTTGGATGGTTCGCGAAGTCACGAGAGAGTTGTGGACCAATCAATTTTCCAACTTGTACAACTCAATAAATATAAATCCTACGTGGCCTTTTAGTTTTTCTTCAAATTAGTCTCAAAAAAAAAAAAAAAAAAAAAAAAAAAAAAAAAAAAAAAACTTCTTCCCTGCGTGCACACACCAAAACACAAACACAAACACAAACCCATTATTAAAAAAAGCAAAAAAACAACACAAACACAAAACTCATGTACGCCAGTTAACTGACTCACTTGATGGCGTAAGAGAGTGGGTATGGTGGCTTGAAGGTGGCGGCGCCAAAAGGTGTGACATATTGGACTGGCGGGGCTAAGACGTTAAGATACACAACGCTTTTAGAAGAGAAAAAAACATATATATTTACTTACAAGTGCTATTTTTTTATTTTTTTTATTTTTTATTTATTTTTTTTTATTATTTTTTTTGCTTATCCTCCTATCTATATGTTAAATATAAAACATGCGTAGAATAAAAATGATATGTAAGATGAAGAAAGAAAATTTGAAACACATTGATAATTAAAGTTTTAGCTACTATTAATTTAATAGTATTTCTATGATTTTAGAATTATTAGAGTTAGTATTTAACGAGGAAAAAAGTAGAAATGTGACTTAAGTTAACTGAACAATTATTTTTGAAAGTAAAGGAGTATAATTTTTGTTAGATGTAGAATAAAAATAGGTGTCTAAAAAGAAAAAACAATTAACTTTAAGAAAAGAGATAACTTAAAATTTTTAGAGTTGAATGTAAAATAAATTTACATTTTGATTGTGTAACAGAATTTACATTTAAACAGACAACATAAAAAATTTAATCACGGTTTTAACTTTGTAAGTTTAAACATAAAATTCTCAATTTTATGTAATTTTCAATTTAAACACATGTATTCTTATAGCCTTTTTGTCATTTCAAAAACGAGTTTTTGTTATTGAGTTTGGTGAAAGATCTAATTTTCTAAATTGTCCTCCAAAAAAAAGAAAATAGAAAAAAAAATCCTTATTATACAAAAGATTGGCGGCATTAACATTATTTATTTTTGTATGATTCAACCCTATACCAGATGTTGTCGAGGTACTAAAAGTCTAATGATTTGCACACTTCAAGCAGTTATACATTTATCATATGTTGCTTTTGAAGATTGTACAATAAAATGTGCACATCAAAAGTAATAGTGTGCCAATTAACACTCTTACTAGTACATATTTACTAACCTAAGGTAAAGGACTGAAGGTTGTTTATCTTGCTTTAAAAGACTTACTTGGCATTGTATGAAGACTGAGTCCTTCCAGGAAATTTCCTTTCATACTTAAATTGTACCAACTTTTTGTCCTTGATGTGTGAATTAGGATGAAAGTGTGATGAAAAGGAAGTTGATGTGTGAATTAGGATAAAGAAAGTGTGAGGAAAATTCCTTTTCATACATTGGTAACTTCCTTAAGCACAAGGATAGAATAAATAATGTACCATGCTGAATTAGGCATACTCACATTAGGCTAATTACAGAACTTTAAGAAGGATAAAATAATGTACATGACATGTGTAATATTATGTAATATTGTATCATTAACATGTTCCTAACCATAATAACATGTAATAATTTATTAGTTATATTTTGTGTGCATGTTTCATATTGGGTTCTTAGTTTTTGCCCTTTGGTTCGTTTATACACTGATTTCACCCGTATAACATCTTGTACTGTTCACGTCAAAAACAAGGTAAAGTGATCAAGATTTTACATAAGTTGGCCATACTAAGCCAAATCAAATAAATTACACAATTAAGTTGCCACACCACTATCTACACTGGGCCTAAGCACGCATCATATGCCTTAAAACAACACAAGAAACCCCTACATTCAAGCTAAGTGCATGGTGTACACCTTTTAACAACACAAAAATGAAACTACAACTATGACTTTTCATGTAGCCGTGTATACAGGTTTAGAAGGAAAAAATATTGTGGCCCAATTCTTTATTGATGACATCCGAGTAATAGTCATTGTAATTGAGGTACTCCCAGAACCGTGGGAGACTGAACTCTACATTCTTAGGAGAGTTGAGATAGCATGCATACAGTTGTCTTATGTTTTGGTCAAATGCTTCTTTAATGGTCTGAACCTGCAGCAGGAAACACAAAATATATGTTAGTATAAATTATAATAACTATAATTAATTTGAAGTGTAAAACTGACCTGAGCAACGTTCAGCAGACTTCCATCCTGTCCAGCCGAAGTCATGTTGGGCACAACAACTGATTTGAAGTCCAATGCACATTGCAAAATGCTTTGAATAATCTCGGCTACTTGTTTCATATCACTTGATAAGAAACATCTGCAGATAAGATAGAAACCAATATTTATAAGCAATGTGAATCATTGAGATACTCCACTCTATATGATGAGAAGTTAGAACCTCAAGCAGAAAGAGGAAAGAACTTACATGCATTGTGAATCATGAAGATAATCCATATGCACAATGTCGAGATCAGTCAAATCCTTAACCTGATGGAAAGAAATCAGCGCACACCAAATTAGAAGGCACGTCTCATGAATACTTATTGGCAGTGCAGATATGTGCTAGCCACAAACAAAAGATTAATGCAGCCTTATTGCCTGAAAATCAAACTTCACTCTATAAAAGCGAGAACAAGCAGAAAATTTTCCCCTTTCTGATAGTAGAAAACTATATACAATCGCTATATTTATTTGCCAATGTTGCCATGTTGGTACCCCCTAGCTTTATTTACTCCCTATGATATTGGGAGCAGAATAACCAAAAGGATTCACTAGCCTTGTTTGGAATTCAAGATCCTGAAGCCTATGTCAAATATTTTGACCATGAGCTAACTGATTCATACACTTAGTATCATCCTAGTAAATTCGTAAGTGAAGATCAAGGAGATATGACGACCTATAACATTTAGAACCTTCTAAAATCAGTCTTCTAAAGTCAATACAGAAAGAGCAGGAGGTACCAGTATTACTACCCGATAAGAGAAAACAAACCATTCTTTATAATGTGAATATTTTGTTTACGTAGCAAAGCTCCCTTATGTGACTTGATCAATAAAGCTTTTCCTCATACAGAGACAACCAAAGTTACAATAATATTGAAAGCTTCCCCGCCCGATGCTTTGTTAATATCAGAGTTTATATCAAGATGAAAGGGAAAGACAATAAGAAAGATTCAATCCAAATATTAGGAAAAAGGTGGCTCCATTAACCCAAATTTTTGCATAGAGAAGCTGCTAATCTGCTACAACCAGAATATAGACACAATTCCAGTCCACTATTTACAGAAAATGCAACCTTTTAACATGCACTGAAGTATGATATTGGAGTGTTTCAAACCTTATGCTTGAGAGACTGTAGAAATCTGCACCATGATACATGTGATAGCTGAGACTGCACATACTGCTGCAATGTCGATACAAAATGAAAAATCTGGTGCCTGGAAAACAGATGCAATAGATTTATAACTGAAATGTGCAGGCAGCACATAACATTATTAAATCACAAAAAGCTAACAGCAGCCATTCTTTTACATCACTCGCAGAGTCGCAGATGAAACAGTGTATGGTATCATCACAACAAAATCTTTTCTATTTTCATATCTATATTACTCCATCGCTGTAATCTATCTACTACTTCGAATTTAAAGAAACTAAGAACTTGGGAAAAGTATTCAGTTTTCATGATATATTGATGCTAATGTAAATATAGCAGGTATTATTAACATATTCTAATCATGCAATATTAATGTAAATATAGCTTCAGGTGTACCTCAATTTCACCATGATATTGAAACGGCTAGAACTTGATTTACGTAAACCAGAATGGCGATCCTGGTTGGAGAAATGGACGAATTCCTGTATATCAACAATAGATATTAGGTTAAATTAGTACTATGACTAACACACTCTGGTAGAATTTAATCAGCTCAAAAGACATCAAATGTTTGTAATCTCATTTATAAGATGACAAGTCAGGCTAATCCAGTAAATGAACTTCAATATGAAACAACAAAGAAGAAAGCAAGTCACTCAGAATGAACCATAGAGTGTCACAGAAGCTGCATATAATCTCAAGAAGAAAATGTTGCCACATGCAACTAAATCCTGCAGTGCCATACCTTGAATGAGCACCATACTTCAGTCAAGGAAGATAGCGCAAGCTTGACTTGTAACAAAAAGCTAAAGATTTGAGCATATATCTTCAATGCACCAGGAGTCAGAACAATGCTCACTGGCCAATCTACTCTATAACCCAGACCTAAAACGTTGAAGGACTGGATACCTGCCAGTATATACCATGCCTTAATCACTCAATCTTATATAAGATGCATATATAACTTGTATTGAAGGAGGGTGGAATACCAGTTGCAAAACCAGGAAGAGCTGATGTGCCTTCTTCTTTCATGTACACAAACAATCTATCCTTATAATGGTCTCTTTCACATGAAGACTTTTGAACTGCAAGTTCTAGAAGCCCCTGAATTTCTGATATCCTTTTATCCGTCTCTGTAGCATACCATTTCTATAAAGACAAAAACAAAAAATTAGGATCATCATGCAAAGCATAAAGTCTTCTAGAAGAAGCCAATGAAGAGCATAGTACATGTTGCCAGAGTGACACGATGAACAAATCTGCCCAATCTGCTGATTCCATCATGTGGTAGCGTCGCAGAGCCAGCAAATGTTCTTGTAAAGAGAAACCCTCTTCAAGTAGCTTAATTGTCAGTTTACTGACATACTTATATCTACCCACAATAATTAAGGAGACGCATAAAGAAGATAATTCTAGCTTTCATTAAAAAAAATAGTTTCTTTGAGATTCACCTCATTTTTTTATTACTTACAAGGATCATGTTTAATTGAGGTTGATTCTACTTCTAAGGAATAAAGAGAAGCCCAAGAGAATAAAATTATTCAAATTCTGTGTAGTCGATCGGTCAAGAAGTAATTCTTACAATACAGCCCCAATTTGCTTAAGTAACTGGTTTAGAGATGAAAATATTCACAAGCAACCAAAAAAATAAATAAATAATGAACCGCATACCAGACACAACTGTGATATAAACTTTTAATGCAGAAAAATTAAGGATACTGTAGTTGAATTTCCTCTAACAGGCATTTCTCAAGAACAAAATCTAACGGTATCTCAACAACTTCAGCCACACCAGTCTTATGCTCAACAGGGCGGATATCACCTTTGTTTCCAGTTCCATCAAGAAGACTTTCCCAACAACCGCCACCAGATACATTCTGTAAAACTGCTTGTTCTTGTTTATCAGATTTCAAATCAGGAGGTGCATGTGCGTGGAATGAATTCTTCTTGACAGTGAGTGCTTCATTACCATGACCTTTAAGATGGATATTTTTCATATTAGCAGCACTATTGACTGTAGCCAAAAACTGATCCCCTCTGTCAGAACTGCCTAACCTATCCACACATTCAGTAAATGGATCTTTTACAGTCTTAAAGTCAAAAGAAGGTAAACTGAATCTGGAACATCGTTTCCGAAGCTTGCTTGTCCCGAGTATCATGTTAGCACAATCACCCTCCCATGATGTTAAACTTCTCAAACTTAAAGCATCCCCACAGTCTGATGTGTTTTTTTCTTGGACTTCTGAGCTTAGATCATATTTGCTTTTGTAACCAGAAGCATTTAACCATGTATCATCTACGTTCCCTATGCCATTACAAATAGGATTTTTTTCAAGGGGGCATCCACTATCAAATTGATCAGTAGGATATTGAGCTTCCAAAGTGCTTGACAAATTCTGAATGGGAAGGCTGTTCACATTCATCCATGGATGTTGAGGATGCAAAGAATAACCAGGTAAATCATCATTTCTTGATAATCCATGTGACTTGGTTCCCTTATCGGATGGATTATTGAAAGATGTATGTGACTTAATTTCTAAAGCAGCCAAGTATTTTTTCTCTAGATCTTCTGAATCATGAAAAGGATTAACCATCTTCTCAGATATATCTGTCTCTTCTTCCCCGTAGTTTTCTATAGATGAACATTCAGATGACTCCCATGGATCCTCCAAAAAAGAGGAATCCTCTGTCATGCTAGATGCGTCACAATCCGCTGTACCAAGAGGCCTGACGGTCAGAAGGAGAACACTTAGGGAAAATATAATAATTTTTGCAAAGATAAATGGAACAAATGGATAAATAAGGGCCTAATATGCAAGTTAATTACTATCTGTATGCAAGCCAATGTGTCAACAGGGCAATAGCAACTCAATTTTGATCAAAGCCCGCAAAATGTTACCTGAATCAAGGTACACATTGGTTTGGGGTAGCGGTGTGAGTGTATGGTTTGCATAACTAGTACTATGTGGTATATCAGGGTTGGTGTCATTATGTTCATTACTTTGGTACACCATGCGCGGTTAATGAAATAATAAGGCCCATTATATTCTAAGACTAGGTATGTTCGAAACCTCAAATAAATTATGTAAAAAGTTATGAATATAATTAAAGTGAATCTTCATAGAGTTATTTTTGTAATCAAACATTTATAATAAAGCACATATCCCGCATCCCAACATTGTGCCATACCGAGCTCATAGAGCTTGGGTTGGGAGACTAGGCCTTATGAGAATTGTGCATAGCACCTGAGTGAATGTGGTCGAGATACTTGGTATGCAATTAAGAAAAGGCTCATTTCTGGGTAGAAACTAACTTTCCCAAATTTTTAATCATTTCTAGGTAGAAACTCACCATTTATGTCACCCAAATTTGTTTAGTCTTATCAAAATAAAGATCCCCCACAATGTTATTTATCCTATCATACATAAACAGAGAAATCTTACAGTTGATTTTTATACCTAGCTGAAGAAGAGACTGATCCACCATTAGCTGCAGATGGAGCTTCCAGACTTCCTCTACCAGAAGTGGGTAATGTGGTGTATGGAATTACCTGTGAGCCATATCATCCAGGTAATCAGTAACTTATACAGTTTACACTGGAGAAGTATGTGACAATTACCGATTGGACTGTGATGATACATACTCACTGGTTTCTAAAACACTATCTGAACAATATACAACATAGTAAGCATGAATAGGTTGGCATTTGATAAAATCACCTGATGATATTTGAATTCTAGGTTTGGCAAATGATTTCTTAGTTTTTCCATCATACTTGTGTAGTAATCCCTCCTTGCAAATACCATCATTTCAATCCCTTCCTTACTAAAAGCCATATCAAATGCATGTGACAGCCGAGAGCTTGACATTCTACTCCAATAGGGAAGGAAGTCCTCATAAGTCCGGTTCCAACTGCCAACACCATCAGAAAATTCCAGCAATTTAATTAGTACTTGAAGCTGCTGACCAGCCCTTAAAAGCGGAATCAAGAAGTCCCTCAGGAAACAAGGAACCGAAACTCCATCATGCTCCTGAAATTAACAAATGACATTGCAAGAATAAGCATCAAATGAAAGTACTGAGACCATATTTTTAACGACGCTGAATAGAGGAATAAAGATACTATAGTTTGGTATTTACTCTGATGGTGGCTGATGGAAAATCAATAACGACTCCAGTGTTAGAAAGTGAATAAGATTGTTCACTCTCAGCCTCGGCCACTATGAACTCATTAAAAGGATCAGTAATCTTGGCCTTGAAAATCCAGGATCTGATGAAATCAAAATACGGTTCACATGAGCGAACGAAGAGAGTTCTGAGAAGTGCACAATGTGCTGGATCGGCAACCTAAAATGTTTACACCAAATAAAATAAGTGACAAGGCCAATCTTTCAATAATGGAATATTTAGCAGATTAGCATGTTGAATAACTTTTTATCACTAACAACGATTCCAATATCCTGGAACTCATATTTTGAATCATCACTAGAAGAACCGAGCAAAGTCAAAACTTATCATTGCACCATTAATTTCAAATTATGTTGTATGAAGACTAGTATAACTAATCTGAAATCAAAACCAAGTTCATATTTTCTACTCTAATTAATTTGACCAGCAGTTATGCAGTACTATTTAGCAAAGGATAACGAGAAAAAAATGCTGACCTTGAGCTCCATATACAAGTAAGTAAGAAGATTTCCTCCTCTTGGAAAGTCGCTAAATTTTGTTTGTGTATCTAAATCCTCAAGCGGTGAAAGCGAAAAACAACAAGCTACTTTATGTACATTGCAGATGCTTCCAATAACCTCGATCTGATTCCTCAATTCTTTCGTATGAAGATAAACCTCCAACAGCGTAACTTCAGAATGAGCAACACTCGCAAGACAGCCTCTAGAGGACATGTTATCATTATTTGATGACCGTCTCAAAGCAACAGATGAAGATATAGTATCCAATGCAGCAATGTAACCTTCCAAAACATCTCCGACAGCAACTGCAAAAGCCTGGTTAACCAAACTGTATGGAGGATGATCACTTGCTTCCGCTTCTGACTCAGTTTGCTCATTGCTTCTCAATGTGGCATCATCCATATTTAAGTTTGTGAAATGATTAACAAATTTACGGAGGAAAAAAACTTCACACCCCATGCAGCCTAAGGATGTAAGTATCTTCTCAAGAGCGAGTGTGCTTACAGACTGGTTCCACAGACTAGGAATTCTGTGAAACGTTCTGTCCGTTGGATCAGAACGAAAATTTTTGCATAGTTTGTCAATGCTTGTAAGAGATGACTCTAAACCTTGCAGAGTGTTCATTGTCAACCTTACTAAACTAGCCTCCTGAAGCATTCATGAAATCGTCAGTTCCTTAACAGACACTGTGAAAGGAAAACCATGCATAATAATATACAAATGATTCAGAAAATGCAACCTGTTACTGACTGGAAAACGTGTTACACTAAACGCCAATTTGGACTATTACCGTCCACTTAGATTTTTTATTTTGTGTGTTGTGTTACTGTTGGGAGCTTAAAAAGTTTAGCGTAAGTCTTTAACTACTAATCCAACATCTATATTGTTCAATCTCGAGATAGCAAAAATGTTGTGGTTCAAAATCTAAGTCATGAATAGAGACGAGAGACAGAAAATGTGGAATCTCAAAAATAAAATTTCACTTAAATCCCATGGCAATGACTGATTCAAATTAAGAGCACATATACATTGGTCAATCGGGTCACATCTAATGGAAGTGAACAGTCTAATATCAAGACACTCTAGGTGTCTATGTTGACACTACCACAAAAAATACGAAATTAAGATACATGAACGCAACTCGATAATTAGGCCTCTGTGATTTTGTATTTCTTCTCGCAGTCTCAGTTTCCTACTCTTTACACTAACCTAACACAAATAACGCAACACGAACTAGCACAAAATTTATACGCTGTTTCGCTAACAGCAACGTCAAATGCCCCGTAAAATGTGTCGATTAATAAGTATCAATTCCGAATAGGCAGCTAAAAATAAACATAAATCACAACATTAAGCTAAAACAACAGCATTTTATCTAAATGAGTCTTACAGAGACGGATGACGTGGCATAGAGGCTGGTTCTAGAAGAAGAAGATGACGTGGCGGGCAGGGGTCCACTTTCAGTAGGAATAGATTCCCAAGGTCTAGGTGGGAGGTAATATGGATCTTCGAGTTTTAAATTGTTTAATATTGATTTCAAATCTGTATCTACCACCGCCATGTCGCCGGAATTTCAAAATGTTGTTAGGGTTCCGGTTTGATTAATGGCCGGAGTTTGAGATGGTGGAATGTTTTTTGTTTTTTAAAATGTTTCCCTCAACTTTTATGATTTTAGCATATCTTTGTTTGGCGAAAACTTAAAATGAGAAGGATGAGAAATAATTATAACCACACATTTGAGATGCATCGACTTGATTTAGATGCATCTCTATTCATTTAGATGCATCCCAATTAGTTTCGAAAGTGATTTTGAAGTGAAAACGATGCAAAGTAATACTAAAACCAAATTTGACCCGCAGAGGACGAAAAATGTATAGCATTCGTCTAACTTGATGAAATGCATCTAATATATGTATATGCATTTAATTTTTTGCTAGAAAATATATTATGGTGCATCTAAAAGACTAGGGATGTATTTAATTCAAGTCGATGCATCTCAAATGTGTAGTTATAATTATTTCTCATCCTTCTCATTTTAAGTTTTCTTCTCATTTGATCCTTGGTCATCTTTGTTTTTCACTAGTTTTACTTTATGTGCCAAAAGATTTTTTTTTTTTTTTTTTTTTTTTTTTTTTTTTTTTTTTTATGTGGCAGTCACGGTGACACTTCGTTTAAGTCGCGTACTTTTTAGTCCAAGAAATTCGCTCAATCTGAATTATATGCACATTAAAAGATGGAATTATAAATATATCTTAATTGTCAAAAATATTACAGGGTCCCAAAAAATCACTTCGAAAAGATTAAGGTTAACTTGGGCTCTTACTCTTATCGGTTGAGAGGAGGTATTAGTGTATTAGTGGCGGGGGTTAGTCAATAAAAGTCAAAATAAGGGGCATTGTTCAACAAACAACGGGTTTCAATTCCCAATTTCCGTTATGTCCTTTGGTTAGTGCGCTTAGATTTTTCTCCCATTTCACACTAATAAATTCAACTTCCTTTCATTTTATCTTCTCCATCTTCTACTCACCTCATAGAAAATTCCACAACCTCTCATTCATCTTCTCCATCTCATCGAAGCCACCAACCTAACACTAACAAAAATTGTAGACGATTTCAGCATCGATTCATTGATGTTTTTGAATTTAAAAACATTGCTAAATTGTCCTAAAAGGTGGAAAGACGGATATCACTTCACGAGGGAGTGATAATGTTTTTTGTAAACTTTTAAATAAAACAACAAAAAGTTTTATAAAAAGAAATTTTTTATTAAAAATTTAAAAGAATCAAGAAACCTCCTTTCTTTTTTTTTTTTTTTTTTTTTTTTTTTTTTTTTTTTTTTCCTTTTTTTTATTCAAAAGTAAGTAAAAACAAAGCTTTCTCTCTCTTATGTATATATGTTTTGAATTTCATATCCGTTTATTCATTACATTTTGGGATTGATTGATTTGTAACTTTTGGTTAGAACACATGAACACGAATAGGGTTTTTGCGATTTAGAGTGTTTTGGATGTTAAGATAGGGTTAGGTGACTTAGTTTTGCGTTTAGAATCACTAAAAAGTTTAAGTCTAGACCAAATGTTCTGACCAAAGGTAGATAAGCATAACAACCAAAAGTATTTTACTAGGTACTAAAGATATCATAAATTATTTTACCTTGTCCAATAGGGTGAAAGGGGCCTTGAATTATTCAAAAACTTTTCCAATAGGTTTTGAAGCATAAATCTGAGAGAAAAGTTAGTCGAATGTTAAAAAGTATAAATTGCGTAAACGTGCATGATCACGAGCTTCGCCACGCATCTCAGAATACATATTTGTTGTGATCTCGAAAAAGTTAAAGCATTCATACACTGCAAACATTAATAGAACCTATCTTAACAAGCACTAAGTTTCATAAGAAAAACATTACTGACTGCATCTCTAATTTCAAGCCAGACAGTAGCTGAATGCCCTGAACTCTGGTTAGCTAATTTATTTCCATAATTCAAACTTCCATGCCCACCATTAGAAGCATTGGCCAAGACATGAGAGCTTCTACTACATCCAATGGTTGTAACTTGAGAAGCACATAAAACAACAAAATTGTAATATCATCAACTTCAGATATCATTGGTGATACTACACGTACGTAGAGAGTAGATTCAAAAACAGCAATCAAACATAAAAATAACATTCTAATGCAGTTAAAAACAAAAACTCAATTAACAACTTAGTTAATAAGCAAAATACAGGAGCATATAACAAGATTATCAAATATTTTTCACTCACACATTTCATCAAACACTTGGTGTGCAACTTGATCAAAAGGAATGTTAAACAACTTGATCCACATAATTAACAACCGATCAACAACATTATCAACCACAACAACATCAATCAAATCAGCTTCAGAAACAAACGGTTCATCAAATCAAAAGAAGACTGATGCGTGAGAATTGCACCAAGCTTTACCTCTCGAGGGATCTCGAGAAGCTTACAACCCCCACCAGGAAGTGTACATGATCATTGTAGTATAGTATAGTGACAAGTACCGGGGGATTGATCGTTCAACTCAGGAATAGTGTCGCTAGGATTAGAAAACCTAAAAACTAGGTCTAGAGGTGAGGGATGATTCTTTTTGTATTTTTATATTTTTATGAAAGCAAGTAAAATCTCGGTTTTTAGAGGAATGGGCAGAATTAGTTGATAGTCAACTAACCCAATAACTAAGATGCAATCAAAATAAAATAACAAAAATGAAAATAAACTAAATTACTAGTGGTGTGAACAGTAAATGGGAGAATTGTGTTTACTTAGATTTCACTACTCCTTAGATATCTTTTAAGGTTAATTACTTGTTACAGTTGCGTGGATGACAGATTGTATTCCTTAATACCATTCATGGGGTGGCGTACTTACTTCCCCAATCCTATAAGCTCTTACTTCACTCCTATGTCGAGCCGGCTAAGAAGCTCCTAACATGGGATCATTAGAATTCGCTCATGCATTAAATACAACCATAAAAACCTAGTACACATCGGTTCATGTTTCTTAAGACGTTCAAGCAAGTTACACAATGGAGATCTGCCAGTTTTCTTAAGCCTAACATTGAAATCATTCATCCATTACAACTATAAACAAGCAATCAACCTATAATCAACACCTAGGTTTCATTACATCTAAGCAAACACACAATAGATCTAGCCTAGCATGTTAAAATCAAGACAAGTGTAAGATATATTCAAACAACACATAGACATATTGAATGAATTGGAAGAAAACTTATCTCAATTGAACATGAAGGGTTTCAAGGGGTGAAAACCCTTGAAAATACTGTTACAAACGACCTAGGGTTTATTAGGTTCGGCCCTAGTATTCTCCACACAAGTCCCTCCTTTTATGAATGAAAAATAGAAAAGTATATATAAATTTTGTGAGGTGACGGCGTCAAGAGGAAAAATCTGACGCCGTCATCTCGTCGCCAATAAAGTTCTCGGACTGCCTAGATCTATATCTGACACCGTCATGTGTAATCATTTTCCAGGCCGTCACCAAATTTACTCTTGACGCCCTACTTCTGACGCCGTCACGTTTTCTCTGGGTCGTCATCCATTTTGCTCTTGACGCCGTCAAAAAATCCTTCTTGACGCCGTCATCTACTGTTTCCAGCAAGGAAAATTAAGACTTTGCCGTTTTCTTTACTTTTATGCTCCAAAAACGTCAAAAATGCTTCATTTTCTAGAATTCACTCCCAAAGTACCTAAAATCACAAAAGGAACGATTTAGGGCAATATTTGATCAAATAAATTCAATTCCGGGCTTAAATGACCCCCTAAAAAGGTTCATTTTTCGCCTCATCATATACCCTTACACTTGAGATTTGCTTGTCCTCAAGCAAATGAGCTTTTATTCTAGTCAAAATACAAGTTAGGCACTAATATAAAAGTAATTACAACAAATAATCGTTCCACTAAAGACTAAAGACAAGCACGGAGGTCATACACTAGCACCTCACAAATAGTGTTTAGATACTCACATCTCTCGGGTGTAATAAAGTATATATCACAATATGGAAATGGAAAACATCTCTCACTACCTGTCATAACAAAATAGATTACCATAGGCTTGGGAAAGGATCAAACCTCCACCACATGGCGTAAGCACCTAGGATAAACTATCAAAGAGGTCTTTTAAAGGGTTGTAACGTTAGGTGTAGGGATATGGAATACACGGTTTTGTTGGATATAGGCAATCTTTACTGGTGGCGAGCTAATCATCTTGGTTAATTACATGTACAATATGGCGTTGCTAAGCCAAGACTAGACTCGACTTAAGCTAATAAATGAAAAATAACAAAAACATAAAATAAACATAGAATGAAACGGGATGGTAGTCCGTATGTTTTTTCTCTTTTCTTTTTCTATTTTTTTTTTCTTTTTCTTGATTTTTTCGATTTTTTTTTTTTTTTTTTTTTTTTTTTTTTTTTTTTTTTTTTTTTTGCATACACTCTTACCCTACCATCCAAAATAATACATCATAGGGAATGAACATTCCCCTTACACTTGAATTTTTACATACTTTACAATAAACTAATCTAATGACTCGAATTAAGATAATCAAAACACTTAGAGTACTTTTAAGATTAACGAACATATGGGGGTAATAATATGATGTTCTTCCCCATTACTCCATAATAATAGTACTTTACCCATGAGTCCCAATCGTCCCAAAACAATATGTACAAGGTTGTAAGCTTCTCGAGATCCCTCGAGAGGTAAAGCCTGATACAATTCTCACACATCAAGTTTTTGGTGCCGCAGCCCGGGGAATAGTTATTTATCTAGGCTAGGATCTCTTTTTATTAGGTCTACTTGTTAGATTCCTTTCTAGTATGATTTTATTTTTATTCTCTAGGTTTTCTTTAGTCTATCTTATTTCTTCGTTCCTTTGTTCGTAAACTATCTCGATGGATAACAATAACATTGATCGTTTGATTCCTGTTATTCGTGTTTTTCGTCGCAGGATTTTCCAAATGCCCGCCCCAATCCCTTTAGTGGAAAATGAAAATTCACCTAACCTCTCGCCTAACCACCACTTTGACAATAATTCTGAAATAGAGGAGTCTGACCATGATGATGACCATAGGGCTAGTCCTTTTTACTATTCAGACTCCGATGAGGATCTAGACGATGGTGATGTGATTAATGAGGATAGGATGGAAGATGAAGTGAACCCTCTTAGGTATGTTGACCCTAGAACAAGGATTGAGTGTGATAGCTCATTCAATATGCAATTTCCTTGTAAGATTGGATTTAGGAGCTTTAATGCCTACCTTAACTCATCTCTCCCAATGAACATAATCTCGTGTAATGAATATAATAAAATCATGGTAGATGAGTTAGAATACAAAGGAGATAATGTTATTGCTAGAGCAATGTCATTGCACGTGTTTGTAGGAAGCTTTTTTTATCTTGTTGAGTTCATGGTTATGGAGAATCTAGGAAAATTTATCGATAGTAAGTTAACCCAAGTTGTGTTTGGGAAACCTTTCAAAAGGTTGACCAACCTTGATGAAAAACTTATGGAAGGGTTAATTACATTCTCGGATGGGGATAAAGATTTTGTCTACCAAATGCCCCGTGCACACCCTAGGTTCAAGGATTTTTCCATGGAGAAGTGTAGTAGGTATCCACCCCTAGAAATGCTAAGTGAGAATGATAAAAGAAAAGGGCTTAAATATACTCATGAAAAAAATAAAAGATATTATCGTGGATGTTTAGAGTTAAGCAATGATTATAAGAAAGATGAGGCGACTATTAGATGGCTCACCCTTGGTTATGTGAGCATAAGCGACACACGATAGCCCATGACCTTGAGTCTAGCTACAAGACTCGTAAATAAAGAAAAGCGCTTCTTGGGAGGCAACCCATGTTTTGTGTGATTTTTATTTTGTTTGTTTGTTATTTGCTTCCGTATGCATGCTTTATTTTTATTGTTGGTAGATCATATTTCAAACTAAAATGGTGAAAATACTTTATTTTGTTGTTTGGCTTTGTCTTAACTTCATCCAAATGTATTTCGCAAAAGATAAGTGTAAGGGGAAACCCCAAATATGTTTTTAAGAAACAAAATTGATCATGATTCTCCACAATATTAAGTGAACATGTATATTCGTATTTGTTATAGTCAAATGCTTGTATCGAGTCATAATGATGTTTTGCAGGATTTTCTAGGAAGTAGGACAAGGTTTTTCCAGAAATTTTCCGGAAACTTAACATAAGAATTTCTGCAGGTCACTTCTGACGGCGTCAGGAAGAAATTCCTGACGGCGTCACGTGTAAAAATCTGGAAATTTTACCAGTTTTATTTTTCTAACGGAGTCTTAAAGTTTTTGTTGAATCTTTAGTTTTATAATCTCCAGGAAATCTGCAACCATCATTCCACAAGCATTATATCTTACATTGTTTTCTAGGATTTGTAGCATATATAGATTGCCGCCGATTTTACGCGAGGTTGCCTTGTTTGTTTTCTCAGGTTTAACAGGTTATGTTTGACAAGAAGATGATTTATATTCTGGAAGGGAAGCTTTGATTGTTCATTTTCTTGGAGGAAGATCTAACCTTGTTACCATACTATCCACACCGAGCGAATCAGGGGAGTATTTGATTTCATTCTTTTACCTGTTTTACTTTTACATTCTTTACTTGAACATTGGGGACAATGTTCATCCTAAGTGTAAGGGGAAGGTAAATGATGATACCTTATAGATACACTTTCGCTTGAGTTTGTTTGTTTCATGGTAGATGTGTAATAAAACTATGAGAAATACTTGTTAGTGTAATTTTAGCGCCAAATTTAAATTTTTTTACAACATTTAGGAGTGAAACTTTAGCCTTAGCAAGCGTCTTATGGATAGGTGATCGTATGACTAGCACAAAACCGTACTATTAAGAAAAATTTTCCACCCAAATATGTGAGGTTCGCCTTTAGATTTGATAGGAAAAGCATTTACTATTAGTGCTTATGAGTGTACCGGTAGCATTTAGATTCTAGAACTTGCGTTAGTGATGCATCCCGAGACCGCTAGTGAGACTACATTCGTGTAGTAGGATTTACTACATGATAAGAGGCATTAGGATCACCCTTGTGTTAAACCTGTATCATAATCACTTGACCATTTAAGTCATATTACTTGGCTAGTTAAGTCAATTAATTTTTCCCACACCTTAGCGTTGTACTCATTTTTAGTACATGAAACCTCTAGTACACCCCTACGAGCCTATCTTTTCGTTTCTAACTTTAAGCATCTTACTTAAAGGAAGAATTTGTTACACCCTACTTAAATGTACACCCAAATCGCCTTAGCCTTCCGTGTATGCACTCATCTTTAGTGCATTATTGTTATTTGTTTAAACCCTTAGTTAATTATCTAATTGATTACATGGTTGCTAAGTCGAGTCATATCCTTGTACATATTGTTTTGGGACGATTGGGACTCATGAGTAAATACTATTATTATGGAGTAATGGGGAATAACATCATATTATTACCCCCCATATGTTCGTTAATCTTAAAAGTACTCCAAGTGTTTTGATTATCTTAATTCGAGTCATTAGATTAGTTTATTGTAAAGTATGTACAAATTCAAGTGTAAGGGGAATGTTCATTCCCTATGATGTATTATTTTGGATGGTAAGGTAAGAGTGTATGCAAAAAAAAATTACACTAACAAGTATACCTTGTTAGTGTAATTTTTCCCCGGCAGCGGCGCCAAAAATGGTAGGGTAAGAGTGATTTTCCCCGGCAGCGGTGCCAAAAACTTGATGCGTGGGAATTGCACCAGGCTTTACCTCTCGAGGGATCTCGAGAAGCTTACAACCCCCACCAGGCAGTGTACCTGATCGTTGTAGTATAGTATAGTGACAAGTACCGGGGGATTGATCGTTCAACTCAGGAATAGTGTCGCTAGGATTAGAAAACCTAAAAACTAGGTCTAGAGGTGAGGGATGATTCTTTTTGTATTTTTATATTTTTATGAAAGCAAGTAAAATCTCGGTTTTTAAAGGAATGGGCGGAATTAGTTGCTAGTCAACTAACCCAATAACTAAGATGCAATCAAAATAAAATAAGAAAAATGAAAATAAACTAAATTACTAGTGGTGTGAACAGTAAATGGGAGAATTGTGTTTACTTAGATTTCACTACTCCCTAGATATCTTTTACAGGTTAATTACTTGTTACAGTTGCGTGGATGACGAATTGTATTCCTTAATACCATTCATGGGGTGGCGTACTTACTTCCCCAATCCTATAAGCTCCTACTTCACTCCTATGTCGAGTCGACTAAGAAGCTCCTAATATGGGATCATTAGAATTCGCTCATGCATTAAATACAACCATAAAAACCTAGTACACATCGATTCATGTTTCTTAAGACGTTCAAGCAAGTTACACAATGGAGATCTGCCAGTTTTCTTAAGCCTAACATTGAAATCATTCATCCATTACAACTATAAACAAGCAATCAACCTATAATCAATATCTAGGTTTCATTACATCTAAGCAAACACACAATAGATCTAGCCTAGCATGTTAAAATCAAGACAAGTGTAAGATATATTCAAACAACACATAGACATATTGAATGAATTGGAAGAAAACTTATCTCAATTGAACATGAAGGGTTTCAAGGGGTGAAAACCCTTGAAAATACTGTTACAAACGACCTAGGGTTTATTAGGTTCGGCCCTAGTATTCTCCACACACGTCCCTCCTTTTATGAATGAAAAATAGAAAAGTATATATAGATTTTGTGAGGTGACGGCGTCAAGAGGAAAAATCTGACGCCGTCATCTCGCCGCCAATAAAGTTCTCGGACTGCCTAGATCTATATCTGACGCCGTCATGTGTAATCATTTTCCAGGCCGTCACCAAATTTACTCTTGACGCCTTACTTCTGACGCCGTCACGTTTTCTCTGGGTCGTCATCCATTTTGCTCTTGACGCCGTCAAAAAATCCTTCTTGACGCCGTCATCTACTGTTCCCAGCAAGGAAAATTAAGACTTTTAATTCGTTGTGTTTTGATGTGTGCAAAAACAATTTATCAATATATCAACAAACGTGAGGTCTAATTTATCATGAGACAAATAGACGTGAAGTAATACGAGTAAACCTTTTAGGAAAAAGATTACCTCGCAAAACTTGTGAAAGTGATATTTAAATTGTGAGACCGGGAAGTGATTTCCCGGGTCGTACCCCAACGAGGTGTGAATGGAAAGCTTCGAGTGAGATTTGGATTAAAATCTTGTATGATTGGAAAGATTATTTGGTGTTACGATACGTTAAATTAACGAAATTGGAAAATTAACGGACGAAGGTGAAAATAAATTAACCTAAGGTAAAACAAAAGTTAATTATCAAACTAGGGAAATCCTAAAACACTACGGGAAACATAATTAGGTATCGGGAATCCTAAAACGTAAACTAAATTAAAAACGTGACGTTTATTTAAAAATAAACGTCAACGCGTAAATTAAAACGTATAAGTTAAGCTAAAAACGTCCTACGGGTTTACGGATAATTTTCTAACATACTAAAAGACAAAAGAAATTTTTAGGAAAAAGAAAATTATTTTTTTTTGACTTTTTATTTAATTAATATTGATTAAAAACTATTTTTACTAAATCAAATTATGAAAAATACTAAACTATGTTAGAAAATTATGAAAATTTTTGGAAAAGTGATTTGGCTGATAAGAAATGAAATAAAAATAAAAATGATTGAAAAAGCTCACGAATAAGCTAGGAATAAGCTTGGCAGCTTATTTAGCTTTATTACCACACAAACACTACAAAAGAATTGAATGTGCAAACTATGGTGGAACTGGTGCCCCAGAGCTAATGGTTAGGGAGGTTGTGTTTGTGTCGTTGGTACCCTAGAGGTCAGGGGTTCGAAACCCACTTTTTGCAAATATTTCCAAAACCCTTTTTTTACGATTCTTTTCTTTCTTTTTTTGTTTTTGCTTTCCTTTAACACAAACACAAACACTGAATAATTTTTCCTTTTGAAAACAGATAACAACAACAGAGATTTCTAAACAAGCTCAAGATAATCAATTCAAACTTTCTTTGTTTTCTTATCCATGTAACTTCCAAATTGAAATTACCAAACAAAGAAGCTTAAACAAGCTGTGAGCTTGCATAAGCAGAACAACAACAAGCAGGCTACCACTTATCAACAACAATAACAATACCAAGATTCAACAAGATCACTTTAGAACAATAACTAGAGCACTGTAGCAGCAGTGGTCAAACAAGCCAAGAAATGGCTCAAAATAAGCAGTTAAGGCCAAACAAATTCCTAGATCTTATTTTCTACCAAGGTGGCTTTCTAAATCAACAACTAACACCCAAAATTCCTCAGAATTGACCAAGATGTGATCAATTGAAGTTTTGGGTCAAACTGGGTACAGGGTAAGACCTTTCCCTGCAGGTCTGTTTGGAGGGATGGGGGACCCACTTAGAAAAATCACAAAATTATAAGAGTTGTGGGACTCTAAAGTTTAGTTGGGGGGGAATAACTTGTGAAAAATTCAAGGCCTGAATCCAATCCTAAAAATCAAAACAATTCGTTGAATTTTTGGAAAAATCTGAGATTTTCACAATTGACTTTTTTGAAATTTTTTGCACAGCTTGACTAAATTGAATTTCTAAGGAACCTAGATGATTAAATAAGCTTAACTAGCCCTAACTTAACCTAACTAAGGCAACTTAAACAAAATTAGAGCTAAATGAGAGCTTTTGACTCACTCCAATTACAACAGTTAAGCTGCAATGGGGTTCAAGGAGAGATTTTGACTTTTTGCTAGAAGGGACTAATTTTTGCTACTTGACCAACCTACATAGCTTCTATAAGGCATGTTTCAGCTGAGGGTAACAACAAAAACACCTCAGCATGTTTTGAATTAGCAAATGCCAAACACCCCTTCTAAAATTGTTTCCAAAGCATTTTAAAGATTTTTTACCAATTAACATTCAACTTAAGCTTACTACTGAATATCAATCTAAAATAAGCTTACTTAAGCAGAAAACAATAAATTTTAACAACTAATACCACTTAACACCAATAATTATTAAAATGGAATGAAACCTACTTGAGATCCAAGCTAGAGGAAAGCTGAGAACCAGGAATCAAAAGGATCACCTAAATGCTCCCCTGAGCTCTAGACCAACTCCTTCATAGCCATAAATGCTACTGCTTCTTCTTCCATTCCTCAATCTCTTTATTATATATTTTTTTTATTTTCTTTCTAATTTTCTGTCTTTCTTTTCTTTTTTTACTTTCTTGCTTTCTTCTGATTCAAACAAACTTACCAACACTAAAGGAATATTTTAAAACAAAGATTAAGAGCATTTAAATCACAAATGAAATAACTAGAAAAATTGAGATAAAATCGGATTTGAACTAAACTGAAATTAAACTTTCATTAACTTTAAAATTAAGAAGTACAATGCTAAAAAACAAAGGAGAAAGCAGAAAATTAGCTAAGATTGGATGCCATTTAGGCTTACAAGAGCATACTATTTATACTACTATGTGGGTAGGTAGGAAATACACTTCTTGTGCTTCTTCTTTGGAATTAGGGCAACAAAAACACTTCCTTGGACCTTGTGAACAAATCCTCACCCTTCAATTGCCTCAGAAGTGATCATAGCCTTTAAATTTATTTTTGGCGCCAAACAGTTATGGGTGGATTGCCAACGTGGAGGGTTAGGTATGGGTTTGTGGGTGTAGTGGGATTGGGAAGATGAAGGGGAGACAAAATATGAGAGTGATTGGGAGATGGTGATGGTTGGTTATGGCGGGGAGTGAGTTTGCAGGTTCACGGGGTGGAGGGGAAGGAAAGGGATGGTTTTACCTGTGTTTTGACCAAGGAATAATATACGTTTTTATTATTAAACGTATAAAGTTTTGGGTGGGCTTGGGGTATTGTTTTTGGGCCCAGGTTGTTTTGTATTTGGACTTGGGAGAAATAATATAACTTGGTCCGTTTGGTTGTAATTGCTAAACACAAGGACCACTTTTGCACTTTGCCAAAACTTGAGGGGTATTGTTTGCCAGATTTCCAAACTCAATTCAAGGGACCATTCCTGTCAAGTTAGATAAACCAAAGGACCATAAATACAATTTTCCAAATTTGAAACACCAGGGACCAAAATTGCCAATTTGCCAAAGTACAGGGACCAAATGTGTAATTTTCCCAAAGTTTTCACCCAAGGATCACATTTGATAAATTTTGACTTTTAAATGCCTTGGGTTGACTTTTCTTTCATTTTAAAACTTCAGGGACTAGGTTTGTCAATTTATGAAACTTGAGGGACTGAAACTGCCAATTATGCAAACTTTGTTTGTTTTTCATTTGTTTTACTCATTTTGCATCAGAAACACATAAAACACGATCTTTGAGATTTTCTTTGTATTTTGGTGCGTTTTTGAGTGTTTTTAAACGTTTTGCAGTTCAGATTTGACTAAAAATGATGAGTATTTACACACTCATCAATCCTCCACACTAAACTATTGCTAGTCCCTAGCAATCTTTTGTGAAAATTAATGGATTTGAAGTCTCTTTACCAAAAGCCATTACTTCTGGAGTAGCCGAATGTTTTGGTTCAAGTAAGAATTATGGTCCATCCAATAACCATATGATTTTGAGCAAACCACCAGCTTTCAACGGTTTTGATTTGTCTTTACCAGAAGCCGTTTGCTTCTGGACTAGCCAACTCTTGATGGAACAGTCAACATCTTGGTGAGTTGATTTCCAATTATGGTTTTTCCACTGCCTTTACCACAAGCCATAATCTTGCGGGCTAGCCAACTTATTTACTTTTGAGGATATGGCGAGTTGAGGTACCATACAATTTTGGGCAAATTGTAAGCCATCAACGGGTTTGAGTTATCTTTACCAAGAGCCGTTTGCTTCTGGATTAGCCAATCCTTTTGTCGTTTAGACACGGCGGACTCATAACCACAAATTTTTTTTGAAATAAAGTGATTTTTTTTTTCAAATTTTTGGCCAAAAACGGGGGTACTAGACGGTATAATTTGATAAAATTCGCTAGAATTTTCCCCTCCCCCACACTTAGAATTGAACGAAAGAAGATAATATTAGAAGCTAACTGTGGGAACGTCATTTTTCATTTTTCACTTTATTTATACAAACACACATTTTTTTTTGATGAAGATATATACATTGCAAATAGCTGCAGGGGGTGGCCACTCCCCCACACTTGGGTGTTAGAAAGTAGAAAGAAATCAGAGACATGGGTGAAAACCCATGTTGTTGCTACTGTTTTTGTTTACCGAGTCACTAGCTTGACTCGACCCCGAATTCATTGGTCCATGGGGAAAGTTTGGAGGTCCGGGACAATGGGTGGTATGTCCCCTCCAAAATAATGCTTCAACCGATGCCCATTTACTTTGAAATTTGGACCGTCATTTTGAGATAAGTCGACGGTGCCGTAAGGAAAAACTTTGGCAACGGTGAAAGGTCCAGTCCAGCGGGTTTTAAGCTTATCCGAAAATATTTTTAACCTAGAGTTAAAAAGAAGGACTCAGTCACCAACGTTGAAAACGCGGTTCTTGATTTTGGAGTCGTGGATCTTCTTTGTTTTCTCTTTATAGATTAAAGAGTTTTCGTAAGCTTGATCACGAAGTTCATTTAGTTCATTGAGTTGAACTTTCCTATGATTACCCGGAGACTTGAGATCGAAATTGGCATTCTTTAAAGCCCAATAAGCCTTGTGCTCGAGCTCAATCGGTAGATGACATGCTTTTCCATACACGAGCTTATAAGGAGTACACCCGATGGGTGTTTTATAAGCCGTGCGAAAAGCCCATAGAGCATCATCTAACTTGTCTGACCAAGAGGCACGGTTTTCGCCTACAGTTCTTTCAAGAATTCTTTTCAAACCACGGTTTGAAACCTCCACTTGCCCACTTGTTTGTGGGTGATAAGCGGTAGCAAGTCGGTGAGTGACACCATACTTGAGCATGACTTTTGCAAATTGCTCGTTGCAAAAGTGAGTACCGCGATCACTAATGATAGCGCGGGGAGTTCCAAACCTAGAGAAGAGAGATTTCAAAAACTTCATAACTACTCGGGCATCGTTGGTTGGGAGAGCTTTGGCTTCGACCCATTTTGACAAGTAGTCAACGGCCACGAGTATGTACTTGTTCCCTCGTGAAGACGGGAACGGCCCCATAAAGTCTATGCCCCAAACATCAAAGATTTCACAAACTTGGATGACAATTTTTGGCATTTCATCCCGTTGTGTTATCTTTCCTTGACGTTGACACGAGTCACAAGATTTGACTAAGTCATGGACGTCTTTGTAAATGGTGGACCAATAAAAACCGGATTCAAATACTTTTCGAGCGGTGTAGTTTGGGCCATGATGTCCCCCGGTGGGTCCATTATGACAAGCCTTAAGGATTTCCATGGCTTCTTGGCCATGAACACGCCTACGAATAACCTGATCCGCACAGATCTTAAATAGATAGGGGTCGTCCCAAAAGTAATGATTCACATCTTTGAAAAATTTGTTCTTTTGGTGGGACGACATCCCTTTAACAACAAAATTCCCCGCATGGTAGTTTGCAAAGTCGGCAAACCATGGGGTACTAGAATCACCACGAGAAGAAATCACATTAAGTGTCTCGAGAGGAAATGTTTCATTTATTTCCTTTTTCTCAAGAACACCTTGATGAGGATTTTCCAATCGGGAAAGATGGTCAGCGACGAGGTTCTCGGCTCCTTTTTTATCACGAATTATGATATCAAATTCTTGTAGGAGGAGAACCCAACAGAGCAATCTCGGCTTTGCGTCTTGCTTGGCAAAGAGATATTTGAGAGCCGAGTGATCCGTGTACACTATGCATTTAGTTAAGATTAAGTATGGCCGAAACTTCTCAAACGCATACACCACGGCTAGTAATTCTTTTTCCGTTGTGGTGTAGTGAGCTTGAGCTTCGGTCAAGGTTTTGCTTGCATAATGAATCGGCTGAAAATGTTTGGTTTTTCGTTGCCCCAAGACCGCACCTATGGCAAAGTCACTTGCATAACACATAAGTTCGAAAGGTAGGTCCCAATCGAGGGCAACTAGAATTGGTGCCTCGGTAAGCTTTTTCTTGAGAGTTTGAAAAGCTTCGATGCACTCATCGGAAAAGACAAACGGAGTCTCTTTTTCAAGAAGTCGGGTCATACGCCTAGCTATCTTTGAGAAATCTTGGATGAATCTACGATAGAAGCCGGCATGACCCAGGAAACTCCGAACACCTTTAACAGTAGTGGGAGGAGGAAGCTTAGCAATGACATCGATTTTAGCTTTATCAACCTCAATCCCACTCTTAGAAATCTTATGGCCAAGGACAATTCCTTCCTTGACCATGAAATGACTTTTCTCCCAATTTAGACTAAGATTTGTATCTTCACATCTTTGAAGCATTTTGTCTAAATTGGTGAGACACGATTTGAATGAATTCCCAACGACCGAAAAATCATCCATGAAGACCTCCATTGTTTTCTGGATCATGTCGTGAAAGATGGCCATCATGCATCTTTGAAACGTGCCCGGAGCATTACACAAGCCAAAAGGCATGCGTCGATAAGCAAATGTTCCGTATGGACACGTGAAAGTCGTTTTTTCTTGATCTTGAGGATCGATGGGAATTTGGAAATAACCCAAAAAACCATCAAGGAAACAATAGTATTCGTTTCCCGCCAATCTTTCGAGCATTTGATCCATGAAGGGTAGAGGGAAGTGGTCTTTACGGGTGGCGTCGTTCAATTTTCGATAATCAATGCAAACGCGCCAACCCGTCACCAATCGAGTAGGAATCAACTCATTATTATCATTTTTAACAACCGTTATACCACCCTTCTTGGGCACACAATGAACGGGACTCACCCAAGGACTATCCGAGATAGGGTAAATTATACCAGCATCAAGAAGTTTTATGACCTCTTGCTTGATAACCTCGTGAATTTTAGGATTTACCCTTCTTTGTTGTTGAACTGCCGGTTTAAAGTCATCCTCCATCAAAATCTTGTGCATACAAAATTCCGGGTTGATACCCTTGATGTCGGAAAGTCTCCAAGCAATGGCTCGCTTGTGTGACTTTAAAACCTTGAGAAGAGCGGCTTTGTTTTCCTCATTCAAGTCCTTAGCAATTATGACGGGAAACTTATCGTCACCCTCCAAAAATGCGTACTCGAGATGAGGCGGAAGTTCCTTGAGTTCGACCTCAGGAAAGTCATCAGTTTTTTCAACATCTTTGACTTCCATGTTATGAAGTTCTTTTGGAGGAAGAGATGATGGATCATCATTAAGCAACTTCTCAAGTAGAAGTATGTCTTCCTCGGGATTGATAGAATCATGATCAACATGAGAATCACATGACAAACAAGCTTCAATTTCTTCCAAAATGAAGTCACCTCCCAAAAATGGAGTGAGAGAGGGGGAAGAGTCATCAATGGTAGAATTTATTGATCCTTGCACATTTAACACTTTTTCAAAATAGTCATCGCATGCAAAATCGATGACATCAAGTCGGTTAATTTCTTCTCGTTCAAGTTCGAGAAGATCTTTTGAAGTGTTTTCAATGTTAATGACCAACTTTTCATCGCCAACTCTTAGAGTCATTTCTCCTTCGAAGACGTCGATTAATGCACGAGCCGTTTTTAAGAATGGTCTTCCCAAAATAAGGGGAACACGAGGATCGGCATCAAAATCAACGACTACGAAGTCGGCAGGAAAATGGAACTTGCCAACCTTCACAAAGACATCTTCAGCAATACCCTTCGGAACCGTAACCGATCGGGTTGCTAATTCTAGAGTCATTCGTGTTGGTGTAAGCTCGGGAAGTGAAAGTTTTTGCCAAATAGAGAAAGGCATGAGATTTATGCTAGCGCTAAGATCGGCCAAGGCGAAGCACTCTTCAAGCTTTTGGAAATCACAAGGAATGAGAAATTTTCCGGGGTCTCCTAATTTTTCGGGGAGTTTCTTTAGAAGCACCGCCGAACAATTTTCATTCAAACGAGTTTTAGTGAGTTCAAACAATTTCTCTTTATTACTTAGAAGACTCTTGAAAGTGGAAGCAAACTTGGGTATATAGAGAAGAGCATCCGCGAAACTAATGTCGAAGTGTAGTTTTTGAAATATTTCGAGAAACTTCTTCATTTGATCATTAGTTTGCTCACGGAGTCTTTGATCATTTAAACGCGAAGGGTAAGTTATTGAAGCTTTTGGTTGAACGGGATTTTCCGGAGGTTCAAAAACAATTCCCGGTTTGGATTTGGTTTTTGGGACAACATGAGGTTGGACGTGTGTGGTACTTTGTGGGCTAGTAATTTGCACTTTGTCCTTTATAGCCTCAGGTTCACGTTCCACTACCTTAGGAGGAGAAGTAGATGAGGTAGTAGGAATCGCGGGTCCATCATAAGAAACACCACTACGGGTTGTGATCGCCTTTACATCGCCCTTCGGGTTGGCGATTGTGTTGCTTGGTAGCGTTCCCGATCCCGAAGGTCGATCATTTAAAGACTTCTTTAATTCAGAAATTTGACCGATCAACAACCTGTGTTGTTTCTTCTTGAGCTTTCATAAATTGTTTCAATAACTCATCGGTTGATGATTGAGTTTGAACAACGGCTTGGTTTTGATGAGAAAAATTTTGAGCTCGGTTGTTTTGATTGAAACCTTGATTTTGAAAATTTCCATGGTTTGGGTTACCATGAAAATTGTTTCCTTGATTGAAATTACCATAACCTTGGTTTCTATTCAAGTTTCCTTGATTTTGAGAACCTTGATTGTAATTTCCCCCTTGATTTGGAAATTGATTCATAGGGGCCTGAAATTGGTTTTGAACATTCGGGTTTCTTTGTTGTTGATTTTGATTGAATCGATTTGGATTATTGGGTTGAGAAAAACCGGGTGGACCACTTTGATTGTTAGCACGGTAATTTGGTTCCATTTGAGGACGGTATTGGTTACCTCCTTGATTAGAACTATCGGCTATCGCATTAACTTCAAATGGATTGCCATCGGTGGCAGTACAATTGTAATATGCGTGTTGTAACAACTCGTAATTTTCCACGTCTTCAGTTATTTTCAAACTTCGACAATTTACTATTCACCGATTACTATTCATCATTTCACTATTCATCTCCAAAATTTTTATTACATATTCTCGTAAGTTAAACTATTTTAACGATAATCCGAGAGTTTGACGCTCGTCGGATCATTTCTGCAAAAATCACGAAGCCGTGTCCGAGATTTACTTTTAGGTTTAAACGTCATTCCAGCATCCCGATATGTCCATAAAACACTATAAACGATAGAAATATGATTTTCTCTCATTTTACGACAATTTTAAAAGTTTTGGAATTTTACGTTTTCCAGTTCAGCGTTTTACGCGTTTTAAACCCGCGTTTCCAGTTTTAACAGCATTTAAGCAACCCGATGGAACTTACCATTCATTTTATATTTTATTATGGAGTATTTTGACAATTTTAGTCATTCTTTCAAGTTTCATATTTTTACGATACCCGGATTTACGTTTCGCGATTTAACACTTTACGGTTAGCGATTATCGGAACCAAAATTGACTCCGTGAACGAGATATTATCAAACTTCCTTCATACTCATCCTAAATATCTAACAAATATCTAGATACTTATACTTGACATTGAAATTACAATCATACCCTTTTGTTGAAATTACCAAACTACCCTTGGACTATATAAGGAAATAACTAGCTAATAATTCATTTTTATCACAAAAATCAATCTTTCTTCTCTCTTGCTCAAAACCCACGACCCAAAACAGCAACATACACCATTTGGATCTTGATTCTTGGCCATTTCATCCATTAGAAGTAAACCTTATGATCCTAGCTCGATCCTAGTGTGTTACAAAGGGGTTTTGGGTTAATAATCTTGAAGTTATTACAAGGTTTTCATCATCTTTTTCACATAACACTTCAAGTAAGCTTACATATTATTTTCATCACTTTCATACATGTATTTTTGATCCATTACAATTGTCATATAGATTTATGCAAGTATACATAGGTTGTCATACCACTTTTTATATATTTTCTAATTATAATGAGTTTTTGATTATCCTATAATTAATCCCATGAACTCCACTAATTTTAGTGATGTTTAGGACCCCATGACACCCTAAGAAGGTGCATGGTAGGATTGAGTAATTGTGGAGTTGATTTGGAGTAGTTTGGTAAAGATTTGAACAAGTTACAAATTAGGAAAATCAATTTTTGAAACAATATATAAGCTACTGTCCCAAAACGCCAAATATAGAAAACTCAGGGGTTTCCGGGTAACATTGGGCTATAGAATCAGAAAATACTTTCAAAAACAAAGCCGTGGGCGAAAGAACGGATTAAAACGAGTTTATAACGAAGGAGATATAATTTTTGCAAGTTTAACGACGAAAACTATTTTCTGAAAATTGTACTTGCTGTCCCACGATTTTCAAGGACAAATCTGAGGTGTAAAACTTGATCTAGCCATCCCAAATTATCAAAAATATATTAGTATGTTGTCCCACGATTCCAGGGATATAAAGAACTTAGAAAACAAGCTTATAACGACCAAGATATACACGTTTCAAAATCGACGAAACTCTATTTATTTCTATCATTTTTTTAGCGAAATATTACTAAGTATAGAAAAACAGTTTTTGTAATATGTCATGTTGAGAGCCGTTTATCTTATTGATAAACCCATTTCTGGAAAATTTACATCTCTAACAATAAGTTAGTTCACCCAGCCTAGTTTCCAAAACATCCAACCGTTTATCAAAATGATTTATAGCAAATAACTTATAGCCTTCCAAACTTTCCCGAAAACTGCCCAGAATCTGCCAAAACAGCCCAAACACCTCACTTGACGGCTATTTTCCTTTATGATCGAGACCCGTATGGACAAACTTTAGTTCTATGACTTTTTAGATAAGGTGGAAATCTTTCCAAAACTACTGAGATTCTTTCCTAACTCTTAATATTCACCATTTTGCGACTAGTTTTGCGAGACCATTTGGTCATATTTTCAAAGCAATGAAAATGTTATTTTTACGTCGAAAACCTTATATTTGCTGATAGAATATCAAACGAGGATCGTGGAGAACCGTTTCAACCTATTTACATGGAAAGTGTTTATTAACCTAACGAGACGTCAAAAACGTATTTTTCGACGATTAGCGTTATTTTCAAAACTAACGAATGGTATCGATAACATACGTACTTGCATGTATAGCATTGTATCATTGCTTACCTTAGATCATATCATTCATATTAGGTTGTGGCTAGAGTTCACGCCTTATTTCTGTTCATACATTTTGTCATCATATCGCTTGTAGCAGGTGAGTATTCACGAACCCCTTTTTCTAACTATTTTAATCGCTTTGGGGTGGATGCATGAATTATTACTTGAACACTTTGAACATTGTTTTGAACCCTTTGATTATTATGAACTCTTTTGACTTGTCTTGACCTTATAACTTGTTTAGAACTCTTGAACTCAACTTGAACTTTTGAACTTAATGTACCATATGTACTATGACCTATAGTCTCGCCATTTTTGGTGGAGCGTGCAAAGTCTCACCTTATTGGTGGAGCGTTCTTAACCCTAAAGTCTCACCTTATTGGTGGAGCGTGCAAAGTCTCCTATGTTTGGAGCGTTCTTAGTTGTATATAATAGTTGTATGATGTACTGTTCGTACATTCGCATTGTTCGACACCTATTAGTAGTACGGATAGCGCTATTAGAGGTCGGCTAACCTCTCGTCCACTATGTTATGGGACGCATATTATTTAATTAGGGGCTTTGCATGGCATACATTATTATATATGTGGTTCTTATATTGTGACTTATTATGACCACGGGTGCTTGACTACAAGACATAATATTTGACAATGCCTTTGGCTTGTGAACTTTCTCAAATGGTTTCTCATATTATATAAAACGTGTGTGCTCACCAACTATTTTCATAGTTGACCCGTTTTCTCTCATGCATTTCAGGTGATCGTCAGCAAGCTTTTCTTCAAGGTCTTTGCATAGTGAAGTTTTCACATGTCACTACGGATCATTATGTACTAAAATGCTATCTTTTGGAAATCAAACTTTATGTTTTAAATTGCCAAGGTCGGCTATAACAATGTTGTAATGATATACTTTTTCTTTAATGTAAATTATGGTATTGTTCTATTTCTCTTTGGCAATGTATATTGATTCGTTGCACCTCGTGTTTCCGCCTTCGGCGAGGGTGTGACAGATTGGTATCAGAGCCAGAGGTTATAGAGAATGCTGATTTTTCTAAAATAAAAATCGCAACTATAACCAAAATAATATTTTTCTTAAACACCAAAAATCATACGAGTCGACTAGTCCTAGCATTGCATTATTAATCCTCAAGTATGCATAGCCTGATCACCTATGTATAATTCAGGAAGAATCATGCGATGATGGGAGTAGTAGTCAAAGATCATGTCTGGTCGGGTCTAGAGAGTCTGGTCACCTGAAATTGCATTGGTCGGGTGGGTATGGATAACCTGTTTATATGTTTCAGTTTGTGTTACCGTACCCTATATATGCATTTATGTATATGATTTCTCTTTGCTACCTTACGCCTCGTTAGATTAAGCATGCCTTTGTTTCCGTCATTTTACGATCTCTATGTCACGATTGTCATTGTACCGTACATCATCCGTCATCGTTCATGTATCGCTCACTCAACCAACTATTTTTGGTCTATCGCAGAATCAGGACAACATGCCGGGTACATTCTTTTGAACGACCTCCTCACTCCACTACCCCTTTATGTTGAGTGCATGACTTATTTCCATTTCTTACCAAGTTCGGCGAGGGTGTGACACGTGTGGACCACCACAAGTAACGCAAACTTCAACCTTTTTGACTTCGGCAGGTTGAGAAGAAACTTTCTTCGTTTTGGTGAGAATCAAAGCATGAATAGCTTCCGTGAGCTTGTCAAGCCTAGCATCGGTGCTAGATTGAGCCACGGGTGATGAGGTAGAAGGACCAACATTCACTTGAGAAACAACCGATTTGCTTCGTGGAATGCTGATGCGTGGGGTTTGCACCAGGCTTTACCTCTCGAGTACCGGGGGATTGATCGTTCAGCTAGGAATAGTGTAGCTAGGATTAGAAAACCTAAAGACTAGGTCTAGAGATGAGGGATGATTCTTTTTGTATTTTTATATTTTTATGAAAGCAAGTAAAAATCTCGGGTTTTAAGGAGTTTGGCGGAATTAGTTGCTAATCAACTAACCCAATACTAAGATGCAATCAAAATAAAATACTAAAAATGAAAATAAAACTAATTAAACTAAGGTTGTGAGCAATATGTGGGAGAATTGTGTTTACTTAGATTTCACTACTCCCTAGATATCTTTTACACGTTAATTACTTGTTATAGTTGCGTGGATGACGGATTGTATTCCTTAATACCATTCATGGGGTGGCGTACTTACTTCCCCAATCCTATGAGCGCCTACTTCACTCCTATGTCGAGCCGGCTAAGAAGCTCCTAACATGGGATCACTAGAATTTGCTCATGCATTAAATACAACCAATAAAACCTAGTACACATCGGTTCATGTTTCATAAGACGTTCAAGCATGTTACACAATGGAGATCTGCCAGTTTTCTTAAGCCTAACATTGAAATCATTCATCCAATACAACCATAAACAAGTAATCAACACATAATTAACATCTAGGTTTCATTAGATCCAAGCAAACACAAGAGAGATCTAGCCTAGCATGTTGAAATCAAGACAAGCACAGGATATAGTCAACCAACACATAGACATATTGATTGAATTAAGAGAAGACTTATCTCAATTGAACATGAAATGATTCAAGGGGTTAAAACCCTTGAAAGCACTGTAAAATATGACCTAGGGTTTACAAAGTTCGGCCCTAGTTTCTCCACACAAGTTCCTCTTTAATGAATGAAAAATAGAAAACTATATATAGATTTTGATAGGTGACGGCGTCAAGAACAAATGTCTGACGCCGTCATCTCGCCGCCAAATAGTTCCTCGGACTGCCTAGATCTGGGTCTGACGCTGTCATGTGTTTCCCTTGTGCAGGCCGTCACCAAATTAACTCTTGACGCCCTTGTTGTGACGCCTTCAGGTTTGCACTGGGTCGTCATGGTTTTTACTCTTGACGCCGTCAGGATCTTCCTCTTGACGCCGTCAGGTTCTGTTCTCAGCATGGAAAATTAAGTCTTTGGCGTTTTCTTCACTTTTATGCTCCAAAAACGTCCGAATTGCTTCCTTTTCCAGATTTCACTCCCAAAGTACCTAAAATCACAAAAGGAGCGATTTAGGGTAATATTTGATCAAATAAATTCAATTTCGGGCTTAAATGACCCCCTAAAAGTGGTTCATTTTTCGCCTCATCATATACCCTTACACTTGAGATTTGCTTGTCCTCAAGTAAATGCGCTTTTATTCTAGTCAAAATACAAGTTAGGGGTCATTTAACACTAATATAAAAGTAATTACAACAAATAATCGTTCCACTAAAGACCAAAGACAAGCACGGAGGTCATACACTAGCACCTCACAAATAGTGTTTAGATACTCACATCTCTTGGGTGTAATAAAGTAATATCACAATATGGAAACGGAAAATATCTCTCACTACCTGTCATAGCAAAATAGATTACCATAGGCTTGGGAAAGGATCAAACCTCCACCACATGGCGTAAGCACCTAGGATAAACAATCAAAGAGGTCTTTTAAAGGGTTGTAACGTTAGGTGTAGGGATATGGAATACACGGTTTTGTTGGATATAGACAGTCTTTACTGGTGGCGAGTTAACAATCTTGGTTAATTACATGTACAATATGGCGTTGCTAAGCCAAGACTAGACTCGACTTAAGCTAATAAATAAAAAATAACCAAAACATAAAATAAACATAGAATGAAACGGGATGGTAGTCCGTATGTTTTTTCTCTTTTCTTTTTCTAATTTTTTTTTCTTTTTCTTGTTTTTTCGATTTTTTTTTTTTTTTTTGCATACACTTTTACCCTACCATCCAAAATAATACATCATAGGGAATGTAAATTCCCTTTACACTTGAATTTTTACATACTTTACAATAAACTAATCTAATGACTCGAATTAACAAAATCAAAACACTTGGAGTACTTTTAAGATTAACGTACATATGAGGGTAATAAATGATGTTCTTCCCCATTACTCCATAAAATAAGTACTTTACCCATGAGTCCCAATCGTCCTAAAACAATATGTACAAGGATATGACTCGACTTAGCAACCATGTAATCAATTAGATAATTAACTTAGGGTTTAACAAATAACAATAATGCACTAAAGATGAGTGCATACACGGAAGGCTAAGGCGATTTGGGTGTACATTTAAGTGGGGTGTAACAAATTCTTCCTTTAAGTAAAATGCTTAAAGTTAGAAACGAAAAGATAGGCTCGGAGGGGTGTACTAGGGGTTTCGGGTACTAAAAATGAGTACAACGCTAAGGTGTAGGAAAAATTAATTGACTTAACTAGCCAAGTAATATGACTTAAATGGTCAAGTAATTATGATACGGGTTTAACACAAGGGTGATCCTAATGCCTCTTATCATGTAGTAAATCCTACCACACGAATGTAGTCTCACTAGCGGTCTTGGGATGCATCACTAACGCAAGTTCTAGAATCTAGATGCTACCGGTACACTCAAATGCACTAATAGTAAATACTTTTCTATCAAATCTAAAGGCGAAACTCACATATTTGGGTGGAAAATTTTTCTGAATGGTACGGTTATGTGCTAGTCATACAATCTCTTATCCATGAGACGCTTGCTATGGCTAAAGTTTCACTCCTAAATGTTGTAAAAAATTTTAAATTTGGCGCTAAAATTGCACTAACAAGTATTTCTCATAGTTTTATTACGCATCTACCATCAAACAAACAAACTCAAGCGAAAGTGTATCTGTAAGGTATCATCATTTTACCCCCCTTACACTTAGGATGAACATTGTCCCCAATGTTCAAGTAAGGAATGTAAAAGTGAAATAAGTAAAACAAATGAAATCAAATACTCCCCTGATTCGCTCGGTATGGATAATAAGGTGGCCAGGTTAGATCTTCCTCCAAGAAAATGAACAATCAAAGCTTCCCTTCTAGAATAATAATCATCTTCTTGTCATACATAAACTGTAAAACCTGAGAAAACAGACAAGGCAACCTCGCATAAAATCGGCGGCAATCTACATATGCTAATAAATCCTAGAAAACAAAATAAGATATAATGCTTGTGGAATGATGTTTGCAGATTTCCTGGAGATTATAAAACTAATAATTCAACAAAAACTTTAAGACTCCGTTAGAAAAACAAAACTGGTAAAATTTCCAGATTTTTACTCGTGACGCCGTCAAGAGTAAACTCGTGACGCCGTCAGAAGTGACATGCAGAAATTCTTATGTTAAGTTTCCGGAAAATTTCTGGAAAAACTTGGTCCTACTTCCTGGAAAATCCTGCAAAACTTCATTATGACTCGATACAAGCATTTGACTCTAACAAATACGAATATACATGTTCACTTAATATTGTTGAGAATCATGATCAGTTTTGTTTCTTAAAAAACATATTTGGGGTTTCCCCTTACACTTATCTTTTGCAAAAATACCTTTGGATGAAGTTAAGACTAGGCCAAAAAACAAAGTAAAGTATTTTCACTATTTTAGTTTTGAAACATGATCTACCAACAATAAAAATAAAACATGCATACGGAAGCAAATAACAAACAAACAAAATAAAAATCACACAAAATCATGGGTTGCCTCCCAAGAAGCGCTTTTCTTTATTTACGAGTCTTGTAGCTAGACTCAAGGTCATGGGTCACTACGTGACCTCATCGTTGGTTTCACTCTCTAGGTCGTCTTCTAAGCCAGTTTTGTATTCCGGACCTAGTTGCAAGCATTCTTTGTAGAAACCAAGCATCCTATTCATTACATACTCTACTCCTCTACGTCTATCCTCATCATTCCTATAGTAAGCTGCTTGTTTGTGTTCTTTTTCTATATTAGAAAGAAGGCGGTATTGCTCAATCTTGTAGGGCATTTGGTAGGCAATCTCATCATTCTCTTCCTTGAACCTAACTATCCCTAAAGTCGGATCATAACTCATCTTAGTGGCCTCAACAAATGGTTTTCCTAATATTACTTGGCTTAGGCAATCATCTATCACCGGACGAGTATCTTCTACTATCATAAAATCGATCTCATAAGTGAAATTACCTATAATCACATGCAGTCCCTTCACTCTTCCTACAAAGTTACTTATCAAATTCTTATTGGGCATCATCCTATAATCAAGTTGTTTCTTCATTACCCAATTGTAATAAGTCCTAGTCATGATGTTGATAGGAGATCTAGGATCGATATAAGCTTTCCATGTATGCATATGCCCGATATTGCATGGTATGTTGATGTTAGAGGGGTCTCCCATTTTGATAAGGGGTGTGCCAAGGATATATGGTGTCTCGGGGCCATCGAATAAATCCTTATGGTATTCCCGTTCTTCCTTGGTGGGCAACTTATCAAAGTGCTTTTCTATAGTCTCTACTTCCTCTAACTCCTCTCCCTTATTAACCTCAACTTCCCTAATTTCATCCCTAGTATCGGTTTCTACTTCAACTTCTTGTCACTTTCTTCTATATCCTTATCTTTTGGCTTAATGGTGACAACATTGACAAAGTGGACATGTTTGGATGATGAGGGGTCCTTACTTTGGATTCCGTTATTGGCGTCCCTAGTGTCCTTCCTAGGTGTAGTTAACGCTTGGTTGTTGAGGGCTTTCAACAAGTTGTCTATCTTGTTGGTCATCTCCGTTTGTTGTTGGTTGAATTTGGTTTCTAGCTATGCGAGCCTCTTGAGATGCCATGAACTTAGACATCAATCCTTCAAGATTGTTGGTACTACCATAGTTGTTAGAAGGATTGTTGTTGAAAGTACGGGTGGAGGGTGGACCATTTGGTTGGTAACGATTAGGCGGATTGGAAGAATTGGCTTGATTTTGTTTCCACCTAAGGTTTTGGTGATTTTTCCAAGAGGGGTTGTAGGAATCACCGTAAGGGTTTGGCTCGGGTTTGAAAGTGTACCACTTATCTCCCGCTTCGTCGGTACGCGAGGATGCGTAGTCCGCAAAAGCTGTTCTGGGGAGTTCCACACAATCACGAGTGTCATGGGGACCACTACATAATTCGCATGAAGAAGTGATTTTGTTTACTTGGCTTGAAGGCTTAGGAGCTTCGTAAGATTTCATGAGAAACTTGACTTGGTCCTCAAGTTCCATGATCCTACGGTCGAGAGTGCTAGAGTTGTTCGAAGGCAAAGATATTGCCTTGACCGTTTTGTTCAAATCACGGGGATCATTCCAACTTTCGTTGTCATAGAGAGCAAGATCTTCTATTAGTTCCCATGATTGTTCCGCACTTAGATCACGTAGCTTACCACCGGCCGATTGGTCAATGGCTCGCCTTGTGGAGAGATCGATATGGTCATAGAAGATTTGGACTTGGAGCCAAAGATCTATGCCATGATGAGGGACTTTTTGGAGTAAGTCCTTGAATCGAGTCCATGCTTCATATAGAGTTTCACCTTGACGTTGTTGGAACATCAAGATATCATTTCTAAGCTTGGTAGTTCTCCCCGGTGGGAAAAATTGAGCAAGGAAACGAGTGGTGAGATCATCCCATGAGGTGATGGATCCCGCAGGTAAACGTTCAAGCCATTGGCTAGCTTGATCACGTAGAGAGAATTGGAATAGGCGTAATCGGGTTGACTCTCTAGTTGTAACATCAAGGTCTATAGAATCTACGATTTTAAGGAAGTCCTTGAGATGTTGGTTTGGATCTTCGGAACGAAGTCCGTGAAATGCACATCCGCTTTGCACCAACCGGATGGTGTCGGATCGCAAGGGGGTCACATTGGCTCCGGTGAGCTCAATGGTGTTTCGATAGCCTTGGTGGCTATATAACACCCGCAAAATCTCAAACATTTAATTCGATTATATCCTAGGTATTAAAAAATTAATACCTGAACATTTCACGACCGAATAAATCTTTAAGACTTACTAAAATAAATAAAAATAAATAAATAAATAAATTACAAAATCTATGCATATGTGATACTTTCATACGTTAATGTGACTAATGGGTCGAGTGTGTTTATTTTTGTCACACAAACCAAGACTCTCTCAACTAGACTAGATGTGTGCTTAACTTAAATTTGGAATGGATCAATTATAATCCCATAAATCTCGGTAATTCTTTTGACCTCTCCACCCTACACGGTTTGCTTTTAAAACCGTATATCTCATTCTCTTTTAAATTAACACACACAACGCATTTTGATAACCCTAAAACTCTAAACAAAACACAACCTGCGGCTACCCTTTTATCCTTTCTTTCTCATTCGAATCAAGTTCAAAGAAGGAAGTTTGATCGTGGCATTGGTGGTGAGTTGGACGTGGTAAATTCTGTGTCGAAGGAAGGCTTGAGTCGTGGGTTTAAAAGCTGTTCGAAGGGTGGTGTTGGGTTGTGTTTTGCGGCTGATTTGAATACGGGTGTTCGAATCCTTGTTCCTTGCTGTCTCTTCCCGTTAACACGCTACAAGGGTAATAGTTTCACAGCCTTGTTCGATTCCTTCTCTTCTTGTATTCAATCTTAATATGTTGGTTGGTATCGTGTGTGTAATCGGCTGGCATATGTTATAGTATAAACACATAAAATCGTAAAGAACATCACAAAAATAACTCCTATGAATGACGATCTCTAAGACCTGATCTATTTCGATCCATACATGGCTGTTTTGATCCATTTTCGATTCAATATGAATGTTCATCTATATCTAGCGAGCCAAAATAAAATAAGAGTTTATGCATGCTTTGTCTTGGATCATTCTCTTTTTCTACAAACTATGAGAAATCAGTAATATATAAGTATGTATGTACGTATAGTATAGTACATGAAATAAGAGATTTCCATGGGAAAACCTTTATGGAGTTGCTAAGATATACATATACGTATGCATATTATCATACCACAAAGACAACTGAAATGAATTGACTAGTAAACATGCACGTATACGTTTGAATATTTCACAAGGTGTTGGGTCCGAATTATTTTCTCAAACAAAAACGGATGTTCGTTTTGGCTTATTTAAATAATAAAATCTTGTGCCATCACGGCATAAATATTAATATCGTGGGCACGTTACTAAATTATATAAAATTATAATGACGGGTCCAAAATTATTATCTTAATATTAATTTGTTAAAATAAACCTTAAAATAATTTTATTTGACTTTTAATATTTAATTTTGATAATTTACATTTTAGACCCTAAACTTGTAATATTGACATTTAAACCCAAAACTATTATAAGTTGTCATAATTAAATCCTAATCTATTAGGTTGATCATTTTAAGCAATTGAACATATAGTAATCCTAAATGGTTAAACTAATTCGGAAATATGCTAATAATAGGAAGTTACTATATTTGGCAAGTTACTAAAAATAGAAAATTCCTAAAAATGTAAAGAAACTAAAATGAGTAATTTGATTTTAAAATGAGCTTACGAGTAATACTTGAATATTAATTCGTGTAGATCCACCGAAGAAGGAGTAGTTTCCATATCCGTTTGCTTTCTTTTGGTAATTGGTTGCTTTGCATAAGGTACAGATATCCTTACCCTTTCTCAGTAAGGGTTCCGATCTCATGACTTTTTGATCCTTGACTTTGATTCGTTTGCTATGATATGATTCATTTGATATGAGCCTTTGCTTCCTTGATATGATTCGTTTGATATTATCATTTGATATGATTCTGATTGCTATCCATTCTGTTATGACGATCTGATTACTATCTCTTTGATATGAGATTCTGTTCTGTTATGCTCTGGGAGCTTTGTTATGATTATGGATAGCTTTGCTTGTCTGTTCTGATATGTATGATTCTTATGCCCGAGTTTTTAGTCTACTCATGGAGGTACCATGGGCGTGTCAGCGAGGCACCGGTGGCATGACACTATCTGGGGCGGTGTGATTAGTCCCCGGCGTTCCCTTCTGTTATGATATGATTATATGATTATGCGCACTTATGGCCATTCTGTTATATATATGCATAGTCTCGTACTTGTATATGTATTCTGTTTCAGGGAGCGTATGGATGCATCCTAGGATTTGTATGATATGATGTGATTTGGCTTAGTGACTGGCTGTACGTGCCTTGTACCCCTTTCACTTCTGGTACAATGGAGTCTGCAGCTCCTTGTACAACTTATGATTTGACGGATATGTGATTATGTGATTTGAGACCTATTCGAGTATCTTGTTAGGTCGGCTCGTGGCTTTCCTATGTTTCGTATGTCTATTCGAGTATCTCGTTAGACGCGCCTTTGTTGATACGTGCTCTTTGATTCTGATTACTATTTGACTCTTCATACTCATTATTCATTTGACTTATGATATTTGTTCAGTTATCGTTGATCTCTTATGCATTTGACAGATGACATTCGTTTCAGCAGGAGCTTATGATTTCTTTTCTTATACTTACATACGTTTTAATTATTCGTTTTGTTATATATCTGTTCACTGGGCTTTTTAAGCTCAGCCGCATTTCTTTTCCTGCGGCAGGTTATAGGTTGGAAGCGGGGGTTGGGTGAAGAGAGAGAGCATAGAAGCTTTAGTGGACTACCCCATGGACTAGAAGCCCATTACATCTGGATTAGTTTGGACTTGGATTAGATTAGACTTTGTTTAGTTTGTATTTTCCTTTCTTTTATAGTTTTAGTATTTCTTTTGTACTTTTAGATTTTTCCCTTGTAACCTTTTGTGTAAGACTTCCGCTTGCGTTGTATGCTTTGATATGTCACCATACTGTAGCGCTCCGGACCCATGTCGGGTTGGGGTGTTACAATTATGGTATCAGAGCTAAGGCTGCGACTTGTAGTACCTAAGTTATGACCTGTGAGTTTTGGACCTTTAGGTTTGCACCTTAGAAGCTTTAGGAATAAGTTTGGAAAGTTTTGCCTTAAGTTTCTCCCCTTAAGAGCCTTATTATGACCAGTGAGGATTGGGTAGATATATGACAGACGTTGGTTTTCTTGCTTCCACTTTACTCTGATTTATGCCTTTGTTTTTCGTTAAGCTCTTACTAGATCATTCATTTCGGAGACTTAGAAGACTTATCAGGATTCGCGACATGTGTTTAGGATGCCTTTAGACTTCGTAGTATGCCTTATAAGTTTCATTTCCTGGAGTTATCACTTTTCTTTTGAATTTCAATTCTTTTCTTTTGAATTTCAATTCTTGATTCGTTTGACATTTGTTTAGATGCCTTTCTTTCGTTCAGAGATTCGCTTATGCATGAATCCTACGTATTCGACACACTCTATGAGTTCTCCTTGCTTTTAATTCTTTCGTTCAGAGATTCGCTTATGCATGAATCCAAAATTGCCAATTTGCCAAAGTACAGGGACCAAATGTGTAATTTTCCAAAAGTTTTCACCCAAGGATCATATTTGATAACTTTTGACTTTTAGATGCCTTGGGTTGACTTTTCTTTCGTTTTAAAATTTCAGGGACTAGGTTTGTCAATTTATGAAACTTGAGGGACTGAAACTGCCAATTATGCAAACTTTGTTCGTTTTCATTTGTTTTTACTCGTTTTGCATCAGAAACACATAAAACACGATCTTTGAGATTTTCTTCGTATTTTGGTGCGTTTTTTAGTGTTTTTAAACGTTTTGCAGTTTAGATTTGACTAAAAATGATGAGTATTTACACACTCATCAACTTTGCCTTCTTTACTTTTATGCTCAAAAAATGTCCAAAATGCTTCCTTTTCCAGAATTCACTCCCAAAGTACCTAAAATCACAAAAGGAACGATTTAGGGCAATATTTGATCAAATAAATTCAATTCCGGGCTTAAATGACCCCCTAAAAACGGTTCATTTTTTGCCCCATCAAAGACATAAAAACGGATGATAATGATCGGGAGGTGATGATGAGATGATGATCGAAACGGTGATGCTGATTGGAATGGTGATGGTGATTGGAATGGTGATGGTGATGGTGATCCAACTGGTGATGATCAAACGCTAATTGTTGATTGGAGTAACTACTTTTTGGAGGGAAAGGATGAGAGCAAGTTGGGAGGAAAACACACAGTAACTGTGTGAAAAAAATGAAGCGAATGAATAAAAAAAGAAGAAGAAGGCTTTATATAGTTGGGAGAATTATGGTTAAGCATATTAAATTTTAGGTTTAATCCTCACCATTAGATCAAATTAAATAAATGGTGAGGATTTGTCTCTTAATAAGCACCAAAATAAGAGTAAGCAAATGAAATTTTCTCAACTTGACCAAAACCCATCTAAACTCGGATCAGTTTAAACTCAGGTTTCTAAAAGACCGGTCTAGACAGAGACCCGTATGCTAAGGTACTTTTCAATAATTTCTCAAATCTTAACAGGTTTCTTAACTACATATAATAGGTGCATGGTCAAACTTGAAAATGAAATCTTGAATCTTGGTCAAACATTAAAATACACCTTGAAATACAAAGTTGGACAAAGCATACACGGATATTCACTGAACATTGATTCGAAAGTCAACAATAAATGAAAGGAAAGTATTTTGCACATATGAAAGGAAAGTATTTTGCACATACAAAGTTGATCAATCAACACACTGGAACATTGCCATTTGGAAAGTATTCATTACCTTCCCTATTGGTGCAAAGGAGAATAACCTTGGAACATTGCTAGACAAAGAAATGGCCATTTGGAAAGTATTCATTACCTTCCCTATCGAAACTATGTTTGGAAACTTAGTTGGAACATTACTGGACAAAACTACAGGAAATCAAACACATATATTTCAAGGCGGGAAAAGGGAATACTCAAATTGAATATTGTCTATTGCCTATTGCCTATATAAACACACTGTATTTCCATAGCCTTTCACTACAGGAAATCGTTTGTACAATTATTGAAAAACACGCTTATCTCTTCTCTATATACATAAAAAATGGAAGATAACATAGATTTGGATGTTGTTGAGGCCATTCCAATTCAATCCCAGGTTCTTGTTGTACCCGTTTAATTTTAGCTATCACATATGTTTACTACATTGTCTAATATCTTGTATCTTATTTTTACTTATTAGTGTAGGTCCAAAATTCTGGATCTAAGTAGCCTTTGTAAGACAATAAACACCTTGAATAAATCCAAAGTATTTATATGAGAAACTCTTAAGAACAATGTATGCTTAATGTTAATGCGGAATGTTAACACAAGCAGTAAGAATAACACAGGGATTTACTAACTTTTGTATTCTATTAACTTGAAAACTTGGCATAGAACACAATGCCGTAGGGTTCCTTTTATACTACAAGGAAACTCTAATTCTACAAAAACATGTGAAAGAATGCATACATATCTTCTCCTAAGATATCTAACCGTGTGCATATCCTTTCTTATAATATCTCCTAAGATATCTAACTTGTTAAGCAAAATAGACTTAACAGTCTAAAACATAAACAGACTTAACTAGTGTCTGCCAGACTTAACTTAGTACTGGCAGACTTAACTATCAACCCGACTTAACTAACTAATCCAGACTTAAGTCTGGTTACAAATAATTCCCAACAATCCTCCCCTAACTTGATCTTCATGCTCCATGATCTTCAAGTTCCTTTCTTCAGAAATGCTTTGAGGATTTTGAATATGATCTTCTTTGGAATTATTTTAGAGCTGCAACCTTTTATTGAATTTCCATAATTGTGCAGCATACAATATCAGCAACCACTTGATCTTTTCAGCAACATTGACAATATGTACATCAAATCAAAAAGTTTCATACTATTCTCATCACATCCAGGTATGTTAACACCTGTGAGAGGTGAATCATTGAAAATTTAAAGGATTTGATGTATCTTTACCAGTTAGCCATTAACTCTGGAGTAGCCAATGTTTCAGTATAAGACCATGGTACATTGATAACCATATGATTTTTAGCAAACCATCAGCTATCAACGGATTTGATTTATCTTTACCAAAAGCCATTTGCTTTTGGACTAGCCAACTCTTTGATGGAAAGCAATCATCATATTGGTGAGTTGATTACCAATTATGGTTTTCCACAGCCTTTACCACAATCCATAACCTTGTGGGCTAGCCAGCTCTTCACTATCACAGATATGGTGAGTTGAATACCATACAATTTTTGGCAAATTGTCAGCCATAAACAGATTTGAGATATCTTTACCTAGAGCCGTTTGCTCTTGGATTAGCCAGTCCTTGTGTGGGTTAGACATGGTGGACCGATAACCATTTGTTATGTTAGTGCAAGGCACCTCCACCAATTAAGCTCCAATCTCAAAAATCCATTCAAACATAGCTAAGGCTTCATAATAACATAAAGTGTTGATATCAAACCCTTCTATGCTTTTTCAAAGGTTTAACCATTTCTGCTTCCTTACTTTTGATTCTTTCAATCTCAAGAAAGCTTGCTTCATCTTCTTTGATCTGCTTCTTCGACTTCTTAGATAGGGAAGTTGTCTGAGCAACTTGTTTTCCTTCCCTTTGGGCAATGCTTTGTTGATCAGACTTAATCTTTGAAGCAGCCTTAATGGTTTCAGGCACAGTTCTTTCCCTTAACATCGTCCTTTGCTTGAGACTTTGACTCAGATTAATAATCAACTCTGCATCTTCAAGCCTGGGTGAACTAAAAGTTGTAGACTTTGAGAATTTGCTTTCTGTTGTTTGAGCCAAATACCCCTTGTTTGGATGAATTTGCTAAATTAGCATCTTCAGAGTCAGGGACAGGAATGCCTAGTTCCTCCAAAATGTGTTCTGGCTTCTCAACTTTCTTGGTTGTCTTTGTTAGTTGAAGCTCCAAACCATTTACTCTTGTGAGAAGGGAAGGAACCAACAGCGATAGATCATCCACATTCATTGTGGAGGAGGCTTCATGAGGAGATGGTGGCGATGCAGAGGAACTAAGTTCAAGGGTGTGCACTGGAGCAAACTGAGGTTCAGATGGCACTGAAAGACCTGCACAAAGGTTAGAGGAAGCAAACAACATAGCCACAGATAATGGTTGCTCAATTCCTGTAAAACCACTCTTCATATTACTAAAGACTTTTTCTTTGAGAGGTTTAATGGAATAAATCATGTTATTTGCAGGCTCAGTGCTCAAAACCATTTGCAGAAAACGAGGGTACATCAAAAATTTATGAGTACTTTTTACATTAGCCACCATGCCATTGAAAATCAATTTAGAAAAGTTAAAAGTTCGTCCAAGTGAAAGACAAACTATTGCTGAGGCAAGTTTGGCATCAAATTGATCCCATCCTCCACTTTTGAAACTTAAACATTGAAGCAAATGGTGTGCTAAAAATCTCCATTGAGGTGAAAGATTTCTTTTTAAGAAAGTAAGGTTATTATCAATGGGATATCCAATATGTTTCATACCCTCAACAAGAAATCTATGTGGCAACTTATAATTGTCTGAAGCATCATTTAAGTGAAGAGAATCTCGAATTGATGCTTTAGTAACAATATACTCAATATTATCAATGGTTGCCCTGATTTGTTTGACTCCATTTGGTTGAGTTTCGGAACTAGCAGTGTACCAAAACTGTTTAACCAAAGAATCGTAAATTGTGGGATGACAAGTCAACATATACCTTATATATGAGCTGTTTAAAAAGTTAATAATTTGCTCAAAACCTTTGCTTTTTGCTGACTTCTTTAAATAACCCACTTGATTATGTCGAGCACTATAAGACAGCTGATCCATGTAAGTATTGGTGGATTGAAAATGTTTGTACTGGTGTGTGAGAAAAACAGAGTAAGTATGATCAAGAAACAAACTTTTACTTGTTATGAAAAATAATGAATAAAGATGAAAAATTAATCAACTTGTATTCATATTGTAGAACCGTAGTGGGGGGGGGGGGGGGGTGAATACGGTTTCTTCGGCTTTTAGAACGTTTAAAAACTTTAAGCCACGAAGATAACCAAGTGGTCTAAGAAAGAACAACCACAAAGATAATCACAACTACAAGTATATAAGGCGAGTATAGAACACCACGATATATACTGGTTCGGGATGGGGGGTTTATACTATCCGTACGTCCAGTTACGAATCCATGACACTATACTATTCAACTAGTATAATCCTTTCGGTGGACTATAAACCATTACAATTCACTCCACCGATATTCACCAATATCGATTCTCAGAAAGAAGGAGTTACTTCCACGGTATTCCGCTCTCGGAAACCACCCAAAAGAATCTCGTGATTCGACTTCACCTAAGGGTCACCAAGACCACTACCAAGACTTCCCACCGGAAGTATCAAACCCCAACTAGATCCCCAATGATCTAGCCTTGGTCACCAAAACACAAGACTTCCCTTACAAACAAATGAATGAATGAGTAAGTGTTTGTTCAACAACCAAGCCCTAACCTAACCTAGTGACTCGAATGTAATAGAAAGGGTATAAGAAGAAGACCATCGACACAATCACAAGAGTGGATTAGGTTCTTATGATTCTTCCCTTGCAAGGAGATGTATTCTTTCAAAGATGTAAGTGTGTTTTACTAAGAACACAAGAGAGATAGAGAGATTAGAAAGAAAGAATGTAGAGAGAAATAATAATGGCAAGGGGTAAGGAATACAAGAGGCAAGGCATGGTATTTATAGGAAAAACCCAAAGTTGGGAAAATTTTACCGAGGCCGGCGCATCACCTACGTGTCAACGTGTGGGCAGTGCGCCAGGTGTCTGTAAACATTTTCCCAAAACTTTGGGTTTTGACCTTTTAAATACCTTACCTTGCTAAACCCCCAATTGTATGCCAGGTGTCTGTAAACATTTTCCCAAAACTAAGGTTTACCAACTCAAATAGCCAATTTGGAAAATGTTTTGTGAAGTGTTTATGAGAAAACCAAATACCATGGGCAGAAGAGTAGAAAGGGTAACTTGGTAGGGGTAGAAATGGTATTCCTCTCATGGCATAATAGAAGAGAATATGCCATGGGATATTCCTCTAAAGGGAAGAGTGTGAGAGGTTGGGTTAAGAAGTAACCATGGTTAGGTTTAGAAAGAAGTGTATAGAGATTAAACCATGGTTAGGTTAAAGGGTGTATCCAAGGGAATGTTCCATCCTTGGTGTGGTTAAGAGTTAACCATAGTTAGGTTAGAAGAAGCATATCCTAGGGAATATTCCATCCTTGGTGTGGTTAAGAGTTAACCAAGGTTAAGTTTAGAGAGCTAACCATAGTTGGGTTAGGATAACCCATGGTTTGGTTAAGAGAAGTATATTCCAAGGAATATTCCATTTCTTGGGGAGGAAGGAGAAATGGATGGTTGAGATGTGTTGTAAGAGAATGAATGGTTGAGATGAAGAGTGTGTATAGTATGAGTTAGATTATGTAAGAGTGTAAGAGAATATGTAAGAGTTGGATTGTGTGTATGTAGAAAAGTGTGTAAGAGAATATGTAAGAGTTAGATGTGATGGGGAGCCTAGTGTGTGTAGAAGGTGAAATGGTTGTGAGTAGTGTGTGTAAATTTGAATGAAAAAGTATTGGGAGTGTAAGGAATATGTTGTATAAGGATGGGATGTGTATAGGGAGTGAGTTGTATGTGTAAGTATGTGTAAGAGTGATTTGATGGGGAGCCTTATGTGTGTGAAGAGAGGTATGCGAGTGAAGTGTGTATATTTTAAATATAAAGTTGTGTGTAGAAAAGAGTGTATGTGTGTATAGGGAAGTGTATGTATTGGTGTATGAGAAAGGTGTATATGGAATGTATAAAGAAGGGAATCTTGTGTGGGAGAGTGTGAGTCAAAAGGGTGTAAGAGTGTGTAAGAGGTGTCAGGGAATATGTAAGAAGATGTTGGAAAAGGATTTTAAGGAAGGATTGTGGGAGATTTTGGTGGCTTTGTCTTTTGTGATTAAGAAGGTTAAGAAGAGATTAATAAATAATCTAATTGTCATTAAGAGGAAAAGGTGTAGACAATTAAGATAATAAGTTGAGAAAATCATAGGTTACTTATAAGTCCAAGTAACATAACGTCGAGAATCCATAGTTTCATAACTCGTGACTTTCCATGACTCGACGTACTCAACTAACACCTTGGTACAAAACAAGTCAAGTGCTTTGCTTTGATGTAAAGCGTAACCCATGCGGGTAAGGATGCGTTTACGCAAAGGGACCTTGGACTTAGTTTGACCAATAAGGGAGTAAACTTGTTACGTGATTAGAGAAGACGTAAGCACGGGATATGAGCATATGGATGCTTTCATGTGATGTTACGTGAAATATATAAGCTCCCTAAGTTTAAAAAAGCCTTGGCTTGAGGCAAGTGTTAGAAAACATGAGTTGGCATTTTCCCGTAAGTGGGTGCTTTAAAAGTTGGATCTCTCTAATCCCAAAACTCGTTTCGAGTGTTCTCAATTAAGCACATAACATATTCATACCTGTATTGAAAGATCCACATTTGTCGGGTAAGGGGAAAGCTGACTTTCAAAATTCGTCCCGAACCATACAGAAGCCTGGCGCGTCGCCCATGCGTCAACGCGCGGGCAGTGCCCCAGCACCAGATATGGATTCGGGGAATTTTGGCTACCGTTTGTTATTTTATGTGTTTCGAAGGTTTATTTGTCATCATTAAAACATTAGGAGATCTTGATCATGTTGCCTCAACACATATATATGAATTGGCGCCGTAGAAATAGTAATGGTTCGATTTAAACAGTAAAAGTCATTATGTGAGGGATCAGACTTAACGGTAAAGTTTTAATTACTGATTAACACTACCAGACTTAAAAATGGTCAACCAGTGTTAAAAAATTTCCACCAGACTTAACAAAAGACAACACTTATTCCAAACTTACAACCAGAGAAGGATTTACAGCTTGCATTAGTGACTCGAATCCATGCATATCCTGAAATGATTAGTGGAGCAACAAAATACAACCATATATGACCAGAATTAATTACTAGTGAAATGCCCGTATTAACTCAAGATGACCAGATTTAACCATATATAAACTACACATTTAACCTCCCCTTAAATGTAGCTATGGGTTTACCATACCAATGTTGACTACCAAGTAGTTAAACCTTGGTCCATCAAAAGCTTTAGTTAACAAATCAGCTACATTGAAATCAGTGTGAATCTTTTCCACTTTAATTAGTTTCTTTTCAAAACAATCTCTTATAAAGTGATGTTTGATTTCTATGTGTTTGGTCTTAGAGTGATAAACCGATGCTTTCATTGTCAATGAATATTTTAGTATTCATGAAATTCAAACCATAATCCAGCATTTGATTTTGAATCCATAATACGTGACCACATCAATTTGCAGCAGCTACATACTCAGCTTCAGTTGTAGAGGTAGCCACTATAGTCTGTTTCTTACACTGCCATGAAATCAACCTTCTTCCCAGTAATTGACAACCTCCAGTTGTGGACTTCCTATCAAGACTTGCGCCAGCATAATCACTATCTGAGTAAGCTTCCAGGTTAAATGATGATTCTTTAGGATACCAAAGGCCTAAGCTGGGTTTGCCTTTTAGGTACTTAAAGATTCTTTTCACAGCATGAAGATGTAAAGTCTTGGGGTTAATTTGAAACCTGGAACAAGCAGAGACAACAAACATAATGTCTGGCCTAGAGGCTGTTAGATACACGAGGGATCCAATCAAGGATCTGTAGAGATGTACATCCACATCTTCAGCATCTTCATCCTTTGTCAAGGGCAATCTGGTCTCCATTGGTGTGATTGCAGTTTTGATATTAGCAAAGTCAAACTTCTTGAGCATGTCAGCAACATACTTTTCTTGTCAGATAAAAAGTCCATCTGACTATTGTTTGACTTGCAAACCAAGAAAGAAAGTAAGTTCCCCCGGGGAACTCATTTGAAACTTTCCTTTCATCAATGCTTCGAAACCTTCACACCAAGCCTTTTTAGTTGAACCAAAAATGATGTCATCAACATATACTTGCACAAGTATGATGTCCTTTTTGTCCTTCTTAATAAACAAAGTTTTATCAATAACCCCCTCTTGTATCCATGTTTTTCAAGAAAGGAGGAGAGTGTTTCATACCAATCTCTAGGAGCTTGATGCAGGCCATAGAGTGCTTTGATCACCTTGTATACTTTCTTAGGATGAGCAGGATCAACAAAACCAGGAGGCTGGTGGACATACACATCTTCTGTAATTGTGCCATATAGAAAAGCACTTTTGACATCCATTTGGTACACAGTGAATCCCATATAGGATGCATAAGCCAGGAACAATCGAATGACTTCAATCCTAGCCACTGGAGCAAAAACCTCATCATAGTTTATGCCTTCTTCTTGCTTGTATCCTTGTGCCACCAATCTAGCTTTGTTTCTGACAACCACACCTCTTTCATATCTTTTATTTCTGAAGACCCATTTTGTGCCAATGACTTTAGCTCCATGTGGAAGATCTACAAGAACCTAAGCTTTTTGCAATTGGAACTGCAACAGTTCTTCTTGCATAGCCTCAACCCAGCTTTCATCATCCAAAGCATCAGAAACCTTGGCAGGTTCCTTTTGAGACAGAAAGCATGCAAAGAGACAATGTCGTTGATCTTTGTGATTGATCCTTTGCTGTTTTTGAATAAAGCTAATGAGTGCATGGGATACAAGTTGTTGCTGTATTTGTCTCATTGTCTGAACAACTGACTTAGGGTTACCAAGGATTTGGCTCTTTGGAGGAGCATTGTGGATCCTTAGGGTAGGAACTGGACTTACATCAACTTCTGTAGGTAAATTGTTGAAGTCAGTAATCACTCCTTCTTCATCATAAGAGGCTTCAGTAAAGAGGCCATCATTAGGTACATCACCAATATCAGGTTCAGGTATGAATGGATCTGGAAGATCATCTTATGGAGTAAGGTCATTTTTTCAGAATCACTGCCAGAATTAACAGAGTTAATTCTGGTAGCATGTATTTTATTAGGAGACTCCACTTCTTCTCTGGGGCCTTGAGAGTCTTCTGGAGCATCTTGAGGAGAAGTCTCTTTAGCCTGTGCCTTAGAATTTGGCACCTTATCTTGTGTGAAAGGTTCCTTTGTACCATTAGCATCTGCTGATAACCTAACAGTTGTAGGTATGATACGATTCTCTGGTGAGTCATCTTCTTCATTTGTGGTACCTGCATTGTTAGTGTCTTCAGAGGAACCTACATTAGGGTTAGCTTGATTTTCCAAAGAGACTGGGATATAGTTCATGAAGTCAGTTAGGTAATCAAGATCAAACATCCATCTGTAACCAACTTCTTGTACATTGGGTTTCTCTTCAAGGAAGTCAACGTGAAGATTCTCTACTACCCTTTTTGTTACCAAGTTGTATACTCTATAGGCTTTGCTATTGAGTGAGTATCCAACTAAGAAACCTTCATTAGACTTGCCATCAAACTTCCCAAGAGGACTGAGTGTATCAAGAATAGTAACATGACACCCAAATGGTCTGATGTAGCTAATAACTGGTTTCTGACCAAATAATAACTCATAAGGTGTTTTAAATTGTGGCTTAGTAACTCTGACCCTGTTAAAAACATAGCAAGCAGTATTAACTGCTTCAGCCAGAAGGGAGTAGGTAAGAGTGAATCTGCAAGCATAGTTCTAGCAGCCTCAATGAGTGTTCTATTCATTCTTTCAGCAACTCCATTTTTCTGTGGGGTTCTAGCATTGCTGTACTCTTGCTTTATACCCTTGTGTCCATAGAATTCAAGCATACTTCTGTTTTTGAACTCAGTTCCATTGTCTGATCTGATGATTTTAATCTTGAGACCAACTTGATTTTCAATCTGTCTAATAAAGGTTTGAATAATGTTAGGAGTTTCATCCTTGCAAGACAAGAAAAATACCCAACAGAACCTGGTACAGTCATCAGTAATAGCAAGACAGTATTGAGCATAATTTATGCTTCTAATAGAAGTAGGCCCAAAGAGATCCATGTGAAAAGTGTGCAGAGGTTTAGTAATAGATCTTTTTGTTTTGGCCTTACATGAGGCCCTATGTTGTTTTCCTTTATGGCAGGCGACACATGTATGGTCATCTTTGAAAACCTTGGAAGGTAATCCTCTCGCAAGATTTCCCTTTACAAGTTTGTTGAGGTTTTTGAAGTATATACAGTAAAACCTCTATAAATTAATACTCGATAAATTAATAAACTCGATAAAATTAATAATTTGTCAAGTCCCAACTTGGGAGCAATACAAATTTGAACCCCAATCGATAAAATAATAAGATAATAATTTTTCTGAAACCCCAATGTATATATATTAGTCCCAACAAAACTATAAATTAATAATTACTAAAAATTTCATATATATGTATATATGTGTGTGTGTGTGTGTGTGAGAGAGAGAGAGAGAGAGAGAGAGAGAGAGAGAGAGAGAGAGAGATACACTTCAAAATTCTAAGATTGTTTTGTAAAAAATGAATCCATACTCACTTGTTTTTGTTGAATTTCAAATCTATATTGAGTTTATCTTAAAATCTTCTTGTTGCACTAAAGAGTTGGTGCATTGTCTTCTCGTATTGCAACAAAAAGTGTTAATTTTAATTCATAAAGTGTGAATGTGAATTCATAAAATGTTATGGAACTTCTTTTTCAAATTTATTATTCGTCTCTAATGAGTGTATGTTGTAACTAGTTAGTATATTAGACTTGAAAATTTAAAGGCGATACGTAAAACCTCTTTAAATTAATAAATTATTAATTTATCGATATAACAATATCTCGCTAAATTAATAAACTATCCCGGTCCCAACACTATTCATTTATAGAGGTTTTACTGTATGACCCAATCTTCTGTGCCACAATTTAAATTCATCTAATGTAGCTTTTGCAATCAAACAGGCAAAACCTTTTACAGGTGTAGGTGTCTTCGTATCAAAACTATACATATTGTGTTGTCTAGGGACTTTCAAGAGTATCTGACTTTCATCAGGCATCTTAAAGTCAGAAGTCAACACAAAACATTCAGTTTCAGTAAAAAGAACCTTATGCTGCTTATCACAAATTTGTGATATAGAGAATAGGTTGAATTGCCCAAATTCTTTCACAAAAGATACATTGTCAAATTCTAAATTTCCAACAACAATTTTTCCTTTACCAGTTATGTAGCCTTTGCTTCCTCCAAAGGTATCAGAACCTCCTTTGAATTCTTCAAAATCTTGGATGTGCTCCTTGTTGCCAGACATGTGACCTGAGCATCCACCGTTAAATATGTCTCTATTTCCCATGTTTTTTAGTGGACGATCCTGCACATAAGAATAAGAGATTAGTTTCTCTTAATGACCTAGGCCTGTGCAGGCTTGGGTCCATTTTGTGGATTCACATATTTGTATGTCTTATAAGAACAGGATCCACTTATACTGCTTTGGGACTTATAGGTGAGTTCATTTTTGAGTGGTTCCCATTTCCAATAGTCCAAGTCTTTAGTAGGAGACCCCCCCTTTACCCTTTGTAGCATAAGAGTTTGAAGTCTTTGCTACATTTTGTACAATGGGTCTTCTCACAGGTGATTTTGATTTTGAGAAGTTTCTTCTTTGATTAAATTGGTTCACTTGTGGAATAGATCTTCTCACAGGTGAATGAGATTTAGCAAAATGACTTCTGAAGTTTGCTTGATTCACCTGTGGTTTTATTGGTTGTTTAGATCTGTAATACCAAGAAGTGCCCATGGGTTGAACAGAATTTGCCCTCTGCCCAACAGGTTTAACATTGCTTTTACCAGTACAAAAATTTGGTCTACCAGAATTAACTTTGGAATGACCCATATTAACCCTTAACCCAGCAGAATTAACATTTGATTTACCAGCTTTTAGTTGCACTTGTCTAGGTACAAACTGATTAGCATGGTTAACTCTATTTATAGCATTCCATACAGGTTTAGTCTCAACTTTAGTAGTTTCCATTCTTTGTTTCTTAAGCTCATTTTCTTTAGCCATATTTTTTTCATGAAAATCACAGTCTTTTATTAGATGATTAGGGCTATAACAAAGAAAGCATCTCTTTTGAGTGAAAACATAACCTCCTCCTAACACCCTATCCCTTTTTACATTCGTTTCCTTTTTAGGTGTTTCTGGTTTGTTTTCTTGTGGCCTAGGAGATTCTAAAGGAGATTCACAACTAGGTTCACCATGTTTAACTTCAGATACGGCAGACTTATCACTCTTAACTGATATTGACTCTATACTAGGGTTACTTTCTGGTTCTGAGTCAGAGTGCTCAGAGATCTTAGCAACGGACCCTGTACTATCATTAGATTGACAGGTAGAGTATTCACTAATTTTGTCATCTGAAACACTTGTTTCAGGCACCTGTGGCCCTCTTTTTCCATATACAAATAAGGAGTCATCAATTTCAGGACCTGGATTAGGAGTATAGTCCTCACTTAGAGGTGGTGGAACTCCTTTAAAGTAATCGGTCTTAGCAAATCTGTTATATACTAGTTTATCCACAGAATCCTCTTCTTTACTCATAAAAACAGTGCTTTTCATTTCCTCTTCATAACTTAAGACTTCACTGTTTGACTTTATTTCATATCCCAACCCTAATTTGCTGGTTGAACTCATTCCAGAATCAATAAGTCTAAATAGGTTTTTACTAGAGTTCTCCCATTTATCAACTATACTCTGTAGATTTTCTTTATCTTTTACAGCTTTCATACCAATTCTTCTATATCTTTTTAATTTCTCATCCTTCTCATAAATCTCATTAGCTTGAAAGGTAAGTTTTTGATTCAAATTAGCTTGCCGTTTTTGATAGTTTTTAACTTGAGTCTCTAAGGTTTTAACTGCATTTTCATAAGCAAGTATTTTGACATCTAGCTCTTCTATTTGATTCATTTGTTCATCACACCTAGCTTTATGACTATTGTAAGAATCAATACAAAGCTTAGAACATAATGATACCTCAGAGTTGGAGCTGATGGCCATGAGAGCATGATTTGTATAGTCCTCCTCATCATTGTGGTCTACCCAGTTAACTACACTATCATCCATGGTTAGCAAGCCAACTTAACTTTTCTCTTTCTTTTGCCCTTCTTCTGGATACATGGAGTTCCCCTTCTTCTTTTCTTCAAGTGTCACTTTTGCTGTACATTCCCTAGCAAAGTGACCAGTGTTGTTGCACTTGTAGCATAGAAGCTTTGATTTATCAAATCCAGCTGGCTTGTTTCCATTGTATCTGAGGTTTTTTCGAGCCTTCTTGAAAAATCTTTTCATTCTTAGTGCAATCATAGCTAGCTGCCAATTGATGTCCATTTCTTCAATATCAATGTGTAACACCCCCAAAATTTGGTACAGCGGAAGACTAAACAAGCTTTCGGGGTGCTACGTGGATTGGTATCCATCACAAGTCATAAAAGAACGAGATAAAGTAAACATAAGTAAAACAAAATCATACGGAGTTTTAAAGTTTACATTCATCCCAAATTGATCCAAAGTAAGGCCCAAAAGAAATAAACATAGGTCCACAAATACACATCAGAGTTTGAGAAAAATAGATCCTTAAACCATATTGCCAAGCCGAGCCTTCCAAACCAAGCATCCAAAGCCATTACTTAATTACCAGAGAAAACGCGCTAAAAGTCAGCTTTCGCTGGTGAGATCATATGTTTAAATTCTTAATTCAATCAAGTGGACATATACGCAAAACGCTTGCTAGCTAGACTAGGCCTCGTTCCACTAAACCAACCCTATAGGTGCACACTATAGTCCAAAACCAATCAAATCAATATACATTCGCAAGGATGCGACATGCCAAACATTCGTAAGAATACGACATGTTCTTGCATTCGTAAGAATACGACATGCAATGCATTCGTAAGAATACGACATGCTCTACAACTTACCTAGTTCTATAAGCATAGCAAGTTTTAAATAAAAAGCGATAATAGTCCACATAAAACAATTTGCACGTTTCTCACCCCAAGTATTGAAAACAAAGTTCAAAAGTAAAAGTGGGGCTATGACTCACCTCAAGTCCAGATATCAGCACAAAGAAACCGGTAGAATCAAGATGTATCACAACTCAAAAGACGGCAACTACAGACTCGGTACTTCCTAACAATATAAATTCTTCTCAGAAACATTTCCTCAAAATCAAATATTCCCAATCCCGAACGTATTCCATTTTACTTTCCAAAAATCCATTTCTCGTATTATTCTCGTATTAGTTTGGCGTTTGGTATCCAAGCGGGTGGAGGGTCGACACAAATCAAACCAAGATAATCACAACAAAAAAATATAATAATAACACGCTCTACGGGTCTAATATTGGCCCAATATATTATTTAAATAAATCATCGAAGTTTATCAAATCCGTCGATTTGATAATCCTCCATATTTATTTACCTAATATATTATTCCAAGATCATACCCAAAACCTAAGTCATATAGCACATAGAATACTATATGGTAAGTATTTAAGTTAATAAGTTCCCTAAATATATCGTTAAACTTACCAAATTTGTCAATTCGATAAACCTCACGAGATATTTAGTAACTCATAATCTCACACTCCTACCACAACCTATGGACGTCGTAGGATACAATACCCATTAATATACCCTTTTTATATAACCAAGTAGGTCCTATTTAATCCGTCAATCAAATAAGTTACGTAGTTATAGAAAATGAATATATTAACGTCACACATCCGTGACAAGCACAAAAGTCATTACTAAATAATATGGCCCACTTGGACTCAAGTGCCCTCGATCTCGTATAACTCGTAAGTTTCCCGTTTTATATTTCAAAAAGGCATTCCATTTCGTAGAGTATTTAATGTTATAATTATATCGTTATTTATAATAGTTTGTTTATAATAATGTTCCCGACATCTATTATACTATTCTCCTAATATAATATATATCGTTGCATTATTATTTTATTACTCGTGATTATTTTATTTTTAATATACGCACTTATATAAATATATATACGTTTTCACATTTATATATTTATATAAATGTTTATATTATTAATATAAGTATTACGAGTTTTTATTATTAAGTTTAATTATAATTAATATCGAGTTATAAAAAATGAGTCACATGTCCGAGTCATCACTCTCGGCTCATTATCCAAATCCAAGTGCTAAGCCATTTTGCCGAAATCAATCGTTGACTAGAAAGTCAACGTGACTCAGACTCGCACAACCATGGGTCCAAAGTAATAATAATCAATACCACATCTTCGTCAATCATCCCATTTCACAAGCTACAACAATAGGGTCCGACTACGGCACCCGACTAACCTATCTCCGTCGTTCTAATTTGACCTTCTCACAATCGGTCCCCGTTTACTCACATCATCGTCAACACTACTCCATAAACATTACCATTAGTCTGAATAATCACAACGTCAATCTCATGTGTGTATATATATATATATATATATATATATATATATATATATATATATATATATATATATATATATATATATATATATATATATATATATACACGAAACAAAAATAATAATCCAACAATAATAAAATCATACAAATAAATACCACAACCAAATCAAAATCATTTATACGGGTCGACCTACCAAGTCAAACCCGGGTCAAGGTTCACCACGAGACGTGTGGGTCCCACCCGAGACCTCTAGGGTCTCGGCTTGCTCCTATGAGCCAAAACCAATCTAACGGACCCCTTATAGGTCGTCGGCTTCAAACCCAAACAACAAGAAGAAGGTCTCAACAATCAAAATCATCCAAACACCCTTGATACCAACTAATCTAAGACCAAAAACAACCATGGGGCTCGTTACTCCTGGAGAGCACAAGCCGAGAGCATAGGCTCTCGGTTGAACCTCGAATTGCTTCCACCACAAAAACCCAGATACCAAACCTTGATATTTAACCCATTTCATTAAAAACCCACTTGAATCATTACGTTTTTAACCATAACCCGAAAGAAATCAACAAGATGCGTGACCCTAGGTCACGTTTTTCACCAAAACTCGAGTCACACTCGACTTACCTTCGATTTACAAGACCAATATGGAAAACACTTTGAAAAGTAAAAAAGATGTGGCTTTTTTTGTGATTTAACGAGACAAAAATGAAGGATTTGGGGCGCGTATATGAGTGGATCAAAGAGACAAGATGGTGGGGGTTCTAATGGTGGTGGTGGTCTGTCGTGGGAGGCGGCGGTGTGGCGGCTACAGTGGCCAGAATTAGGAGGCGGCTAGGGTTAGTTTTGAGGTGATGATGATGATATATTTAAGAGAGAGAGAGAGTGTGGAGGTGATGGTATTGTTGTTTATGTTTGTGTGTGTCGTGGGTGGGTGTTAAGAAACCCAAAACCAAAACCGGCCCTTGGCCTTTTTTTTATTAAACTTTTATTTTTTATTTTTTATTATTACTATTTTTTACTTTATTAATAAGGATAAAAATAGTAGTAATGGGTATTGAGTCACGAAACACGAGGGCCAAACCCATAACCTTTTCAAAATAACATGACACCTTCAAATCACCTTCGTTCCCGTAATAATAAAAATCTCTCGATACGTTCAAAAGTTATATAGTCCAAACGGTAAGTCCAAAATTAGACCGTGTTAGGTTATTTCTTGTGCCGGAGTCAACGTAGTGCCACGAAATGTCTCAATCAATAAATCTCAACATAAATTCCATATCGAAGTAATAATTCAAATTTCAATTCCACAGAAAATTTCATAATTCAAAACCACGGTTTAAATTTTACAAATTCATCGCGAATAAAATTTCAAATATTTAAAAATCATCAAAAATGTAATGCGGATTTTAAAATATCTCCCTAAATTGCCAGTTGTCACACAATGTCATTGATCTGATCAAGATCATCATAGATCAGATCTCTATCTTCAGACCTCTTTGTAAAGAGAGAATAGAGGACTTCATCAGCAAAACCACTAGGAGCATCTCTTTCCCTTGAGTCCCTTGAAGAAGAAGCATAACTGCCAGAATTAAAACCACCAGAATTAACCTTGTTAGTACTGGTCTTGCCCTGTCCAACAAATGCAACATTGGTTGCACTAGAAGATGTTTTTAACCCCCCTTTAATGTCCTGTTCAAAAACCTTTAGGTTATTGAATAGGTCATCAATTGACCAAGTATCCACATCTTCTTTTAGTCTCATAGACATGGCTACAGTTGACCATTCAGTAGGCATAGATCTGAGAAACTTGTGATTTGCATCTTCAGTAGATACATGGGAACCATGTACTTCCAATTGAGAGAGCAGATGTTGAAATCTGTCATAACCTTTCTCCAAACCTTCAGAACTAGAAACAGTGAATGCTTCAAATTGCTGCTTGAGTACAGCCTTCTGCATCTTTTTAGAATTTGCATTCCCTCCAAAACGAGTTTTTATGGCTTCCCAGATATCTTTAGCATCATCCATACCATGGAACCTTCGTAGGTGTTCCTTTGGTATGGTCATCAGGAGGATGGTCCTAGCTTTTCTTTCTTTCTCCACAACATGGATCTCTACAGCAGAGACTGCTAGAAGTACTCTGACAGTACCATCCTTGCCTATAGAGATCCTCTTCTTTGAGTTTCCAATCTGAATCAACTTCCATACATCATTACCAACATATTGCAAATAGTGCTCCATTTCCATTACCTAGATATCATACTCGTCCTTCTTGAGAATTGGGAGTTTGATATTGGATATGGTAGTGGATGTTGACACCACTTGTTGTTGTTGCTTGGGTTTGCTATTCTCTGATGCAACTTCAGTGTGTTATGATTCTTCAGAATGATTGTGTAAAGAGAATTCATCAGCAGGAGCAGACATCTTTTGGGATTGGTGAGAGTTTGGGTGTTTGTGGTTATGGTTTCTGTGTTTCTTCTTACTCAGAGTCCCTCTACAGGCTTTGATACCACTTGTAGGTCCAAAGTTCTGGATCTAAGTAGCCTTTGTAAGACAATAAACACCTTGAATAAATCCAAAGTATTTATATGAGAAACTCTTAAGAACAATGTATGCTTAATGTTAATGCGGAATGTTAACACGAGCAGTAAGAATAACACAGGGATTTACTAACTTTTATATTCTATTAACTTGAAAACTTGGCATAGAACACAATGCCGTAGGGTTCCTTTTATACTACAAGGAAACCTTAATTCTACAAAACGTGTGAAAGGATGCATACATATCTTCTCCTAAGATATCTAACCGTATGCATATCCTTTCCTATAATATCTCCTAAGATATCTAACTTGTTAAGCAAAACAGACTTAACAGCCTAAAACATAAACAGACTTAACTAGTGTTTGCCAGACTTAACTTAGTACTGGCAGACTTAACTATCTACCCGACTTAACTAACTAATCCAGACTTAAGTCTGGTTACAAATAATTCCCAACAGTTAGATTGACAATGAAATACTCAATGCTTTTACTCCTATGGATACAGAGTGTGTTTTGAACCCTGCTCAAGCTTCCGTTGACGTTGAGGTAAACGCAATATACCATTTATTTTTCCTGCATTTATTAGAGTGATGGTAAATATGAGTGACTGGATCGTTATAATGCACCACAAAAGTCATTTAATTGATCAAATGGCTAAAAAATTATAGCGCAACATGCCATTCTCATAATGCCTAATCTATACAAGTTTATCAGAGTTGTATAGTGCTAAAAACTGAGATTACATATCAGAATTTATAGGTTTCTTAAGTGACTTTCAATCACTTGGATAAACTACGTAGACCAATTTTTGTAAGATATCACTTAAGGGATGTTTGGATGTAAAATCTATACAGTGCTTCAGTTTTTTAAGTCAATATAACAGAACTGTTTGGGTACGAACCTAGAAGCCGAGCCATGCTGATAGTTGGTTACTTGTGTTTTTCTGCCCCTTTTGGTGTTTTGAAAATAATAAATGTATTAATCATCATTAGAAGACCTATATATAAATAAAAATAATTTCATTTGATTGAAACAAATTATAACATATAGGAATACATGGTATGCAACTTTTGACTGATTTCATGTGTAGCTAACTTTTTACTCACCAATAAAAAACAATTATAGACCAAGTTATTAGTTTAGCACAAAAAAAATAGAAGTGGTCGACAAGTAAATAGCTTCCCCTTTTATTTACTAAAACTACAACATTTAAATTAACAATAAAAAAAACTAAAAAGAAAAAAATGATCTGTGTTATGTATCATAACCCTTATGCACTTGCCCCATTTTGATGAACTATTAATCCTAACAATATATAATCACACACAGGAACTAAATCATCCACTTGAATTATAACATTGTCACCATGCTCATCTATTTTTTTGTAGCCATGGGATCCCTACTTCACTGTTAAACAATTCTCATCACTTAATAACCCACACGCCTGGTACAAAATTGACAAAGTACGCGTTAACTACGTTTGGATGGATGAAAAAACAAGAAACTTTACATCATCTTGCTCGACAAATATGTAAGCGTTGTCAATTGTGAGCACATAAACTTGATTAAAACATACATAATATACTAACCATCAATTATATGTTTGAAATTTTATACGTCTAATACTAGGGAGAAAAACAAGCTGCCGAAGTGCTTGAAGACCTGTTCAATTCTATAATAACAGAGACTTAGTTGGAAATGTGTTTTCTTAGAACCATTTCCAAATTACGTATAACTACCCAACAGAATATCCACGATATCACAACTACAGTTTGATCCGTTGTGATTGGGTTATATCAGTTAACAGTAAAACGGTCCTGACCGAAATTCTGTTCACGACCATTCCGGGTTTCCTACGCATGGACGGATAACATCTATTAGGGCTCTTGCTACTGACAAATCAACAAAGAAGATGCTACTCGTTACACATAATTTACTTAATGATAATCTATGCATCGAGCTTAATTCATATTACCTATTCGTAATCAATGTATTTCCTGATTTCTTTATAGATACCATCGGCAGGGTCACTAGAGGAGGGTTGATACATCACAGAGGTGGTACCTCGTGTAAGCTGTTTCTTAGAGATGTAACATAAGTATGTCTATCAAAAAATGTTTTATATTCATTCTTTTATGTTCCCGGTCTAACAATCATTGAATTCTAATAGAGGGGAGGAAATACAATTCATCACACGTACTTACACATTACAAGAAACTAGCAACGGTTTTAAGAGAAAGGGGAGTTATATTCATATCCCGTGCTAAATTTATCCGCAAAGAACCAAGTATATAATTGTTTTAATATTCAAAATTCTCATAATTTGTTTCGTTTCAATAAACTTACCTAATAATGCGTAATTACCTCTATTATAGTGAACTTATTGGTGGACACGGAGTTAACAAAAATCGAGTATAACCCAACTATGCGAAAATCTGGACCCTGAAGGACATGGAGCTATGAGACATCTCTCAAAATTTTATATGATTTTCCTTTTACTACATTTTAGTATTCGAACATTTGTTTTTTTCTTTCCGGATAAAGTCATTAGGCCATGAGTGCAAAACAGTTTAAGATATTTCATTTTTGTGATTGATTATGATCGATACATTCAGTTTTCGTTATTGATTATTATGCTTGCGAGAAGGAATGTAAAACACAATAACGACAAATACCTGAATAAGGGCTGACATGAACATATGAAATGCCGGAGTGTTCTGGTCTATCAGCATTGTTACCCGACCAAATAATGTTACAACTCAGTGCATCTAAAATCATGCACAAAAAGACAAAATTATTCCCTTGTAAGAAAAGCGTTAATTAGGTATAAACCTAGGAACCAGGGTAAATAAAATGGGGATACAAGAAATAATCAGAAGTTTACAAGCACACAAACATCTTATTATGCGTTTATTACTGTAAATGCTAGACGCATATTCAAACATTATTATGCTAAATATTATTATTACAACTGTAAATGCTAACTATTATTATACAATCCTGCCCCACCGTACATGTCACCATCACTACCATAAAGGCCACCATAACCTCCTCCTCCCCCATACATGTTGCTTCCATATAAACCGATATTATAGGATCCCGTAGCCCCTAATCCGCCATAAGAACCATAAGTTCTTGTCCCATATCCTGAATTATAATTTAAACCACTGCCATAACCTACACCTGGGACACGAGATAAACATATAAATATAGAAGTATGAAACTTTCATAAGAGCTTTAATAAGTTGGTACATTTGTGGAGGAAGGCAACAATTGCATATAAATATTCATGCACATTAATGAAAGGGAAATTAGACCAATATTGCTCTCAAGCCACTAATTATGGGGTGTTTTGGGTATCCTTTTTTAAAATATGTTGTGGATTAATACAGGAAATTAATGGTTATGACTTATGACTTATGAGAGTGTTTGGGATTGATTAATCAAATTGCTCATCTGATTATTACAGAGAGCGTAAGCAACTTCGGTAAGCAATCCCAAACACCCCCTAAATAATATAAGTAGCATTACATTTTAATCCTTAGCAAACCTTGGTATTGACCTATGGGACACTTCATTAAACCAAAAGTAGCATTACAAATTCATTAAACTCAGTAATGCAATTATTTCTTTAATGCAATCTATGGACACTTCAAAATCATGTTTCATCATATTGTTCAATACCAAATAAGAAACTTATGCTTATATATACATTAACCTGAAGATTAACTCAAAACACATGTAGATATCCAATGTTTTAAATACTCTAAAGTGAGCCCAACCAAAATTATTAGTTTCCAATTTTCCATGGACTTTTTCAATCTACAAAATCAGAACCATCAGCTTGTTTGACCTATTTTGAAATCATTTCTCACCCGTTGTATAGATTACATGTTTTGACCCGCTAAATAACCCGCATTTTTGTTAATCGATAACTTTGAGTTGTATAGCTTAACCACTAACTTTGAGTTAAGATAAGTAATTTACATTCAAGTTAAGATAAGTAATTTAAAGAGGTCTTATCTATAATCCCTTAACGACCATAACCATCTAAAAAAAAAAAAAAAAACCAACAAAACCCTTTTGTTCAATATTTTAACAAAACAACACATAAAAAAACTAGAAACATATGAAACAACCATAAATAACAAAATTATACCTTTATGAACGGCGAGTGGGGACAGATGATGTCAAAGGAGAAGCACATTTAGGAGTTTTATCATGATTGTAATTCCTCCTCTTTCGGTTATTACTGGGTTTAATGGATTTCAACTTAAGTGAAAGGTCATGAATCCGCTTTTGCATCCTTTCAAGATTTTCTTTAATTCTTTCTTATCTGCATTTTTCATAATCACAAGATTTCGTTTCTTATGGTGTTTGATCAGTCATTGTTACCATTGTTGTTTCATGTTTGATGGTTGTTAGGTGTGTCTGATTATGTCTAACGGTCGGCTTATTTTAGGGGGGCGGTTTTGTGGAACTTGTTTTTGTGCGATAGTGGGAAACATAAAAGATCTGTATTTATGATCTCATGTATTTGGGCTTTTGACGCCTTATGTTGAGTTTTAGAAACTTATATGTTGGGGCCTTGGGGTTTATATTAGAAGGTTGAGTGTGTGTATTAAAAGTTTTGAGTTTGGTAAAAGACTGCTTTGGGTTTTTTAATTTTTGCTTAGTAACGAGTAACATTGGTATGTTCTTTTTCTGTTATAGTATTAAAGACACGACGATTGGCGTTAAACAATCTAGCACCAGTAATGGTATGTTCTTTTTCTGTTTTTAATTCTCGTTATATTACTTTTGGAACTTAACTTTTAATACAAATTTCATTTCATCCAATTTTATGCTAGAAAACGCAAAGCATTGTCTAATACAGATGGTTCGTGCAAGACAAACGAGAAAAAAAGGAAAGACCAAGGCTATGTTTGGCAAAAGTAGCTGTGAGTTGTAGCAGTGAGCAGTAGCTGTGAGCTGTAGGCACAGCTCACTACTCACTGCTCACAGCTTCTTAAAGAAGCATTGGAAAAATAAGTTTTCTTAAAAAATAGCAAAGCTCACCGCACTTTTGCCAAACGAACAATAAAAATCAAAAAGCTCATTGCTCACCGTTCATCGTCACAAAAAGCTCTAAAAAGCTCCGCACCAAACATAGCACAACTCTACCTACTTTGAAGAAAGTCCAACTCTTAATAGGGTACAACTGTTTGCAATTACATTTTGATCGGTTCACGTTCTATTTTGTAATTTAACCCAAAACACTCACCACAATATCAAAAGTCGTTAATTATCCGTTGTCAAGAATTTTCGTTGCTATGCACGGACACTCGCCTACTAACCGTATAATAATAACTTGTTTTTGAGAATTGTGTAGTTTACATGCATTGTGTTATCCATCTAGACCCTACCACCTCTTTTGCCACTAAGAGGAGTGGGTGTGGCAACGAGTTATTTTTACTCATTTGGGGCCCACGGGTGCCACATCACCCTAATACCTCTTCACAACTAACCTCCTCCTCACTCATAACTAACATCAACTTACTCATTTGAGGCCCACCACTTACAACTTTATTTTTTTTTATTCATTTCACTAAATAAATTAAATTCATTTCACACAAATTAAAAATACCACACCAAACTAAATTTATTTCATCAAATTAAAAAAGTTACAATACGAAAAAAAAAGATACGAAAAGAAAAAAAAATAAATGATACGAAATTAATTATCCCTATTTTGTTGAAATTGTTCCTATTGTTGTTGTTGCCAAACATGCTCTATAAGACATCATTGAAGTCTTCTGTGTATGTTTTTATCGCGTAGTTCTTTGTTTTGTCTCCTATGCACTGCGCAACGTTCAACCCATGACTTTTGCATATGTGGTTGCGGAGGAATATACATTTCTGCAGCTTCGGATATCGCATATTGTTGATCTTTCAAGATCATGTTATGCATTATGATGCACGAGTACATGATTCTTCGTAATTTGGCCACAGTAAATGCACGCGCCGGTTGTGCAATAACACGCCAACGCCCTTGTAGGACACCAAAAGCTCTCTCGATATCTTTTCGAGCACTTTCTTGTTTCGCTTTCCATGCAACATTTTTTTGGGTTACTTGCAACCGTGAATGATTTGATGAACGCTGCCCATTCTGGATAAATTCCATCAGCTAGATAATACCCATGCTTAAATTTTCTTCCGTATACTTCAAACGGAACCACGTCGGTGACGTCGTCAATCAGGTCATCGAATAACGGCGAATTATACAAAACGGTTAGATCGTTATTCGCACCTGCAACTCCAAAACATGCATGCCAAATCCACAATCATACGACGCGACAGCTTCAAGCATTATGGTTGGAAACTTTTTATTACCTCTGTGAAATTGCCCTTGCCATTCTTTCGGACAATACTTCCATTCCCAATGCATACAATCGATGCTTCCCAACATTCCCGGTATCTTATGGACCAAATTATGTGCGTCGTATAACTTGTGAATGTCAGTCTCGTATGGTCTTCTTAAAAACTCCTTTCCATACAACTGGATTATGCACGTAGTAAAAAAATCTAGACAATCACGTACACAGTGTTCACCTATTTGTAAATACTCATCTAACGCATCAGGATGAATCCCGAAAGCCAATTGGCGTAATGCACATGTGCATTTCATAATCACACTAAAACTCATTACACCCCTAGCATCAGGTCGTTGTCTAAAGAAGTCAAAATGCGCGGGAAGAGGATGATGAGTTTCAATAAACAATTCAATACCTTGGACTATTTCTAAGAATAGTTTACGGCTCATACGATAACAACGTCTAAAATGTTCTTCAGTATATTTTGGTTGATCACCAAAATAGTCGGCCAATAAACGTTCTTCAGCAACTTGACGTTCACGAGGAATGTATCGACGGTGTTTTGAAGGACCGGCTTCTTGGTTTTGCAACGACTGCTCGCCCTCAAATTCTGCCAGCATCAGCTCTAGCTTTGTTATCTCTTCAAAATCACTAACACTTGAGTATGATGATTAACTCATGTTTCTTGTTTTTAATATGTGTAAGTGTTTATATTGTTGTGTAAAATTATAGTAAAATTGTAAGTGTTTATATGTTCTATTTATAAGGGATGTAGTAAGGAAAAAAAAAAAGAAAAAAAAAACAAGTTTTTTTGAAACGGTAATATTACCGTTCTAAAAAAAGAGAGAAAAAGCAGCATCTGTCAGTGGATCTATGCTCGTCGTCTGCACGAGGAGCCCTCCAACGGCGAGCTACAACGAGGGTAGCATGGTGTCGTGGCGAGGCATGAGGAGCAAAATCATTTGCCACGTAGGAACGGCGAGCTCCTTTGAGTAGCCACACCCACTGCTCTAACGACCATGCATTTTGTTTCCATCTAGACCCTACCACCTTGTTTAGGTTCCTTTACACCCCTACCACCTATTTTGCCACTAACGACCTTGTTTACGTTACTTTACTATGGTTTAAATTGTGGAACATGGGTGCTTTTGCCCTCCTTCCGTTCAAAACAAAAATATTGTGGAACATGATTCACCCTCTTTTTCTACTCTTTGTCGCAGTTCCTGTCTCCATCTACACGATTATACTTGGCTTTTCTTTCCTTTCTACACGAAAATGTCTTTCCTTTCTACACGAAAATGTAAAAAGTGAAGAAAAGAGTCTTCGAATCCAAACTACAAGTGAACCTGATGCACTTTGCCCAATTATAATTAAACCAAACTACAAGTGAACCTGATGCATTTTGCCCCATTATAAACCAATTAGGGTGAACCTGATGCTCTTAATGGCCCAAACTAAACACACAACTTTTTTTCTTATCCCCTCTTTACAAACACACAAAAAAAGAATCTCATGCATGACCATATACCAAATCCTTTCCCGCGGTACTCCATGTCCCATGATATATAAAAACAGATACCCATTATGGAAAAATCATACTCCTCACAAGAAAACCCAACTAACTAGTCTTCTTTCTCATTTGAAGGATTATTTTCCATATTCAGGGTTTAGAAGGAAAATGATGCCTTTAGCTGTCTTGAATGAGATACACGGAAAAGAAGGCATGGTCGTCATCCCACTTGAAGAACAACCCCCACAAATCAATCACCCGGCGTTATTCTTTAGAGCCTCACTTTTCTTACAAGACTTCTACGCACGTGGCGTCGCAGCATTGCACGGTTTAGCTGCATTTCTGGGTCGCCTCTTGCCGGAGGATGGTGATGTTTTGCCCCAACCTACACTTAATTCTATCATTACTTATTTACTTGCTTTCATAGCAATCAAGGCACAGGGCAATCCTCATTTCCCTTATATAACACACCATAAGTCAGTTTTGGCTGCTGTTATATGTGTAGTTTTGTTTGGTTTCGCTTCTGCCGCCGAACATATCGCCACGCGTGTTGATGATCAACCTCCTGTTCTCAAGGGTGTAGCTCGTACCGGAAGGATACTCTGTTTGTTCCTTTTTGTCATCAATCTGACATATCTCTCCTGTTTTTGATCATATTTACTCGTTGTTGCATACGTTGTCAGATCATCATTTCATAGGTACTAGCCCTAGCAAGGAATACATTGTTTCTCTTTTGTTTTTCTGTTACTAGTGATAATTAGAGTGATGTGAAGTATATAAGCAAAACAGACTGAAGTTAAAGAAGACTGAAGTTAAAGAATATAGAGTGATGTGAAGTATATAAGCAAAAGAGACTGAAGTTAAAGAATATGTGTTTTAGAATGTATGTTTAGTCATTTATGTATGTTCTCTTTTGGATAATGGACAGAGGGCATGTCCTTTGCAAATTCTGGGTCCATCTTGGTCTGAAGGATTTTGTTGGATTTTATAGGATTTTGGATTTGAGATCCTATAAATACTTTGTTTGGTTAAAACCCAAAAGAACTGAAGGGTAAATAGTGAAAAATGGACGAAAATGTCTTATGTGTTTAAGTTGTCGTTTTTCCCGTTTGTGGTTTCGCTTAAAAGTAAGTACTTAAAAGGTATTTCAGAAAATAAATTTGCTTATACTTAACATTTATTCATTCATAATAGTATATTTTGAATTCATGTGAAATATAAGTAGTGAAAATATAATTCAAAATAACACACGATATAATATTCAACATCGTCAACGTGATCTTGAGCAATTTTATCTCGTACCCATTTATAGTTTTATACATGTAGTATCTATTTTATGTTGTGCATTTTTGTCTTCTATTTAATACGTGCTCATAGACGACGAAATATCAAAAATTGGATTATAATTGTTGTATCTTGTCGAATGATTATTAAAAGTGTCAGTTATCTAAGAAGTCAAAAGTTCAATATAAATCTCATATTTTAAGCAACCTTATGTACAACCATCTTAAACCAACTAATTAATTTTTTCTATAAATAACTCTTCGCCTCAAGCTGACACGTGGCAAAGAAACAGACTCAGTATTACAGCCTTTGAGAAAACCCAATTTGTAAAGTAATTAAAACATACGTTATCAATAATCACAATTAATGCTACATCCAAAGTTTGTAACACATTGTGATTGTCACATGCTTCCTGTAATAAATTGGTCAGTTATGATTCACGTTTGATTGTTAACTTTTTAATAGTGTCAACATTTGAATTTTGGAAAGCATAATCAATCATCCTTTTTATATGATTTCTTCAAATCATGTGTTAATATTTACCCGGAATAAGAAATTTTAATGATACATCAAATTGAGTCCATGAAAACAACCGTGTCCATGGACTTATATAAAGCTCTACAAGTTCATGAAAGAAAATCATTCGTCTTCAATACTTCGCTTGCTGCTCTCACAATCAAGTTTGTAACTTAATTAAAATTGGATGTGATTTGCACCGATTAATTATCTAATCGGTTTATAGATTGATCTATTATATCATGTGATGAAGAGTACGAAAGGTGGGAACAAATATCTATTCATGTATATCGTTATTGCATCTCATTTTATCTTTATAGATAGATTTTACACTTCCAGTGAACAACTATGAAGGAGTGCATTTTGGATCCCTTTTCTCATAATATTAGAAAATCAGTTTACCCTTTGGAGTGTCATAGAAATATGTCTAAGATAACCAATGTATTGATTTGCTTTCACGTGGTATGGTCATTTACCTCGAAGAGAAAAGGGTTGTGTTCATTGTGCATGGCGTGTAATTTAAGTCAATGCACTCTAAATGTTTGTAAATATGTTAATGTTAGTTTTTTAGTGTTAATGCATCATTTTTGTTTTGTCTGTATTAATGTTTAGGTGAAAGGATCTTAATTTTTGTCTAGATTAAAGACTACTGAAAATGGTGCTTTCTTCTCTCAAATGGAAGATGAATCCAATAACTCCATGAAAAGAATTGAATTTGTGACTCATGGTCAACAACTGAAGTTGGTTCGGAGTTGTGAAAAGAGTTGGTCTTGCTACTCTCAACGGAGGTTTGGACTATAGGTATCATATACTTCAAAAATCCTTATCTATATTATCCTGTTTTAGACAATTTCTTTTTCTGCAAAGTTAGAAATATTCAACTTCTATATTCAAATTTATCATATATTCTTACATATTAACTGTAATTTCCAGTATATATTATTTCTTTATACGCCATTACAACGAAAGCCATTAAGTTGCCATTTAATACATTATCTTGGAATGGTTTTGATTTTTATAAGTCAAAACGTGTAGAACGTTTGGAAAGTCAATTGTAACTTCTCACGAATTCTAAATTAAAATTGCTATATTAAGAAGGGTTTTGTTAACAACCACCTATGGGTTGTGATTGATCATTTCTTAGTTAAAAAATCAACAATCAATAAGCACTAAACATAGCATGTTTAGCATCATATTTCATGTTAAAAATGAATAAATGTATATAATTATGAAATATATTAGTTCATTTAATCCAAAACCCTTTTAAGAATACTTTTGGAATGATTTTTGGAATGCCACTAATATGATACCGCCAATAATTAATTTTAATTAACTTGCTAATCTATAAATAATTACAAATTTACTTAGCAAATACCTTGGTTGATACTTAAAATAAAGATTTTTACACTGCGCATAATTACATATCATTGCTTAAAATACACTAAATCCATTTTTTTTTTTCATTTTTGTGCGTCTATAAACTGCAACGTACATCCTTACAACATAATTCATCTGCCAAACTAAGTATATTGAATATAGATACACTAAAAATAAAGTTGATACAATATGTCAACTCAATTTAATATCTATTAAATATGAAGTTGATACATCAAGTTCAAAAACAGAGCAGAAGCGTCTGAAAAAGTTGCATTTCTCTATAGTGTAATTGGTGATTTACTGTGTCTATTTTTAGATAGCAAATTAATGGAATACTTTTCCAAGTAGTTTGTATTTTTATTGTTTATGGTCTATATTTATTTTATGTTTCATTGTAGGTTAACCTCACACAAGCTGATGTTGCTGAAACAGGTTTCAAAATGAAGGTGAAAACCTAAGCAGCGCAACAAAGGTATTTTGAGTAATTTTGTAATTTTTGATTCGGTGAAGTAATTTTGTAAATACAGTTTAAGTATAGATCAATACAAATTTGAGTATAGCTCTCTATCTTTATTTTTCTTTCTTTTTTTCTTCACTGGGACAACTGTCCCTACCCTACTGATGAGTATGCAAATACTCATCATTTCACCACCAATTTTGATACGTAAAAATACAAAAAAGGCCAAAAACAATATAGATATCCTTGGTTTCGTGTTTTTATGTATCTCAGGTACAAAGGATTAAAATCTGGGCGGAAACATACAATTTTGATAGACAAACGTGCATTTTTGAACGACTCGACAACAAATTGTGCATACTGTGATATTAAAGACAAAGTCGAGTAAATTCTGGATGAGGTTGTGTGATATTAATCCAAAACTATGCTTAACCAGCCCAAATCTTTCCCTACCCATCCTTCACTAATAAACCAGGCCCAACCATCACCCTAGCCCAAAGCCCCTTTGCGTTTCAATATAATGTGCCAGGGACAACAAAAGTCTCCCACCTCCATCCCCTTCACTTTCCCAGGATATCACAAGCAAAGACAAAACATACACACCCTCATAACAAATCAAACACAACTACACATCCTCCCATGAATTTGTCTCCTCTGCCCCCTAACATACCTGCTCCAGCCTCCCAATTGTTCCCTCTGAATCTCATTGAGATATTTTATCTCCAGGTTGGCAAGTCACAACCTCATCTTGGCACCAAAAATGCAATGGAGGGCTGAGATTGTTTCATGGAAATTCAAGGGATAGGATTTGTTCAAAGAAGCACTTGAAGACTCCTAGTTAGTTTTGATTACAAATAGGAGTCGTATGTAAGCCTAAAAGGCATCTATCTTTCTGTTTTTTTTTTTTTTTTTTTTTTTTTTTTTTTTTTTTTTTTTTTTTTTTTTTTATGTTTTAAGTATGCTTTAATTATAGTTTTAAAAATTGTAACCTGTTTTCTCAAAGTTTAATTAAAGTTTTCTTATTGTTCTTAAACCTTCTGTTTGTTAAGTGCTTCTACTGATGTTATGCTTATTTCCTTCTTATTCTATCGTATCTATACTCTCTTATAGATTCAGATGTTTAGTTATGTACGTCCAGTTTTTACCCTAAGCAGCTCTTGTTTTTGATGTACCATTAGTCCAGTACGAGTCCTCATGACGTGAAATCTTGAATGCATATTCTTTAGTTGGTAATCTTATGGCCTGTACTTTTAGCTATTTTTACTAATTATTTTCAGAAGTTTTCAAGAAATCTCTAGTGACCTGTTTAACACTCTTGATATCCTACACCATGTTTTGCTTCCTGACCCGTTTTCAATCACCCGTATCTTGTTCAATACTTGAGTATCTCACTTGATACTTGTTGTTTTGAGAAGCCACTAGTACTTGCTTGTAAGATTATTTTATTATTATTATTTTTTTTTACTTGTTGGAAGTTACATGTTTGTTTGCTTGCGTATATTCAGCCTCCTAGTAGCCCCCTTAGCAGCAGTTTCTGCTACTAACTCTTAGTATTCTGAGTGTATTAGATCATTGAGTCTACTTGTCTTTAGCTTGGTTAGAGGTTGTTTTTATCTTGTTTGTTTGTGGTTTAAGTTTCCTGAGCTCGCGTATGGCTTGAATTTGAGCATTAACTCCAGTTATATAAGCTTGAGATTTAAAGTGATAGCCGCTTATTTCTCTAATATCACTTTAGGGATAAGACTAATAACCTGTTCATTGGCCTAGTTTTTTTTTGTGATTCTCATCGTATTGAACAGCCTTTAAGTCTAATTTGTTTCCAGCCCCATATCTAGTTCAATTTTTGAGCTTTTTGCTTAATTCTTGTTGTTTTGGGTAATTAGTAGTAGTGGTTTGAGTAATCTATGCTTAGTTTGTAATTTGTTGCTCATTTGGTGTGCTTATTTTGCCCCTCTAGTTGCCCCCTTTGGATCCCACTCGGGTGCTAAATCTCAGTGTTCACTGAGCTTATGTGATTTTTGTCTTGAGCTTGTTCTTAACTCGTGACCAGCCTGAGTGGTTGTTAGTTTGTTTGTGTTTGATTGTACTTCCCTTATGTTAGCTTGTAATTTTGTTGGTTAGTCTTTAGCTTATTCAAAAATTTTAACCTGAGCATAAAACACATGCTACCTGTTGAACTTTTCAGTTGTATAAGCTTACTGAAAGCTTTGTCATAACATGTCTTTCATTGAAGATGGTATGATTATGTTGTTTGGATTTAGATAGATTTAGTTATAATTAGCTTAGTTGGTTTAGTTTTTAGCTTTATCTATGCTTGTTTTCACATGTATAATATGTATATATCAGTTAGTTTAACTTTTTAAGTAGATTTGCGTTACGATTATGTTCTAACCTATTTGAGATTTTCATGTTGTCGTAGATTGTTTAGTTAAGTTATTTTGATTATTAATTGCTTGATTTAGTTTAGAAATCCCAATCTCTCTTTATAAGCCATTCAAATCACCCGATCACGAACTTGATTTGATTCACTATTTCACACCTCGTCGGGACTTAACGACCCGGGGATACACTATACCTTCGGAGAATATGCGAGGTTTGACTACTTTGACCGTCATTAGTCGAGTGGTTGATCTGAGCGTATCAATTTTGTGGCGCCGCTGCCGGGGAGGAGTGAAGTTGTTTATCGATTTAAGTTTGCAGATTAGTAATTGAAGACCCTTCTTCGGAAGTTATTGTCTCGTTTTTGTGAATATTCTTTTGTTTTTCCTAAATATAAAAACTCAAAAATATTTTCCTTCTTTGTTTTTACAAAATGTATTTCAAAAATACCAAAAATATTCACCTTTACCCTCTCACACCTTTGATTCTTTATCCCTACCCCTCTATACACCTTTGATTCTTCCTATGTCTCATCCACACCTTCTGATTTGTGAATGGTGTGGTAGTCTTCATAATGGTGGTAATTGCCCCAGTTGTGGCATGGTAGAGTCAGGAAACGGGTCTGTCTATAACCAGGATCCCTATTCCTACCATGACACGACTGATTTATTCTATCAGCTATTACACCATGAGACTCAACAGTTTTACTGTTGTGAGTATTGTGGAGGTCCACACTTCAGCTCGGATTGTCAAACAAGGAATCCATTTCCTTGTAACAATTATAACTATCCGTATCATGACCAACCTCCACAGTACCAAATGATTCAAACAACTCCTCATGATACTGAGCAAGACCTTTTACTAGAGGCTCTTTAGATATTGCAAGAACTTAAGGAGGAGTTAGCTACTACATCGTTTCAAGATTCTCATGAGAAATCCATGGCAGAATTGCTTGCTGAAGAACGAGATGCTAGAAACGAATTGAGCAAGGAAGAATTGCTAATCTTAGAACAAGCAGCTAAAACACGTGCCATATTTCGCCGTGCTGCTCTTCTCGACGATGATGAAGTTACCCTTGATATTTCTCAATTTTGAAAGGGTTCATCAAGTTCATCAGTTGTGATTCCTTCCTCGGAAAATCAGGGAGAAAAGACTATGATAGAATTACTAGCAGAAGAACAAATAAAATTTATAAAACCCATGTCTGCTAGTCCTCAACTCCCTCAGTCTGTTGTTATCACACCCGAAGTTCACACTCACTCTCTGAGCATGGGGGATGAGCATCTTAGCACTGTTCCTGATAAGGAATCGGACGAATTAATAAAGTCTAGTGTTGAGAACCTTGTCCCAATCCCAAGAGAGTCACAGGGAACTTTTGATCATATGTGTGATTTACCTTCCCCTCTTGAGTGTCCAAAAGATCAATTTGAGACTTTCTTCGATTGTAGCGAAGATTGTGCATCTTATGGAGACATCGAGTATGTTGAAGCATCAGTTCCACATTCTGATGCTGATCATCTTCTTGAGGAGTTCGCCGATGAACTCACTCACATCAATCTACTTCCAACGGGAAGTAACGATGTTCTCTTTGACTTCGAAGCCGATCTGGGAGAGATTGAAAGTCTCCTACATCATGATCCGTCACTCACTTCTTATCCCAACAGTCCAATTGAGAATGTTGATCACTTTGTTTCCGAAGCATTCAAAACTACTCTCACCAATCCTTTGTTTGAATTCGACTCTGAATTCACTTTTATTTCTGATAACCCAATCTTTGGTATTCAGAATGAGGATAGTGATGAGTCTACAATGGAACAAGAGTTCACAGATTCACACCATGTGAATGATTCTCTTCTTGAGGAGTTCTCCGGTGAACTCACTCATATTATGACTCCTCCGGAGTATGATAGCCCGGGGGGAGATGCACTCAATTGTGAGGATTTACAAATTCCCACCCTCCCTCCCGGGATGTTTTCGAACACAACGAGCTTAAATGATGAGATTCATGATACACCAATTATGGATTCTCTTTCTGATGATGATGACTTTATCTTGATTGTCATCAAGATCTTTCTACCCTTCTTCACCTACCAGGTGACTTCTCCTGTTCTTCATTCCTTCGGGAATGAAGACATTATCTTTGATCCCGGCATCACCGCTTATCATTTATACTATTTTAAGCCGGGATTATATCTCATCGGTGTGGAACTTTCACGTGCTTCAAATGTTTGTCCTAACATCTTGAATGAAAGTCCGATGGAGATTCTCTTTTCCACATCATGCTTCCCCATGAACAAATGAATTCGGGGTCGAGTCAAGCTAGCGACTCGGTAAACAAAAATAGTAGTATGCATATGAGGTTTTCACCCTAAGTGTGGGGGAGTGCCCCTGCTGTGGTTACAAATAAAGTGAAAAATGGTGTTTCCACATTTAGCTTGTAATGTTGCTCTTTTACGTTCAAAGAGTCGGCATAATAGCCGGGACTTTGAATATTGAGGACAATATTCAATTCTAAGTGTGTGGGGGGGGGGGGGGGGGGGGGAATTCTAGCGAATTTTATCACATTTTACCATCTAGTACCCCCATTTCCCATTTTTGGCAAAAATTTAAAAAAATTTTCACTTGAGTTTCAAAATTTTTGTGGTCATCAGTCCGCCATGTCTAAACGACAAAAGGATTGGCTAATCCAGGAGCAAACGGCTCTTGGTAAAGATATATCAAATCCGTTGACGGCTTGCAATTTGCCCAAAATTGTATAGTATCTCAACTCGCCATATCCTAAAAAGTGAAAGAGTTGGCTAGCCTGCAAGATTATGGCTTGTGGTAAAGGCAGTGGAAAAACCATAATTGGTAATCAGCTCACCAAGATGTTGACTATTCCATCAAGAGTTGGCTAGTCCAGAAGCAAACGGCTTTTGGTAAAGACAAATCAAATCCGTTGACAGCTGATGATTTGCTCAAAATCATATGGTCATCAAGTGGACCATAGTTCTTACTTGAACTGAAAACATTTGGCTACTCCAGAAGTAATGACTTTTGGTAAAGAGATTCAAATCCATTATGTTTTCTAAAAAGATTGCTAGGGACTAGCAATAATTTAGTGTGGGGGATTGATGAGTATGCAAATACTCATCATTTCACCACCAATTTTGATACGTAAAAATACAAAAAAAGGCCAAAAACAATATAGATATCCTTGGTTTCGTGTTTTTATGTATCTCAGGTACAAAGGATTAAAATCTGGGGGGAAACATACAATTTTGATCGACAAACGTGCATTTTTGAACGACTCGACAACAAATTGTGCATACTGTGATATTAAAGACGAAGTCGAGTAAATTCTGGATGAGGTTGTGTGATATTAATCCAAAACTATGCTTAACCAGCCCAAATCTTTCCCTACCCATCCTTCACTAATAAACCAGACCCAACCATCACCCTAGCCCAAAGCCCCTTTGCGTTTCAATATAATGTGCCAGGGATAACAAAAGTCTCCCACCTCCATCCCCTTCACTTTCCCAGGATATCACAAGCAAAGACAAAACATACACACCCTTATAACAAATCAAACACAACTACACATCCTCCCATGAATTTGTCTCCTCTGCCCCCTAACATACCTGCTCCAGCCTCCCAATTGTTCCCTCTGAATCTCATTGAGATATTTTATCTCCAGGTTGGCAAGTCACAACCTCATCTTGGCACCAAAAATGCAATGGAGGGCTGAGATTGTTTCATGGAAATTCAAGGGATGGGATTTGTTCAAAGAAGTACTTGAAGACTCCTAGTTAGTTTTGATTACAAATAGGAGTCGTATGTAAGCCTAAAAGGCATCTATCTTTCTGTTTTTTTTTTTTTTTTTTTTTTTTTTTTTTTTTTTTTTTTTTTTTTTTTTTATGTTTTAAGTATGCTTTAATTTTAGTTTTAAAAATTGTAACCTGTTTTCTCAAAGTTTAATTAAAGTTTTCTTATTGTTCTTAAACCTTCTGTTTGTTAAGTGCTTCTACTGATGTTATGCTTATTTCCTTCTTATTCTATCGTATCTATACTCTCTTATAGATTCAGATGTTTAGTTATGTACGTCCAGTTTTTACCCTAAGCAGCTCTTGTTTTTGATGTACCATTAGTCCAGTACGAGTCCTCATGACGTGAAATCTTGAATGCATATTCTTTAGTTGGTAATCTTATGGCCTGTACTTTTAGCTATTTTTACTAATTATTTTCAGAAGTTTTCAAGAAATCTCTAGTGACCTGTTTAACACTCTTGATATCCTGCACCATGTTTTGCTTCCTGACCCGTTTTCAATCACCCGTATCTTGTTCAATACTTGAGTATCTCACTTGATACTTGTTGTTTTGAGAAGCCACTAGTACTTGCTTGTAAGATTATTTTATTATTATTATTATTTTTGTAAGATTATTTTATTATTATTATTATTTTTTACTTGTTGGAAGTTACATGTTTGTTTGCTTGCGTATATTCAGCCTCCTAGTAGCCCCCTTAGCAGCAGTTTCTGCTACTAACTCTTAGTATTCTGAGTGTATTAGATCATTGAGTCTACTTGTCTTTAGCTTGGTTAGAGTTTGTTTTTATCTTGTTTGTTTGTGGTTTAAGTTTCCTGAGCTCGCGTATGGCTTAAATTTGAGCATTAACTCCAGTTATATAAGCTTGAGATTTAATGTGATAGCCGCTTATTTCTCTAATATCACTTTAGGGATAAGACTAATAACCTGTTCATTGGCCTAGTTTTTTTTTGTGATTCTCATCGTATTGAACAGCCTTTAAGTCTAATTTGTTTCCAGCCCCATATCTAGTTCAATTTTTGAGCTTTTTGCTTAATTCTTGTTGTTTTGGGTAATTAGTAGTAGTGGTTTGAATAATCTATGCTTAGTTTGTAATTTGTTGCTCATTTGGTGTGCTTATTTTGCCCCTCTAGTTTCTCCCTTTGGATCCCACTCGGGTGCTAAATCTCAGTGTTCACTGAGCTTATGTGATTTTTGTCTTGAGCTTGTTCTTAACTCGTGACCAGCCTGAGTGGTTGTTAGTTTGTTTGTGTTTGATTGTACTTCCCTTATGTTAGCTTGTAATTTTGTTGGTTAGTCTTTAGCTTATTCAAAAATTTTAACCTGAGCCTAAAACACATGCTACCTGTTGAACTTTTCAGTTGTATAAGCTTACTGAAAGCTTTGTCATAACATGTCTTTCATTGAAGATGGTACGATTATGTTGTTTGGATTTAGATAGCTTTAGTTATAATTAGCTTAGTTGGTTTAGTTTTTAGCTTTATCTATGCTTGTTTTCACATGTATAATATGTATATATAGTTTAACTTTTTAAGTAGATTTGCGTTACGATTACGTTCTAACCTATTTGAGATTTTCATGTTGTCGTAGATTGTTTAGTTAAGTTATTTTGATTATTAATTGCTTGATTTAGTTTAGAAATACCAATCTCTCTTTATAAGCCATTCAAATCACCCGATCACGAACTTGATTCGATTCACTATTTCACACCTCGTCGGGACTTAACGACCCGGGGATACACTATACCTTCGGAGAATATGCGAGGTTTGACTACTTTGACCGTCATTAGTCGAGTGGTTGATCTGAGCGTATCAATTTTGTGCTATCACCTACCAGTAATGATTGACTTATGTCAAGGCGAGTAAGTCTAACGGGATCCTTAATCAAAAATGTTGATCTCGACAAAAAAGAGAAGTACAAGCAACTACATTAAAATCAACATTTATATGAAATAGGATCCGGTAGCATCGGCTTAAACCAAGCCTGACTACATAAAAGAAAATCTTATTACGTATTTAAATTTGGAACAGCTTGAACCAAGTTCTTCCAATGTGAAAGAAACCTGTCTCAACAGTGGTAATAGTTAATTTACATGTATCCCAAAATTCGTATGCTACAAATATGATTTAATGAAGTTTATCTTTTTTGAATATCAATAATATAGTCTTTTTGTTAGGCTCTGGCTTCGGTTACTATTACTGATGACAACGGAACACTTCCAAAGCGTATAAAATATACTTCAACGAGTCTGTTCTAAATATGTTTAGCTAGGAAACATGGTGGCAAATACGTTGTGATGATTGGATTAAGAATCTAACGCCAAGAAGAATGTTAGCATTAAAAATATGTATTATGAAGTGATGGTCATTCTCATATTGTAACTTTGTGTCGTTTGTTAAGATTAGTAATAGTTTAGTCATTGGGCCTTGGACTTGGCAATAGAAGATTAGAAGAAACTTTATCACAAATATATTTTGTTTAAAATATAAGCTCTGATACCACTTGTAGGACCTTAGATATCACAACTTTATCACAAATATAGAAGATTAGAAGAAGAAAGATGGTGACTTGGTGAGAGTATATGGATCTTATATGTGTAACTAGAGAGATGGAAAATGAGAATATTATTAAGAAACACACACAAATACACACACAAGCACTCACCTCAAATGAGCCTTTGAGGTGTTTAAATAGTAAGATACATGAGAAGCCTTATGGGCTTTCTATGGGCTTGGGCTTGGACTTGGTTACATGGTTGGATAACTAGGCTTATGAAACATAGCATATAACATATTAGCTTGCCAAGTCCAAGGCCCAATGACTAAACTATTACTAATCTTAACAAACGACACAAAGTTACAATATGAGAATGACCATCACTTCATAATACATATTTTTAATGCTAACAATCTCCCCCTAAGGGTTGGTCATTCGAATGATGCTCCACGTGAGTGGGTCTTCCGTGTTCTTTGTCTTTAACTTTGTGTGTTGTTGTAGAATAGCCTTTAGTCTTTGTTCCTTCATACTTTGTGATCTTTGATAACTGATTTTTCATCGTTCTTTGTTCCTTTGTGATGTGGAGTTATCTGCCTTTCGTCACTTCTGCGTCTGTGGTGGTTGTTTGCCATTCCAACATGCTCATACATCTTTGGACTTTGATATTCATATGCACGTAGTTCCCTTTCTTTCACTTTGATCTTTAGTCTTTATACTTTGTAGATTCTTCTTTTTGGCGTAGAATCTTTCTTTGAACTTTGTGTTGTATAGATCTTTGAGGGAGCTTTCTTTAACTTCCAGATGTATGTATGAGCATGTGGAATCTGTCGCCATGGAGATGAAGTGTCCCTGCATATAGACAGTTAGCAATAAAACATCCGGTACTTGCAGATAAGAATTAGAGATCGTCAACAGCATAGTGTGAAGACTCCTTCTAACCCTTACCAAGGCCGTTCCCATGTCAGATACTCTCGAGAGAGCTTACAAGACCTACTTAGTAGCTCAATGACTGGGTGAGTCGCTGGGGATCACTCCACGACTGTAGACCGTTTGAAACCACCGCGAACACTAAGCGTAACCCATAAAGAATTACCGAAGTGACCTGCTGTCAGGGCTGCTTGATGTTGACCCTGGCAGGAATTTCCATTCAATCATTGAGAATCACAAAAGTGAATCCTCTCATAAATGTTCTGGTAGATTGCTAAGATCTGCGTAGGACTCTTAAGTTTACATCTGGCGTCCTTAATGATGAACAACCAGTGTAGAAATATCATGTGTTCCTATGAGATCTTTTGATGAATCTCAAGGCTCTAGACTCGATAAGTGCACATTTGGTTTCCTATGCGGAGATTAGGGAGAGGTCTCCTGCTTCAATATCAACCATCTCTAAGAGACAAGTCGATAGATTACACCGGTTCCCCGTGAGAATGAAACAAGCTCTTTTAAGAGAACTTGAGTGGTTAAGAAGGTTTAGTGCAGTGCGTCACTAGGTCCATGACGTCTTTGTCTTCAATACCGGTGTCACCTTGGTAACAACCAGTAGCATATGAGTTGAACCCGGTGTCTGCCCTAAGGTTGAACATATGGAGGGCTATTTCTTTTCACCCTTTTTCATAACTTTTCTTTTTAATTCTTCAACCCCTTCTTTCTCCTTTCTCATTTTCTCCTTTTTTTCAATCATACCTAAGGACTTTTAATTCTAATCTATTGGAATTGTCCTTGGGTAGATCCCTCCGGCTCTGGCGGATCATAGGACGGTTTTTCCTAACCTTAGTCACCTTATAACACCATGACTATCCTATAATTGATCACATGCCATAAAACCTTTTGTGAAAATCTCTCAAAGTGTTCATGATAATAAAACACATTTTGTTGACACTTCGAGAGTTTTGCATTTCTTTTGAAGGACTCCCCCTTCACATGTGCTCATGTAATTTTTGAGAAATTTGCACATGTGGGTGGAGTTGGCACTTTTTGAATTGATCCACTTTCAGCGAACATGACCGATTCGAGACACGCTTACATCACTAGTTAGACTAGCTTGAAATTATTACCCGTCCTGGTCAAGTCCAAAGAAAGTCTCTCGATACGGTACATTCTACTTAGACAAGTCCTATTCGAGACACGCTTACATCACTAGTTAGACTAGCTTGAAATTATTACCCGTCCAGGACAAGTCTTTTCGATTAATGACATTTAAGCTTTGTCAATTCATTGGTTATATCTGAGTCGAGCTCTTTAGAGATTCAGTCACAAACTTTAAACATCTTTGATCACATTTTAATCATGTCTTCTCCCCCTCAAAAATAGCATATCGTGATATTTTTGATATCAACTGATTAAGAAAAAGCTTTTGGAGAGATAGACAGATTTGTTTTTGCATGAATTTGGAACATTTTTGTTTTAGAGAAATACTCCCCCTCAAAACTCGCATATGTTTTTGAGAATGTTAAACTTTTTAAAGTTTAGAGGGAAGGAGTCTTCTCGAAGCAAAATTCTGAAAGAGAAAGAAGTTTCAGATTTGTTGAATTTTGCATCAAGGTTTTTCAAAAAACAAAGACTTCTCTTTGTTTGAATAGGGATGTCGCACTGAGGCGTACAACAGTGTCCATTTTTAGGATAAGTGCACTTTTTGGATGAAAATCATTTTTGCGTAGCACTTTCCTTTCTTTGAAAAATTGAGTTGTGCACTGTAAGGTGTACACAAGTCATGTTGATGATGAGCACCGATTTTGATAGATTTTGAAAATCTTTTTAAAGAATCTTGAAAAGTTGGTGCTCAAAATAAAAGAGAGTTATTGTTTTTAGGATAAGTGCTCGAGAAATATTTAAAACCTTGTTTTTGTTAAGCACTTTCCTTTCTTTGAAGAACGAGTCCTTAGCTGAAATACTAAGAAGTCGTCATTGAAGCCCGGGTTTCGTACTGAAGTATACGAAAGCCATTGTGAAGAAACTTTTGAGAAGCGACATGTTTTAGAAAAACATTAAAAAGAACTCCCGCTCAAGCATCTGTACATGTCCGTATCATTGTTGAATGACATTTCTAGAAACGTACAGAATATTGATTTATACGAGAGACATGTCGTGAGAAGAATATTTTTGGATTTTTTGATTTAATATTGTTTTTGTATTTTTTGAAATTTTATATTTTTGTATTTTGTTTTTGTTTTTATAAAAGAAATGGAAAATCAAAAATAGAAGATTGAAAGAATGATTTTATAGAATTTACAGAATTTGAACCCTCTGAAGAACTGGGTTCTGAGATAGTTGAAGCACCTGCAACCAAAGACGAAGAGGTTTCACAAATAACAGTGTTAGAAGTACATGAAGCATCACTCTGCGGGTGTTGACTATCAACGGTTGTTGTGGTTTCTACTTCCTTATCCTGAAGATTATCACTATTATTTGTCTTGGTGCAACTATCAAAAATCTTCCCTGTGGGAATCCATCTAAGACCAACTGTTTTAAAAACTTTCCCAGTAGGAATCCACCTAAGGTAAGATCTAGATGTAGTTTTCTTATCATATGCAGCGGAAGTCTCAGTCTTGGAAAAACTACATTCTTTAAATATCCACCTATTAGGTTTCTTAACCTCTTGCTTCTTATCAACGGGTTTGTTTCGATTTGGTGTCTTAGTGGATTGTGTCTTGACACTTGATTTGGAATTCTTTGTGTTGTATTCTACGTTCCTAGCATACTCTTTTGTGTCACTACTCTTAGATGCAAGCCAATCCCTAGTATTTTGTTGAAAGTTCCTAGGTAATGGTTTACTACTACTAGCGGTGCTTTGGAATCTTGTAGAATTTATCACACTAGGTTTTGCACCTAAAATTCCGTTTTTTCGATGTTGTGCCTTTTTTCTAGCTTCTTCTAGATGATGATTGAGGACCATGTCATTAGAACCAACAGACTCATTAACAGTTTTTGTAGTCTTATTTGGTGTACTATACTTAGAAGAGCCAGGTGAAATCACATTTTTGTTTCTTTCAACAAACAAATTTTGTTTTTCAACAATCTTATCATTTTCACATTGCTGGGGCAAGGGTGTTGGAGTGACTGGTTTTGTCAAATCCTTTTTCGCATCGACTTTTGGAGCAAACCGTGAAATTGACATTTTTGGTTTTTGAACCGTGTTTGAAACATTTGGTTTCTCCGAAGTTGATGGTTTTGCAAACTTAGTTTCCTCACCCTTCCCTTTTTGACTGTCAAGCTGAGCCCTCAAAAGATCATTTTGCTCTTTCATTTTCTTTAAGGCACGCTCATACGACAATTTGTCATACTTGCATTCTTCCTTTTTTCGATCAAGTTGTTTGAAAAGTGACATGTTTTCTTTTTCAAGTTTTTCAAGAGCATTTTCATATTTGGAAACAATTTCGGAGGTCTCAGCTCTTAGTCGTTCATCGTCTTGAACATAATATGTTTGTAAAATGATGGACATAATGTCAGTGGTCATAACAGCTTCGAAGAGAGAATCATTTAGGTTTTCCAAAACATTCATGTTTTCACGAGCATCATTAGCTTCGTTTACCAGGGATTTGTGGTCCTTGACAAAGTCGGCCGTTTCTTTTAAAAAAGCTAGTTCAAAATTTTTTACACTCGCGCTGATGTTATTCAGTGGAATAGTAATTTCGTTTTGAAACACCTTTTGCTGTTCGATGTGAAAACTAGAATGCCAGTTGTTAATATCGATGGAAGTTTTAGATTTAACTATTTTTTGAAGTTCTTGAATTCTCATTTTAACGTCATCGAGAATGTTTCTAGCCTCACTTGTTTTAAAAGTGTTGTTAGAGGAAATTTGTTCCAGTTTTGAAAGAGACTTGGAAACAACTTTCTTTTTAGACAAGAATTTCGCAAATGGTCGTTTTATGGAAAACGCAGATGGTTCTGTTTGTGGAACAAAAGTGATTCCCGAAAGTTTGTTCAATTTGTTGTAATCAATGGGTTTCAAATCCTTTTGTTTCATTTTATTAATGCTCTCTTCGACATGTTCAATCGTTAGCACAGAATCCCGAACGACGGGAGGATCATGTTTGGTATAAATCACATTACCATTGTACAAAACATTCTGTTCTTGCTGAGCTTTCTTGAGATTACAAGGGGTGTTGTTACCAAGAGCCATTTTATGTTTCGTATGGTAAATCGGATTAATTTGATTTGAAATCATTTTCATTGTTTGACTCGACTGACCCGACTTAACCACTAATTCCTCTAAATGAGCAATCATGTGTTCTGACTCTACGATTTCTTCCAAAAGTTTGTCTTCTTTCTTTGCAAAATCCTTTTTCAACTCATCCATTTCTTTTTCAAGATTGGAATAAGCTGTTTTTAGTTTAGAAAGTTGGTTTTGTAAATCAGAAATTTCCGTGTTTAAAGATTTTATCTTTTTGAAAGAATTGACATCAAGTGTGACAAACTTGAGTTGCAATTTTTGTTTCTCTGAAACGGAATTTTGATAACCAGTTTCTAATTCAGACAATCTTTTGTTATGAAATTCAAAAGCTTTAACGGTTGATTTGTAACTCTCAAGCTCAGCGGTCAATTTAACATTCGCGGCCTTAACATCGCGATTGACCTTTTGCACATTCTCAATTTCAATACGACAATTATTCAATAATGATTCAAACAAAGCACGTGTTTCCTCATCATTCTCAGCATGTTGTGAAACGAAGCCTCCATTATGATTCATATCTGGAGTTGCTGAAGGAGTATTGCTACTACTTGGCGTGTCCAGGGATGTATCATAAGTGGTTGCTTGCTTCTCAAAATGCTGTTCCTCATGAGGAGACATATCAAATATATCATTATTGTGACATGTGTTGAAATTAGATACCTCAGATGGTGCGTTGGTGTCATAAACAGGAAGTGTGTCAGAATCTGTGTCATACTTAGCTTCCTGAAGATTCGCCATGAATATGCAGTTCGCATCGATATCTTCTCTATCTTCCATGTCATCCATAAGAGCCATAAAGTCATTCTCCTCTGCGTTCAACTGAAATCCTGCCTCTGCCTTTTGTGCCAACATCACTGCTTTCTGCAAGTACGCTAGATCTTTCTTGTTTGGCTTAGTAGGACAGTTCCTTGCCATATGACCTACACCCTGGCAGTTGAAACACTTTACCGAATTACCCTGATTCATATTTCCCAAATTCCCAACTACTGGAGCTGCAACATTTCTATTCTGATTACCCATTGCCTGATTACCAACATTCTGACCCCTCTGATTTCCAACAAACTGACCCGCATTCTGATTTCCTGCATACTGACCTGCATTCTGCATATTCTGATATCCCAGCGGATTCCCATAAACTCCAACCATTTGGCCTCCGTTGCCCATATTGAAAATCGGCTGAGCGATCTGCCTGTTGCGAGTATTCGATGAAATCCTTTGGTTGTTGTTTGTTGGTGTAGAATAGCGTCCTTGGAATGCTTTTGTCAGAAAAGCAAACGCTTGAGTCAATGCTGCAGCAGCTTCATCATTGTCAGTGAATTCTGGTTCTTGGAAGTGTGGGTATTGCTGTTGTGGAATAACTTCTTGGTGTTGTGGGTAGAACTGTTGTTGGTAGACCGGTGTTGGTTGTTGAATGCATGATGGTTGCATGTAGTTGTGAATGGATGATGATGGTTGTTGAGTGTTCACTTGTAATGGTGTTGGTGTATTAGCAATTAGTGCGAGAGGATCATGATTCTTTGCCACTCTTTCTTTCCTAACTTCATTAGCCTCAGCTTGGTTTTGCTTCAGAAAGTCATAGAGTTGATCATAATTCACCTGATGTAAGTCCTTTGTCTGATTAACAATTGTAACATAACGACCCCATTCTTCTGGAAGGTTATTGACGAATTTGATGTTTGTTGCAATTGTTCGAGGTGTCAACTTGTTTCTGATTAACTCATTCATCAACGTGCAAAACCTTGTGTAGTATGACTCAATCTGTTCACCTTTAGTGGATGTGAAGTTCTCCCATTCAGTAAGAAGTTTGTTCTCAACGTCTTGTTGTCCAATCTCTGTTCCATGACAAATCCTTCTAACACGTTCCCACATAGCATGAGCAGTTTCACAGCTGTCGACCGCAGCAAAGATCTCCCGAGGTAATCCAAGTTGGATTAGATGCATTGCCATATCATCAGCTTTGATCTGCGCCTTGTCTTCATCAGTGTAATCTTCTTCTGTTTGTAAACGCATGTATGGTTCAGTAGGATTTGTTGAGTTTGGATCACCTGCAACTTGAACTTGTCTTGGCTGAAATGGACCCTTCTTAATGGAGTTGAGCATGAGGTTACCATCAGTCTTAGTTTTGATGTAACGAAGCATGCGGCTTGTTCATGGGAGATATCCACCTTTTTCAAGCATAGGAGGTCGGTTTTCCGCACCGGCTGCATGAATGTCTTGCTGAGTTGCCATTGATGAAGTGTAGATGGATAAAGTTGATTCTTGGATCGTTCCAACGAAATAGGAGTAGAGTTTAGAGTGAGTTGATGCAAGTTTTAATGGTGAAAATTTTGACTGAAAACTTTAAAACCTCAATAACTTCTTCTCGGAGCGTTTTTAGGCCTCGAAACTTCGCCTAAATCGATAAATCATTTAGCGTGTCGTTCTTCTCTGTCTGACGGTCGTTTTGACAGCTGATTCGTCGAAAACGGAGTTACGGTTCAAAAGTTATGGCCGTTTGAAGTTTAGTCGTCAAAAAACCTCACTTTTGTCAAAATTCTCGAAACTTTGCTATGTTCTCGAAAATATAAGTTCTCGAAAGTTTCAGGTTTGCGAAAATTTGTCCAAGTTTCTCGAAAATTTTACAAGATCGCAAAAATTTTCAAGTTTCTCGAAAATTTTACAAGATTGCGAAAATTTTCAAGTTTCTCGAAAATTTTACAAGATTGCGAAAATTTTCAAGTTTCTCGAAAATTTTACAAGATTGCGAAAATTTTCAAGTTTCTCGAAAATTTTCAAGATTGCGAAAATTTTCAAGTTTCTCGAAAATTTTACAAGATTGCGAAAATTTTCAAGTTTCTCGAAAATTTTCAAGATCTCGAAATATTTTGCAAACCTTTCTCGAAAATCTTCACTTATCGAGAAAATTCAAAACTTATCTAAATTATACAATTTAGAAAGTTATCCCAAGTCGAAGTGTTTTTACTAACTTATACAAGTAAGAAAAACACCGAGTAAACCACGGAATCGATTGAAGATCTCTTAAAAACGGTTCTCGATAAAAGAGGGTTTTAAGTTTCTCGATATATGGCACAAAATTCGTGTAACAAAAAGCACTCCAAAATCAAGTTTGTGTTCCAAGATACTTGTACTTCTATGCATAAAATCACCAAAACTTGAAGAAAGTTCCAAACTTGATGATTTTTATCAAACTTTTTGAGATCTCGAAAACAAGTACAAAGCCAAAGTTCGAATTTTTTAGCTAGAAATTTTCAAAAAGGTTGAAACTTTCTTGTTAGAAAAGGTTTATAACACTAGTTTGTAATAAAAAAAGTGTTAAAAACCAAGAAAAACAAGAAAAGTAAGAACTTTTCTAAAAAAAAACTCGTGAAATATAGCTTAAAGAACACGAACCACACAAACTCTCAACCCTCCTAAATCATTGTTAGGCGATTGATACCACTTTTAGGACCTTAGATATATCAACTTTAACACAAATATAAGCACTAGAAAGATGAAAGATTAGAACATTATCAAGTGGTATATTTTAAGGTCCTACAAGTCACCATCTTTCTTCTTCTAATCTTCTATATTTGTGATAAAGTTGATATATCTAAGGTCCTACAAGTTGTAATATTTAAGGTCCTAAATTATATTGTGTGTGATAAAGTTGTAATTTTCGAGAAACTTGATAATTTTCGAGAAACTTGATAATTTTCGCAAACTTGGAAAATTTTCGAGAACTTGGACAAACTTTGAGAACACAGAATTTCGCAATCTTGAAGTCTCGCAATCACAGCAAAGTTTCGAGAATTTTGACAAAAGTGAGGTTTTTGACGACCAAACTTCAAACGGCCATAACTTTTGAACCGTAACTCCGTTTTCGACGAATCAGCTGTCAAAACGACCGTCAGACAGAGGAGAACGACACGCTAAATGATTTATCGATTTAGGCGAAGTTTCGAGGCCTAAAAACGCTCCGAGAAGAAGTTATTGAGGTTTTAAGGTTTTCAGTCAAAATTTTCACCATAAAAACTTGCATCAACTCACTCTAAACTCTACTCCTATTTCGTTGGAACGATCCAAGAATCAACTTTATCCATCTATACTTCATCAATGGCATCTCAGCAAGATATTCATGCAGCAGGTGCGGAAAACCGACCTCCTATGCTTGAAAAAGGTGGATATCTCCTATGGACAAGCCGCATGCTTCGTTACATCAAAACTAAGACTGATGGTAACCTCATGCTCAACTCCATTAAGAAGGGTCCATTTCAGCCAAGACAAGTTCAAGTTGCCGGTGATCCAAACTCAACAAATCCTACTGAACCATACATGCGTTTACAAACAGAAGAAGATTACACTGATGAAGACAAGGCGCAGATCAAAGCTGATGATATGGCAATGCATCTAATCCAACTTGGATTACCTCGGGAGATCTTTGCTGCGGTCGACAGCTGTGAAACTGCTCATGCTATGTGGGAACGTGTTAGAAGGATTTGTCATGGAACAGAGATTGGACAACAAGACGTTGAGAACAAACTTCTTACTGAATGGGAGAACTTCACATCCACTAAAGGTTAACAGATTGAGTCATACTACACAAGGTTTTGCACGCTGATGAATGAGTTAATCAGAAACAAGTTGTCACCTCGAACAATTGCAACAAACATCAAATTCGTCAATAACCTTCCAGAAGAATGGGGTCGTTATGTTACAATTGTTAATCAGACAAAGGACTTACATCAGGTGAATTATGATCAACTCTATGACTTTCTGAAGCAAAACCAAGCTGAGGCTAATGAAGTTAGGAAAGAAAGATTGGCAAAGAATCATGATCCTCTCGCACTAATTGCTAATACACCAACACCATTACAAGTGAACACTCAACAACCATCATCATCATCCATTCACAACTACATGCAACCATCATGCATTCAACAACCAACACCGGTCTACCAACAACACTTCTACCCACAACAACAACAAGTTATTCCACAACAGACATACCCACAATTCCAGGAACCAGAATTCACTGACAATGATGAAGCTGCTGCAGCATTGACTCAAGCGTTTGCTTTTCTGTCAAAGGCATTCCAAGGACGCTATTCTACATCAACAAACAACAACCAAAGAATTTCATCGAATACTCGCAACAAGCAGATCGCTCAGCCGAGTTTCAATATGGGCAACGGAGGCCAAATGGTTGGAGTTTATGGGAATCCGCAGGGATATCAGAATATGCAGAATGCAGGAAATCAGAATGCAGGTCAGTTTGCAGGGAATCAGTATGGTCAGAATGCAGGGAATCAGTTGGGTCAATATGTTGGAAATCATAGGGGTCAGAATGTTGGTAATCAGGCAATGGGTAATCAGAATAGGAATGTGGCAGCTCCAGTTGTTGGGAATTATGGAAATGTGAATCAGGGTAATCCGGTAAAGTGTTTTAACTGCCAAGGAGTAGGTCATATGGCAAGGAACTGTCCTACTAAGCCGAAAAAGAAAGATCTAGAGTATTTGCAGAAAGCAGTTCTGTTGGCACAAAAAGAGAAGGCAGGGTTTCAGTTGAATGCAGAGGAACATGATTTTATGGCTCTTATGGATGAAATGGAAGACAGAGAGGATATCGATGCGAACTGCATATTCATGGCGAATCTTCAGGAAGCTAAGTATGACACGGATTCTGACACACTTCCTGTTTATGACACCAGTGCACCATCTGAGGTATCAAATTTCAACACATGTCATAATAATGATATATTTGATATGTCTCCTCATGAGGAACAACATTCTGAGAAGCTAGCACCCACTTATGATACATACCTGGACATGCCAAGTAGTAGCAATACTCCTTCAGCAACTCCAGATGTGAATCATAATGGAGGCTTCGTTTCATAGCATGCTGAGAATGATGAGGAAACACGTGCTTTATTTGAATCATTATTAAATAATTGTGGTATTGAAATCGAGAAAGTAAAAAAGGTCAATCGCGATGTTAAGGCCGCGAATGAGAAATTGACCACTGAGCTTGAGAGATACAAGGAAAATGCAAAAAGTTTTCAAATTCACAAAGATCGCGAGTCTGAATTTGAAATTAGTTATAAGAAGTTACTTGTTAAAGATAGGGAATGGAAACATAAGTTTGCTAATCTTGAAATAAGTTCAACAAAAACCATCAACTCTTTAAAACAAGAAATTTCTGATTTACAAAACCAACTTTCTAAACAAAAATCAGCTTATACCAATCTTGAAAAAGAAATGGAAGAGTTGAAAAAGGACTTTGCAAAGAAAGAAGACAAACTTTTGGCCGAAATCGTAGAGTCAGAACACATGATTGCTCATTTAGAAGAATTGGTGGTTAAGTCGGGTCAGTCAAGTCAAACAATGAAAATGATTTCAAATCAAACTAATCCGGTTTACCATACGAAACATAAAGTGGCTCTTGGTAACAACAATCCTTGTAATCTCAAGAAAGCTCAGGAAGAACAGAACGTCTTGTATAATGGTAGTGTTTTTTACACCAAGCATGATCCTCCTGTCGTTCGGGATTCTGTGCAAACGATAGAACATGTCGAAGAGAGCATTAATAAAATGAAACAAAAGAATCCTGATTTGAAACCGATTGATTACAACAAATTGAACAAACTTTCGGGAATTACTTTTGTTCCACAAAAAGAACCATCAGTGTTTTCCATAAAACGTCCATTCTCAAAAATGTTTTCGAAAAAGGTAGTTGCTTCCAAATCGATTTCAAACATGGAACAGATTTCTTCAAACAACACTTTTAACACAAGTGCTGCAAGAGGATATCTTGATGATCTTAAAACCAGAATTGGGCAACTTAAAACGACTTTAGAATCTAAAACGAGACTTAATGAGATCAACTGGAATTCCACGGTTCATTTACAGCTTAAAAAGATTCTCGAAAAAGAATTTGCTCCTCAAATTAATAACATCCATGCTCGAGTAATTCATTTTGAACAAGCATTTTTGAAAGAAACAGCTGACTTCGTTACGGATCACAAGTCCCTGATAAAGAAGGCAAATGAATCTTTTGAGCAAATCAATGTTTTGGAAAACCTAAATGATTCTCTCTTTGAAGCTGTTATGACCACCGATATTATGTCCATCATTTTACAAACATATTCTGTTCAAGACGATGAACGACTGAGAGCTGAGACCTCCGACATTGTTTCAAAATATGAAAATGCTCTTATTAAACTTGAAAAAGAAAATGTGTCATATTTTAAACAACTTGATCGAAAAAAGGAAGAATGCAAGTATGACAAATTGTCGTATGAGCGTGCCTTAAAGAAAATGAAAGAGCAAAATGATCTTTTGAGGGCTCAGCTTGACAGTCAAAAAGGGAAGGGTGAGGAAACTAAGTTTGCAAAACCGTCGACTTCGGAGAAACCAAATGTTTCAAACACGGTTCAAAAACCAAAAATGTCAATTTCAAGGTTTGCTCCAAAAGTCGATGAGAAGAAGGATTTGACAAAACCAGTCACTCCAACATCCTCGCCCAAGATAAGTGAAAATGTAAAGATTGTTGATAAAGGAAAAGCAGTTGTCGAAACACCAAAAGTGATAGCACCTGGCCTTTTTAGGATTAGTCCCACTAGTGCGTCTGCCTCAACATCTAAGACAAATGACAAGTGCATAAAGGCAAATTCTAAAGAATCTAGGGATGCTAAAAAGGACAACAATATAAATCCTAATGTGTGTGCCTTACCTTCTACAGGATTAGAAAGCACCTCTAGGAGCAGCAGACTAAAGCCTAGGAGCAATACAAGGAACAATAGAGTCTCGCCTGTCTCTACGAGTAGTAGCAAGAATAAAGTTGAAGAAGTAGAAGAACACCCTAGGAATTTATCACTTTTTAATAAGAAACATGATTCATCTGAATGTAATGTCGAAAGTACTGGTTCTAATGCATGTAATGACTCTGTTTGTTTAATATGCAAGAAATGTTTAATTAATGATGTTCATGATGAATGTGTTTCTAAGAATGTGAATGTTACGCCTGAACAGAAAAATGTTCCAAAAAGACCTAGTGCTAGATCCAGATCTATAGAAAGATTAGTTGCACGATTTAGGACTACCACTATTAGTCGAATGCCTAGGAACTATCTTAAGTTTTGTATGTGGATTCCGACGGGTAGAGAGTTCACTCTTAAGGAAGGAAAATTAGAAATAACTCAAGCTAAACAAGTAGCAAATGTCTATGAGTGTGATTCTGCTTTTACTCCTAACCCCATGGAACCAAATTCAACACGGTTTCCAAATACAAACTCTTCTGTTCTTGGCAGGTTATTGAAATATGTCTTTGGATCGTCGACTCGGGTTGCTCCAAGCACATGACCGGGAATTTAAAGCTGCTGATCAATTTTGTCTGGAAATTCATGGGAACTGTACGCTTTGGAAATGATCATGTAGCAGCTATCCTGGGTTTCGGAGATCTTCAGTTTGGGAATTTTTTGATCACTCGAGTTTACTACGTCGAAGGATTGGGACACAACTTGTTTTCAGTCGGGCAGTTTTGTGATGCAGATTTAGAAGTTGCATTCAGGAGAAACACGGTTTTTATAAGAAATTTGGTTGGTGATGATCTCTTAACTGGTAATCGTGGTACAAACTTGTACGCTATCGACATCAACCAAATGGCTTCTACATCACCAATTTGTCTTATGACAAGGGCAACCGAAACTAAGTCCTGGCTGTGGCATAGAAGATTATCCCATCTCAATTTCGACACCATCAACAAGTTAGCCAAAGACAACATCGTCACCGGACTTCCTAAGTTCAAATACACCAAGGAACACCTATGTCCATCATGCGAACAAGGAAAAAGTAAAAGAGCATCATATAAACCCAAAACCGTACCTAGTTCGGAAGCAAGGTTACATATGTTGCACATGGACTTATGTGGCCCAATGAGAGTTGAAAGCATTAATGGGAAGAAGTATATTCTTGTTATTGTTGATGATTATTCAAGATACACGTGGGTAAAGTTTCTGAGATCAAAAGACGAAGCACCAGGCATCATCATCACCTTTCTGAAGCGTATTCAAGTTCTACTTCAAGCTCCAGTAAGGATTATAAGAACAGACAATGGCACAGAATTTACAAACCAGGAGTTAAGAACTTACCTTGAAGATGTTGGAATCACACACCAAACATCAGTTGTTAGAACTCCACAGCAGAATGGGGTAGTTGAAAGAAGAAACCGAACTCTTGTGGAAGCTGCTCGCACAATGCTCATTTTTTCTAGTGCACCTCTATTCTTATGGGCTGATGCTGTAGCCACTGCTTGTTTTACTCAAAACCGATCCCTAGTCCATCCGAGATTCAATAAAACCCCATATGAGCTAGTGAACAACCGTAAACCTGACATCTCTTACCTTCACGTGTTTGGCGCTTTGTGCTATCCGACGAATGACAGAGAAGATCTAGGGAAGTTAAAAGCTAAGGGTGATATTGGAATCTTCATTGGATATTCAGAAAACTCGAGGTCATTCAGGGTGTATAATAGAAGAACGAAAAAGATAATGGAGACGATGAATGTGAAGTTTGACGAGATTTCACAAATGGCTTCTGAGAGATACGCTCTAGAACCCGCGCTTAATCCGATGGCTTCTAATCAAAACGGATTAGGACCCGCACCAAACCAACAGACTTCTGGACACATCAGTTCAGGACTCGTGCCTCAAGGAGCTCAGTCAACAAACACAGATAAACCTTCAGAACAAGAACTGGAAAATTTCTTTGAGTTAATGTTTGATGAATATTATGGTGGAACTTCGACAAATGCATCTCAACAACATTCCGCTGCACCCGCTCACAACCATCAACCACCACCATCACAAGATGCATCTACAACAATCGAAGCTGAAGCACCAACTACATCAACATCATCTACATCTACTCAAGCAACTCCAGTACTTGACACTGAAATACCAAGAGTTGATGAGCAAAATCAAAACACAAATTTTCAAGAAGAACCAACAAATAATTCAAACGATGTTGCGTTAGAAGAAGAAGAAATATTTGAAAATCCGTTTGCAACAGACTTTGCTGAATCTTCTTCAAGGTTACAAGAACCATCTAACACACATTCGTTACACCCGAGGTACCCTTCTACGTTTCAATGGACAAAAGACCATCCGTTAGTACATGTTATTGGTGATCCTTCAATGCCAGTTCAGACGAGGAGACAACTTGCCACCGATCTCGAATTGTGCATTTACATTTGCTCAATAAGCACGAAAGTACCTAAGAACATTCGGGAAGCAATGGCAGAAAACCCATGGATTGAAGCGATGCAGGAGGAATTTCTTCAATACCTGTTACATGATAGTTGGGAACTTGTTGAACGACCACTTGATAAACGTGTTCTTGATCTCAAGTGGTTGTGGAAGAACAAACTGGATGAGGAAATGACTGTAATTCGCAACAAAGCTCATCTCGTGGCTAAAGGATATCCACAAGAAGAAGGGATAGATTTCGAAGAATCATTCGCGTCTGTAGCTAAACTTGAAGCAGTCCGGATTTTCTTAGCCTATGCAGCTCACAAAAACATCACAGTCTATCAGATGGACATTAAGACAGCTTTCTTGAATGGAACTCTGAAAGAAGAAGTGTATGTGAGTCAGCCAGAGGGATTCGTCGACAAAGATCATCCAGACCACGTCTACAAGCTTAAGAAAGCAATTTATGGTTTAAAACAAGCTCCAAGAGCGTGGTATGACGAACTATCATCTTTCTTGCTTAAAAACAATTTCACAAAAGGAACGGTTGATGACACCTTGTTTATCAAAAAGTTCAAAGATGACATTTTGATCGTTCAAATTTACGTGGACGACATTATTTTTGGATCAACCAATCCTAACCATTCAAAACATTTTGAAAATCTCATGAAAAGCAAATTTGAAATGTCCATGATGGGGGAACTAAAATTCTTTCTTGGTTTACAAATACATCAATCCCCTCGTGGTATTTTTATCAATCAAGCTAAATATACGATAGAGATTTTGAAAAAACATGGAATGGAAAATTGTGATTCTGTTGGTACACCAATGGTCACTTCACCAAAAATAGGTACTGATTTGTCTGGAAAACCCATCGATCCGAAAAAATATCGGAGCATGATCGGTTCTCTCATGTACCTAACTGCTAGCCGCCCCGATATTCAATTTGCTGTTTGTTTATTAGCACGGTTTCAGGCAAAGCCTACCGAACTTCACCTCAAAGAGGTTAAACGGATCTTTCGATACCTACGAAGCACCATTAACATGGGACTTTGGTATCCGAAGGATTCGGAGTTTAATCTAACAGCATTTTTAGATGCAGACCATGCTGGTGATCAAGTTACAGCAAAGAGTACATCAGGTGGAGCACAATTTTTGGGTGAAAAGCTAGTAAGCTGGTCTTCAAAGAAACAGGATTGTACTGCGCTATCAACCGCCGAAGCCGAGTATGTGTCTCTATCTGCGTGTTGTGCCCAAGTTCTTTGGATGCGGACACAGCTCACAGATTATGGCTTTACTTTTGACAGAATACCTATGTATTGTGATTCAAAAAGTGCCATAGCCATCTCGTGCAATCCCGTACATCACTCTAAGACGAAGCATATCAAAGTCCGCTACCATTTCATCAAAGAACACGTGGAAGAGGGTACTGTTGAATTATTTTTCGTTAAGACTGATTATCAACTTGCCGATCTATTTACTAAAGCCCTTCCAAAAGAACGGTTTGACTATTTAGTTCGACGAATTGGCATGCGAAGCCTAACTCCTGAGGAGCTAGAACGTCTTCTGGAATCTTCTTGAAAAAGTTTTCAAAATCGCTTCGCTGTAAATATTTTTGAAAAACAAAATACAAAATTTGAAAAACCAACAAAAACAAAATACAAAAATATAAAATTTCAAAAAATACAAAAACAATATAAAATCAAAAAATCCAAAAATATTCTTCTCACGACATGTCTCTCGTATAAATCAATATTCTGTACGTTTCTAGAAATGTCATTCAACAATGATACGGACATGTACAGATGCTTGAGCGGGAGTTCTTTTTAATGTTTTTCTAAAACATGTCGTCTCTCAAAACTTTCTTCACAATGGCTTTCGTATACTTCAGTACGAAACCCGAACTTCAATGACGACTTCTGATTATTTTCAAATCAAGGACTCGTACGTTCAATGACGAACTCTTTTTCAAAAAGTTCGAGTCTAAACAAACGAAAAAGATTTCAAGCATAAACTCGTTTTCAAAAAAAAAAATAAAATTCTTGAGCACTTTTTCAAGATTGTTCAAAAGATTTCTAAAAATCTCTCAAAATTAGTGCTCAAGATAACTCCCTCAAAACCATTAAGTAATTTTAAATATGCTATCATTAAGGGGGAGTTCAAAAACAAAAATGTTCCAAATTCGTGCAAATCTGTCTTTCTCTCCAAAAAGCCTTTTATTAATCAGTTGATATAAAAAATATCACGATATGCTATTTTTGAGGGGGAGAAGACATGATTAAAATGTGATCAAAGATGTTTAAAGAATGTGACTGAATCTCAGAAGAGCTCGACTCAGATATAACCAATGAATTGACGAAGCTTAAAATGTCAGTAATCGAAAAGACTTGTCCTGGACGGGTAATAATTTCAAGCTAGTCTAACTGGTGATGTAAGCGTGTCTCGAATAGGACTTGTCTGAGTAGAGTGTACCGTATCGAGAGACTTTCTTTGGACTTGACCAGGACGGGTAATAATTTCAAGCTAGTCTAACTAGTGATGTAAGCGTGTCTCGAATCGGTCATGTTCGCTGAAAGTGGATCAATTCAAAAAGTGCAAACTCCTCACGCATGTGCAAATTTCTAAAATATTCATGAGCACATGTGAAGGGGGAGTCCTTCAAAAGAAATGAAAAACTCTCGAAGTGTCTACAATGTGTTTTATTATCATAAACACTTTGAGAGATTTTCAAATGAATGGTTTTATGGCAATGATAGGATAGTCATGGAGTTATAAGGTGACTAAGGTTAGGAAAAACCGTCCTATGATCCGCCAGAGCCGGAGGGATCTACCCAAGGACAATTCCAATAGAGTAGAATTAGAAGTCCTTAGGTATGATTGAAAAAAGGAGAAAATGAGAAAGGAGAAAGAAGGGGTTGAAGAATTAAAAAGAAAAGTTATGAAAAAAGGGTGAAAAGAAATAGCCCTCCAAATGTTCAACCTTAGGGCAGACACCGGGTTCAACTCATATGCTACTGGTTGTTACTAAGGTGACACTGGTATTGAAGACAAAGACGTCATGGACCCAGTGACGCACTGCACTAAACCTTCTTAACCACTCAAGTTCTCTTAAAAGAGCTTGTTTCATTCTCACGGGGAACCGGTGTAATCTATCGACCTGTCTCTTAGAGATGGTTGATATTGAAGCAGGAGACCTCTCCCTAATCTCCGTATAGGAAACCAAATGTGCACTTATCGAGTCTAGAGCCTCGAGATTCATCAAAAGATCTCATAGGAACACATGATATTTCTACATTGGTTGTTCATCATTAAGGACGCCAGATGTAAACTTTAGAGTCCTACGCAGGTCTTAGCAATCTGCCAGAACATTTATGAGAGGATTCACTTTTGTGATTCTCAATGATTGAATGGAAATTCCTGCCAGGGTCAACATCAAGCAGCCCTGACAGCAGGTCACTTCGGTAATTCTTTATGGGTTACGCTTAGTGTTCGCGGTGGTTTCAAACGGTCTACAGTCGTGGAGTGATCCCCAGCGACTCACCCAGTCATTGAGCTACTAAGTAGGTCTTGTAAGCTCTCTCGAGAGTATCTGACATGGGAACGGCCTTGGTAAGGGATTAGAAGGAGTCTTCACACTATGCTGTTGACGATCTCTAATTCTTATCTGTAAGTACCGGATGTTTTATTGCTAACTGTTTATATGTAGGGACACTTCATCTCCATGGCAACAGATTCCACGTGCTCATACATACATCTGGAAGTTAAAGAAAGCTCCCTCAAAGATCTATACAACACAAAGTTCAGAGAAAGATTCTACGCCAAAAAAAAGAATCTACAAAGTATAAAGACTAAAGATCAAAGTGAAAGAAAGGGAACTACGTGCATATGAATATCAAAGTCCAAAGATGTATGAGCATGTTGGAATGGCAAACAACCACCACAGACGCAGAAGTGACGAAAGGCAGATAACTCCACATCACAAAGGAACAAAGAACGATGAAAATCAGTTATCGAAGATCACAAAGCATGAAGGAACAAAGACTAAAGACTATTCTACAATGACACACAAAGTTGAAGACAAAGAACACGGAAGACCCACTCACGTGGAGCATCATTCGAATGACCACCCCTTAGGGGGAGATTGTTAGCATTAAAAATATGTATTATGAAGTGATGGTCATTCTCATATTGTAACTTTGTGTCGTTTGTTAAGATTAGTAATAGTTTAGTCATTGGGCCTTGGACTTGGCAAGCTAATATGTTATGTGCTATGTTTCATAAGCCTAGTTATCCAACCATGTAACCAAGTCCAAGCCCATAGAAAGCCCATAGGGCATCTCATGTATCTTACTATTTAAACACCTCAAAGGCTCATTTGAGGTGTGTGCTTGTGTGTGTATTTGTGTGTGTTTCTTAATAATATTCTCTCATATTTCCATCTCTCTAGTTATACATACGAATTACATATACTCTCACCAAGTCACCATCTTTCTTCTTCTAATCTTCTATTGGTGTGATAAAGTTGTGATATCTAAGGTCCTACAAAGAAGTTGCATGACTTGAAGATCGAAAAGGATTGAACCACTTAAGTTATCTTTTATGTTTCTTTCTCTATGCTTGATTCTACATTTTTGGACTACTTTTGTGTCGTTTAGTTGTGTTCGAGTAAGTTGACATGGTTTAACCGCCTCGCAACTGTAATATATATTCCTTTAAGTTTCTTTTAAGAAATTTGTTCTATGCTCACTATGTGGCATACGGATATTTTTGGATCTATGTTTCTTGGTTACTCTTGGTGAATTAAAATCATATCCTAATTCATTTTGTGTTTGTGTTGACTCTTCGAATGGAATGATACCACGTTTTTCGAGCTTTCGTTTCTTTAGTATATATCATTAGTTAATGTAGGTTTTCAGCTTATATGCAGTTACTGAAGGAAAATATATGAAAAAACATAGTAATAGAAGAAATAAAGAGTAAAGGTAGATTAATAAATAAAGGGTCTCTTTCTTAAGTAAATGATGTCTCTCTTATATCTTTTTTTGGATTTTGCTTTATTGTTCTCATATTCCTTCACTTATTATGGATGTCTAACAGCATATCGTGTTTCAAATCATACCCATTTTAGGTTGATATCCTTATTATTGTTAGAACTTTAGTTGTTATACAAGAATACGAAGGTTGGTGTAACTTTGGTTGCCAAATTTTGTAAAAGAAAGAAGGGTTATCGACAAATTCATCCATAAGTTTTTGTGTTCAACAACAAATCAAAATGGACCATATATTTTTATTACTTTATATTCTTTTTGCATTATTAGTCACTTTGTTGTAATGTACTAATGTTCCTATATTTCATTAAAAACATGCCCTTTTTCCACCCGACATACTCATTTGTATTGTTCTTTCATTTTATTGCATAACATATCAACATTATTTATGTATTTTTTGTTACGTGTTTTTAAAATACACGTGAATTTCACGGGTCTTTTAGCTAGTTTTATTTAATAAAACAGAGTTTTGTACTACTCTCTGAAGCAACCTGTATTTAATTCGCTGATGTGTCTTGAAAGATAGCGCATAGATATTTTTGTTAAGTACATGTTCTCCAATACACTCCATGAAAGGGCTTCTCTATAACCGATTGAAAGCTATTCCAAAACTTCTCTCATATTCATCCAATTCAAAAACTTCAATCCAATGTTATTGGATTCAAAAGCGCTCCAATATCAATTTATAATCATTTTCCTTCTACACACAATGGCGTTTGAAAAATGCTTCCTTCCTCCACCACAATCTCCATAAAAAAATAAAAAATAAATAAAAATAAAATAAAAAATCTTGCATTTTTAATTCATTGATCTTTATTCAGTTTTAGTTTATGTTATTTTGTTTAGTTTGATTTGTACTGAACAACTTCTTGATTTTACTTTTCTTGATACCGATTTTCATCACCGGTTTCTTTTCATCATAAAAAGTTGATGTCGCAGAATAAAAAGGTTAGTCTTGGTTTGATTGATTTAGGGATAATTGTTTTTAAATGTATCGAACTTGCCACCTTTTATTATGTTGTGTAATGAACTTTTTTTTTTTGCTAATGTGTGTATCAAACTGCCTAATCTGTTCTATTCAGTGAATGCTAACGTGATTAAGGTTTATCCGTTAGAGTAAATTACATAAATCGTCCTTGTGGTTAGGCCCAAATTGTAAGTTTCGTCCTTTTCTCTAAAAATTTGCTAACAGCCGTTTAACAAAGGCAATGTTAGTCCATTTACCAACGATCATTTGCAACTTTAGTCATTTATCAAAGGCAACGTTAGTTTATTTACCATCGCTACCACCCACCTCCACCACCGCCTCCCACCAACTCCACCCACCACCACTGCCACCACTGCCACCACCACACACCGCCACCCACTGCCACCACTGTCGCCGCCTTCGCCAGCACCCACTGCCGCCACCGTCGCCAGCACCCACTGCCACCACCACCGCCGCCGTCGCCACCACCCACCACCCACCGCCACCCACCACCCACCGCCACCACCACCACCATCGCCGCTACCACCCACCGCCACCACCACCACCCACCGCCAACCACTGCCACCACCACCGCCGCCGCCGCCGCCACCACCCACCGCCACCACCAGCACCATCGCCGCCACCACCACCTACTACCGCCACCGCCCACCGCCACCACCCACCACCTCCACCCACCACCACCCACCGCCACCCACTGCCACCACCACTGCCACCGTCGCCACCACCCACCACCCACCGCCACCCTTTTGGACCTGTGGTGGTGGCGGTGATGGTGATGAGGGTGGGTGGTGGTGGCAGCGGCGGCGGTGGAGTTGGTAGTGGCGGTGGGTGGTGGTGACGGCGGTGGTGCTGGCGATGGTTGGTGGTGGTGGCAGTGGTAGGTGGTGGTGGGTGAGGTGGTGGGTGGTGGTAGTGGTGGCGGCGGCGGTGGCGGTGGTGGTAGTGGCTAGGACAGTGGTGGTGGTGGTGATGGTGATGATGGAGGGTGGTGGTGGTGGTGGTGGGTGGTGGTGGCAGGGGCGGCGGTGGAGTTGGTGGCGATGGGTGGTGGCGATAGTGGTGGTGGTGGTGGCAGCGACGGCGGTGACAGTGGCGATGGCGGTGATGGTGATGGCGGTGGGTGGTGGTGGCGGTGGTGGGTAGTGGTAGCGGCGGTGGTGGTGGCGACGGCGGTGGTGGTGGCAGTGGGTGGTGGTGACGTCGGTGGTGGTGGTGGCGATGGTGGGTGGTGGAGGTGGGTGGTGGCGGGTGGTGGCGATGATATATTGACTAACGTTGCCTTTGTTAAAGGACTAACATTGCAAATGATGGTTGGTAAATGGACTAACATTGCCTTTGTTAAACGGCCGTTAGCAATTTTTTAGAGACAAGGACGAAACTTACAATTTGAGCCTAACCACAAGGATGATTTATGTAATTTACTCTAACGGAAAAACCTTAATCACGTTAGCATTCACTGAATAGAACAGATTAGGCAGTTTGATACACACATTAGCAAAAAAAAAAAAAAAATCATTACACAACATAGTAAAAGGTGGCAAGTTCGATACATTTAGAAACAATTATCCCATTAATTTATAATGAGTTCCATATAGATTTCTTATAATTGATAGGTTTTTTTGAATGCTGTGTTTATTAGTTGACCACCAACTATATGATAAAATGCACATTATTATCAAGGCATTTTTTTGGTATCTTTACTTAATAGGTGATAAGGTATTTTGTGCGCCGGGTACATAAGTTTTGAGGATCATGCGAGTTATAAAGGTCACATGACATGTTGCGAAAGATTAATAATTGTAGGATTGGGTAATGAATTAAAAAGTTCTAATAGTGATTAAAACGGAGGAGCTAAAGGCTACAAGTTCTTTGATAGGCTCTCTTTTTTCTACATTATCTAACAATTGAGGGATTTGGAGATAATCTGAAGTGAGCAACATAGCGATAGGATATGTCAAGATTTTTGATTTTTTTTCCATACTATTGAAAAGAAGTGGTCTTAGAGTTATAATGCTAAGAGAAAGACTAATATTGTTATACAAAATCACATGTGGATGCTATGAGGTATGTTCAATATATTAATTCCATATTCTTTCTGTGAAAGACATAATGTGGTATTCATATTTCATCTAAATCTTATAGTGCTCACCTGTTGATAAATTTATAGGGTGATTTAAATCACTTCCATTGTGTTTTCATTTACTTTTTCCATTATTGGTCAGAATACCACAATTATGTCCCTAGAAATATTACTTATCGCATGCGTTTCTTGCCACAGGTGATGGTTTAACCGAGTCGCTTTATATTCCTAAGAGCCCAGGTACACTTTCTCAAAATTTTAATTATTAACATGTCTTCCAACTTCATTCTTTTGGGCATTATTTTAGAAAACATTCAAACGTTAGTAACGTGTCAAACCGGGTCGGATTTGATATATCCACAAATACTACGTTATTTTCTTAACGATTCTAACTTGATATTAAATCAAATTTCGTAATTAAGTTAAAGGAAGAGTTAATGAGATAAAAAATACCATCTCATGTCAGATTGACCAATATCATAAATATCAATAAATGAATGTTTTTGTTTGGTATACACTGGTAAACATCTTGAGAATTCTACATGTAAACATAGACTTTTCCTTTGTGAAAATATGATTCAGTCTAGAGAAGTAAAAGGGATGTAGGAGCAGCGCCAATTGGCTTAATATTTTCCAGTCACGGGTACTTTATAAGAAAACAATGAGGATGTTATCTCTTGCTTAATGGTAACTTCGTAAGCTTTTTCGGTTTATGTTTCTTTTTCATTCTTTATACCATGGACAATTTTCTTATAATTAAACTTGCTCATTTCTAAACCATTTGTAGTATTTGCGCCTTGAGATGTGATGAAGGAATTTTGGAAAATATCTTTGGTGGACAACATGTTTATAAAAACATATCAATAAGTAAATTAATTAGCTTGTGACATTGCCCAAAACTGGGATGGGGTTTACATCATGCTATAAGGTGCCGAGCTTAAATCCACTGAAATTAATTATAGTTTATTTTCACCATTCTTTACATTTACAAATTCACTGTATGCGACAAACATTCATTGAGGTATTCTTATTTTAATTAATCAATTTCTTTAATTTAGGGTGTGTTTGGTTTGGATTCTTGAATCACTGTTGGTATGAGTTTAGATATAGGGTGAAATGGAAATGGAATGAGTTTATGAGTTTAGATATAGGGCGTTCCATCTTCTGCCTTTAATTCAGTCGGGAACGGGAAAATTAATGATCCGAATCTCAAACCTTATCAATTATGAAATTGTTGCTTTTTTTTAACTTTAAAACAGAAACTTTAGTATGTAATTGAATGATGGTTATGACTTATGAAAATTTCAAAAGTATCAAACTATTATTTTAATTTTGGATTTTTTTTAATTCCTTAAGAATATGTTAAGTATTAGGTACATCATACCGGAGTGATCCCGAATGAACCTACCCCCATCAAACCGAATTTTAGGCACCCAGCGAACCGCGACCCCAGTCATCAATCGGGCAACGGAACGATCCCCGTTCCATGTGACTATGGGTTAGACACTTTTCCAGTATATTTCTTATTGAGTGAAAAGAATGGTTCATGTTTTATATTGAATAAGCGAAATTCAGAGATGCCAAATAGGAACATATGTCATAAACGAATACATGGGTTAAACAGTGCACATGAGCGAATATATGTCATAATATATTCTATATGTACTCTAAAACCTTTAAATCATTTTAGTGATGGAAAGATTATTACTTGGATAATAAAAAAAAAATTAGGTTCATAATTATCTACTATATACATGTTATACACTAACACAGTTGTAAAATGGGTCAAACATGGTGTTGAACAGTCGAAGTCACTGAACACTTTTTATCCTTTTATCAATTTGACTAATACGTACTCCCTCCGTCCAATAATTATTGTCCACATTTGACTTTTATAGTCTTTAGCTTGCAACTTTGACCGTAAATATTTTTATTTGTGATATATATTACTTGATGCAAAACATTTAAACGGATTGAGTTTTAAACGTATTTTCATGGGTATAATTTTCATCAAGTATTATATAACACGAATAAAAATATTTATAGTCAAAGTTGCAAAATAAATACTTTAAAAGTCAACAGTGGACAATAATTATGGGACGGAGGTAGTAACAAACTTTTATTTTACTATGACAACTATTTTGTTAGTCTAATATGGAGTATTTATTTTGTTAGTCTAATATTCTAGATATTTGAATTTGACTCATTTTTTTATAGTTTTACCTGTACGGCCCATGGGACATGTAGCGATCCATTTGCCTTTTATAATTTCTGTCACTACTGTCGGTTATTATGTGTTTGAGTGTATCCAGATTAGGGTTAAGATAATCAATGAGTACCGGATATTCACTTGAAATCGTGTTATCACTTTCCAATAGAAACTATTCGACCCTATGTCTGGGTTACACGAATATCTCTATGGGATAAGACCAAGTGATGCTCTTGTTTTAGGCACAAATCAAGAACAGAATCGTATTCAAGTGTTTAGGGTTTGTGTTGATAATCGTATATTCATGCAGATGTATTATGACCTCTATTTATAATAGAGAATACTCAAACCCTAGCCCATGGAATTATGTATAATTAACGGCCCATTAATTATATCATAATACTTTCCATAATAGTAGGAATCAGTGGTTAAAAACGAGCAGCAGAATAAACTGATGCAATCAGTAGAATCATTCTAGCAGCAGAATCTACTAGCAGCAGAATTCCACTAGCAGCAGAATTCTACTAGCAGCAGAATTCTACTAGCAGCAGAATCCACCATCAGCAGAATCCAGACTAGCAGCAGAATCAGATCAGCAGAAACAGATTCACACTAGCATAACCACTATTGAGTCAGGGGATTCAGCGACCAAATTGGTGTACACTCCGTACCTCCAAACCCATTACCGGGTGTGAATTAATCCCTCAAGTGCTCTAAATTTTCCAACAATCCTCCCCAAATTTAGTTCACTTCCTTTGCATGAAAAATTAAACACAAAACAAAACATATGCATAAATGAAAATATCTTGAAGATTGAATTCTCATCTTAGTACATTACACGTTCAAATATTCGAGAATCAGGGTGTTCTAAGAATTGAACCCTTCAACCCATTTGAATACCTGAAGATAAAATACACATACATTTTCAAACACTTAAATAAACCTGACACTATACAAGCCATGTGTCCATATCCAATTCATAAATGTTGTAAAAGCTAAAAATCCAAAGCTTCCTGAAGCGGCAAAACTTCAACATTTACATAGGTGGTTCCTCTTTATTCATGCTCTTGCTTAGCACTTTTTCAAAGAAAATAACCATTGAGAAGTAAAAACTTCATCCTCCATTTCCAGCAGGTTCTGAGCACAACCTTGGGATGTAATATAAAACATGTGCTCCAGTCCACTAAATGTTCAGCTTTCCACATTGAACTCAGCTCCCAAGTTTCCTCAGGAGGGATTTGGGTGTCTTAGCATTTAGTGACTAAGTTGGACTTTAAACCCATCCTTTTAGCAGACTTCAAAATCAAGTCTCTAGCCAAACCCTTCGTCAAGTGATCAGCTAAGTTTTGTTGAGATTTAGCAAACTCTATAGATACCACCCCATTCATGATAAGCTCATGAATCATGCTATGTCTGACACCTAAGTGTCTAGACTTCCCATTGTACATCTGGCTATAAGCCTTTGCCAATGTAGCAGCACTATCACAATGGATAGAAGTAGGTGCTATAGGTTTAGGCCACAATGGAATCTCAAGAAGCAAGTTTTTCAACCATTCAGCTTCTTTGCCAGCAGCTGCTAAAGCAACAAATTCAGATTCCATGGTTGAACTGGTAATGAAAGTTTGTTTCTTGGATGCCCAAGAAATTGCACCTCCACTAAGTAGGAATACCCAGCCACTAGTAGACGAATTGTCTTCAGTGTTACTGATCCAACTTGCATCAGTGTATCCTTCTAATACAGAAGGATAACCAGTATATGAGAGACTATAATCCATAGTTCTCTTCGAATACTTAAAAACCCTCTGAATTGCTTGCCAGTGATGAGCAATAGGATTACTAGTATACTTGCTCAGTTTACCCACTGCAAAAGCAATGTCAGGTCTAGTACAAGTCATGGCATACATCAAGCAGCCAATCACCCTAGAATACTCAAGTTAAGATACAACTTTAGCAGTATTAGGCATTAGCTTCTCACTTGTATCTATAGGAGTACTCAATGGAGTACACTCAAAGTAATTAAATTTCTTCAACACCTTCTCAATGTAATGAGACTGAGAGATAGAAATTTTGCTGCTTTCATGTTTAATCCTAATACCAAGGATAACATCAGCCTCCCCCATATCCTTCATGGAGAACTTTAATGACAAAAATGCCTTTGTAAGGTTAACTTGATTTTGGTCAGTGCCAAAGATCAACATGTCATCAACATATAAACAAATAATGCCTCCTTTACCAGATTCATCAAATTTGCTATATACACATTTGTCAGCCTGGTTAAGTAAATAACCACTAGACAAAACCACTTCATCAAAATTTTGATGCCATTGCTTAGGTGCCTGTTTCAGTCCATAAAGAGACTTAACTAGTTTACACACCTTGTTTTCATTGCCAGGCATGATGAAGCCCTGAGGTTGGTTCATGTAAACCTCCTCATCTAAGTCACCATTTAAGAAAGCTGTCTTCACATCCATCTAATGAACAATCAGATTGTGAATTGATGCCAAAGCAATCAACAATCTTATGGTACTGATACGAGCCACTGGAGCATAAGTATCAAAATAGTCTATCTCTGACTTTTGTTTAAAGCCCTGAATAACTAGTCTTGCCTTGAACTTTTCAATAGTTCCATCTACCTTCATTTTCCTTTTGAAAATCCATTTGCTACCTAGAGGTTTGCAACAAGGTGGTAGATCAGTCAACACATAAGTGTTATTGCCCATGATGGAGTCCATCTCATCATTAATTGCTTCTTTCCAGAAAGCAACATCCTGGGACTTCATTGCTTCTTCAAATATTTTGGGATCTTCCTCAACAATGAAGCAATAGGAGTATTGTTCAGAGACCTCACTCCTTGTACCTTCAATTAAGTATAATTGAAACTCAGGTCCAAATGACTTTGGAGTCCTGACCCTATTACTCCTTCTGAGCTCAGGTTCAGGTTGTTGTTCCACAACCTCATCAGGGGCCTGAGATGATAATTCATCAGGGACCTCTGATACACCAATGTCATTAGTTCCATTTGGAATCCATTGACTTGGTCTAGGGACTGATGAGAATCTATTCTCATCAAATAGTGCATCCCTTGATTCAATTATAGAGTTAATTGAAACAGATTCATTAGGTTCAATAACATAGAACCTACATGCCTTGGAATGCTCAGCATATCCAACAAAGATGCATTCAATGCCTCTTTCACCCAAAGTTTTCTACTTTGGATTAGGGAGTCTTACAACAGCCCTACTACCCCAAAACCTGAGATAATTCAGGTTGGGTTTCTTTTTAGCCCAGAGTTCAGAAGGGGTAACCTTGTTCTTTTTATTGGGAACCCTATTTAATAAATATCAAGCTGTTAACATAGCTTCACCCCAGAACCCTTGACTCAGCCCTGAATAGGACAACATGGAATTAACCATCTCCTTCAGCACCCTACTTTTCCTTTCAGAAATACCATTTTGCTGAGGAGTATAAGGGGCAGTCGTTTCATGATACAGAGTATCCATGTACTCACCTGCCCTATCAGTCCTGAATCTTTTGATTACAGACCCTTGTTGTAATTCAACTTCAGTTTTAAATACTTTAAATTTATCTAATGCTTCATCCTTAGTATGTAACAAATAAACATAACAAAACCTAGAAGCATCATCAATAAAAGTCACAAAGTATTTCTTGTTCCCCAAAGAGGGAGTAGCATGAAGATCACATAGATCACTATGAATCAGCTCCAAAACTTTAGTTTCACGTTTTACACTTTGAAATGGTTTCTTAGTAATTTTGGTCATCATGTAAGTTTTACACTTTTCAGTTGAATTAAACAAATCTCGCATTCTTAGACATATATCGCATTCTTTTAAAGTGTACATGGCTAAGTCTTGCATGCCATATGGTTGAATCATTAAGTTTAGAGGTTGATAAAAAAGCAGAATTAACATTATCATGATCAATATTAAGTCTGAACATTTGATTACACAAATAGCCAAAACCAATAAACACACCATGTTTAGATAAAACAAACTTATTAGATTCAATAACTTGTTTATAACCACAATTATTCAAAACACTACTAGAAACCAAGTTCTTTCTAATATCAAGAACATGTAAAACATTAAACAAAGAAACAATCTTTCCAGAACTAAACTTCAAATCAACACATCCTTTTCCATGCACCAGGGCAGTTGACTCGTTTCCCATATGAAGAATAGAACCATCATTCATTGACTCATAAGTCTTGAACCAGCTTCTATCTTTACACACATGAATTGTTGCACCAGAGTCAACCCACCAAGCAACATCATCATCCTGCACAAAATATATTTCAGATATATATGTAACATAATAAATCTCAAAAGACTTATTAAATATATTTTGACCTTTCATAGAATTGGTGTTACCATTCCCTCCATTTGTGCCTGATCCATTGGCTTTATTGCCAATCTTCACACCTTTACAATCCTTCCTGAAGTGTCCAGTTTTACCACACTTCCAACAAGTCACTTTTGGTTTCTTGTTAAGATCTGATTTGGTGTTATCCTGATGCTTACGCTTGCCCTTGTTGTCATTGTTCCTGGAGGAGTTGTTATGCTCCACTATATTGACAACTGATGGACCAGTAGCATTGCTACTCTTTAGCTTGTCAATGTCTTATGCTTTGAGTGAATCCTCAATACGCACGTGACTGCCCAACTCAACAAGAGTTAATTCCTCCTTCTTTTGTTTCAGCATATGCTTAAAATCTTTCCAAGAATGAAGTAATTTATCAATGATACAAGAGACTGAAATAGCCTCATCCATGTTCATCTTGTGTTGTGTGAATCGACCAAGTATACTAAGAAGTTCATTGTATTGTTCCATGACAGGTCTAGAATCAACCATTTTGTAATTGTTAAAATTATTTACAAGGAACTTCTTACTTGATGCATCCTCTGCCATATATTTGGCTTCCAAGGAATCCCATAGTTCTTGAGAAGTTTCAACATTCTGATAAATATCAAATAGAGAATCAGACATACCATTGAGAATTAAACCCCTGCAAACATAATCATCATTCTACCATTTGCTTCTTGCCATCATCTTTTCCATAGTAGCATCTTCTCCATAATCTTCTGGAATCTCAGTTGTCAGAACATATACCACATTCATACTTGACAACAAGAAGTGCATCTTCTTTTGCCATCTTCTGAAATCAACACCCTCAAACTTTTCCAACTTGGAAAAGTTAGCAGCCATTTGTCTCATAGCAGCAGCCATTGATTATCACTAATAGTTTCTATTGATTGTTGGTTATTATGTGTTTGAGTGTTCCCAGATTAGGGTTAAGATAATTAATGAGTACCGGATATTCACTTGAAATCGTATTATCACTTTCCAATAGAAACTATTCGACCCTATGCCTGGGTTACACGAATATGTCTATGGGATAAGACCAAGTGATGTTCTTGTTTTAGGCACAAATCAAGAACAAAATCGTATTCAAGTGTTTAGGGTTTGTGTTGATAATCGTATATCCATGCAGATGTATTATGACCTCTATTTATAATAGTGAATACTCAAACCCTATCCCATGGAATTATGTATAATTAACGGCCCATTAATTATATCATAATACTTTCCATAATAGTAGGAATCAGTGGTTAAAAATGAGCAGCAGAATAAACTGATGCCATCAGCAGAATCATTCTAGCAGCAGAATCTACTAGCAGCAAAATTCCACTAGCAGCAGAATTCTACTAACAGCAAAATCCACCATCAGCAGAATCCATACTAGCAGCAGAATCAGATCAGCAAAAACAGATTCACACTAGCATAACCACTATTGAGTCAGGGGATTCAGTGACCAAATGGGTGTACACTCCATACCTCCAAACCCATTACCAGGTGTGAATTAATCCCTCAAGTGCACTAAATTTTCCAACAACTACAATTTTATTTGCCTTCATTTTTTGTTGCCACGGTCGCAGCCTGTAGGTTATGGCGAATGAAGATTCTTATAACAAATTATCAAATTATTAGAAAGTGAGGAAAATTAACTTTTTCTTTATTGTTGTTATTTCCTCCATTTAAAAAGAAGATTGCCTTCATTATTAGTGAGTACAATTGATAATTTTGTGTTCTGTATAGTTTATATGTTCATTAACATAAACTTTTGGCTAAATAGATGAGTTGTTGATTTCAATAGAGGTTTTAAAATAGACAAGTTGAATTGGGTTGTGTCGGATTAAGCCATAGTTTTACGAATAACTAATGCATATCCTTAAGATAACCATAACAAAATACTATCATTTTTCATATTAATAAGTCAGTTAAGGATGTGTTTTTGAAAGTTTTCGATTACAGTTTGACGCATCTTAACCCAATTAAACGATTTATTTTATCCAGATTTTTTTTTTATTTTGCATGTTCAACCAACTAAAAGTTAAAACATAGGCTAAATTTTAGTTACATTACCTGATTTCACCATCTTATTATGTGTCAAAGTAGCCACTCTTACTGTGGAATGCATTACCTAACCACGAACTTAAATTGAGAGTGGGTGTTTTGATCATGTTGTTACAAAACATTGATCAATCCAATGGTTTGTGCAACGGAACACGACTTCATGTGGATCGGTTGATGAAAAGTTGCATTGACGCCACTATAATATAATCAATGGAAGCCATTTTGGTAAGTGAGTGCTTATCCCATGGATGAAAATATCACCTTCTGCCACAACCTGCTTTTACACATGGCCAACTATATGTAGCCGTCTCTCACATTAGGAGCAAAAATGTATTGAAGATGGTTATTCATGCTGAAGAAAGAAATCTCACTAATACCACCACCAACGTGGCCTACAAAGAAGTGCTACACAATTTATGATCATATCTGTATGTACATATTTATTACATTCGTAGAATAAAGGAATACATAGGTTTAATTTATCTTTTGGGATTTTTGACTATCGTATTTCATATAATGTATGTTTGATGATTACTAGTATACACTTTACGTGTGTTTGTCCATATGTGTTTCTTTCTAATTTGTAACTTCATAATACGCAATATCATTTACTGCATTCTTCAACGTTACTTAAAAATACCCGTGAATTTCACGGGTCTTTTAGCTAGTTTTATCTAATAAAACAGAGTTTTGTACAACACTCTTAAGCAACCTTTTGTACAACCCTTTTAAGCCAACTAATTAATTTTTTCTAAAAATATCTTTGCTTGAGAACTTGACACATGGCAAAAAAAAATGTTTGAATAATTCATGATTTAGTTAAGGACTTTTGTTTGAATTTTTAAGAATGTCGGATGAACGGTTTTTAATTTTGGAAAAGATATATTGCACGCGGTTTTAGACGTCATTTGATTCCTTGACTGTAATTTGGTTTCATCATTAGACGGATTTTTTGAAATATAGTTAGGTAATTATATATTTACTATTCTTATCTTGACATTTTTGAATTTGAATTTTTTGTTATTTAAGTTTATAGATAACTCATTTTTCTACATTTGTAAGTTTTGTTTCATTCTCCAACTGAAGAGGTAATAAAATCATACTTTGAATCTCTTTATGCCTTTTGATTTATATTCTTCTATTTGTTACATGAACTTTGTTTGTTATATGCATGAAATTAGTAGGTGTTGAGTTGTGCATATTCATTATTCAAAGCAAAGGTATACCTTTTTTCTTGCCTATTCATCTTAACCCTTCATGGATAGCTTTTATCCTCATGTTCTTGCATATTATTTTGTAGGCTAAAAGCTATCCATGAACTTCCTTATATTGATTTATCTAAGAATGAATTTTGAAGGTTTGAAGATGCCTTAGAAACATGAATGAAAATTAGAGGAAAATAACAGTTAACACACGAAAATATGTCTATATGTGTGAATATCACATTGTAGAATCTCCACTCATCTTAATTGTTTGGGTAAGTTTCTAAATGAACTTTCATTATCTAATTGTTTTGGTATAGTTTCATGCCCAGTAACATGTCCAATGCTTTGACATAATGAGTTTTATCAAGAAATTATGGGAACCAATTTTGAGATTAATTACTATATTAGTGATACACACGAAAATGTAATCGAAGTCCGTTTAAATTGTACTTGGTTGATTTATTTGTTTGAAATATTGACTTTTACTTCGCACCAATCCACAAAAAACCTCATTTGATCAATATGGAGATGATCGTTATGAACAGACAGTGATGAATATATATAAATTAATTATAAAAGTAGGGTGATATATAAAATTAATTTTTATTTTAATCTACGTATAACTTATTAACTTCTTACAATAAAATAACACATTGCAATCAATTGTTAAAAGTAATTTGATAGTGAAGTTCAAACATCGATTGAATGATGGTGAATGGTGATGTCGTTATTCTGAAGAACTATGAACTTAGATAGATCAAACTATAATATCGCATTGTATGCGTCTCAGTTTTCAAAAGAACAACATTGTTGAACTTTGTGAAGACTTTAGTGCCTCCTTGCATGGCTTTGCATTCAAAGGTTTCAAAGAAATATAGAAAAGCAAGGTCGAAGCAATTGGACAATTTGGTATAATGATGCGTGGGAATTGCACCAGGCTTTACCTCTCAAGGGATCTCGAGAAGCTTACAACCCCCACCTGGCAGTGTACCTGATCGTTGTAGTATAGTATAGTGACAAGTACCGAGGGATTGATCGTTCAACTCAGGAATAGTGTCGCTAGGATTAGAAAGCCTAAAAACTAGGTCTAAAGGTGAGGGATGATTCTTTTTGTATTTTTATGTTTTATAAAAGCAAGTAAAATCTCGGGTTTTGGAAGAGTGGGTGGAATTAGTTGCTAGTCAACTAACCCAATAACTACAAATGCAATCAAAATAAAATAACAAAAATGAAAATGAAACTAATTTAACTAGTGGTGTGAACAATATATGGGAGAATTGTGTTTACTTAGATTTCACTACTCCCTAGATATCTTTTACAGGTTAATTACTTGTTACAGTTGCGTGGATGACGGGTTATATTCCTTAATATCAATTATGGGGTGGCGTACTTACTTCCCCAATTCTATAAGCTCCTATTTCACTCCTATGTCGAGCCTGCAAGAAGCTCCTAACATGGGATCACTAGAATTCGATCATGCATTAAATACAACCATAAAAACCTAGTACACATCGGTTCATGTTTCTTAAAACGTTCAAGCAAGTTACACAATTGAGATCTGCCAGTTTTCTTAAGCCTAACATTGAAATTATTTATCCATTACAATTATAAACAAGCAATCAACCTATAATCAACATCTAGGTTTCATTACATCTAAGCAAACACACAAAAGATCTAGCCTAGCATGTTAAAATTAAGACAAGCGTAAGATATATTCAAACAACACATAGACATATTGAATGAATTGAAAGGATACTTATCTCAATTGAACATGAAGGGTTTCAAGGGGTGAAAACCCTTGAAAATACTGTAAAAGTTGTGTTAGGGTTTATAAGGTTCGACCCAAAAATTCTCCTCCCAAGTTACACACTAATGAATGAAAATGAGAAAAGTATATATAGATTTCATGAGGTGACGGCGTCAAGGGGAAAGTTCTAACGCCGTCATCTCGCCGCCATAAATCTTCTCGGATTGCCTAGATCCAGATCTGACGCCGTCATGTGTATTTCTGCTCTGGGCCGTCACCACTTTTACTCTTGACGGCCTTGATCTGACGCCGTCACGTTTTCTCTGGGTCGTCACTAAAATTTCTCTTGACGCCGTCATCAAATCCTTCTTGACGCCGTCAGGTACTGTTCCCAGCAAGGAAAATTAAGACTTTTCCGTTTTCTTCACTTTTATACTCAAAAAATGTCCAAAATGCTTCCTTTTCCAGAATTCACTCCCAAAGTACCTAAAATCACAAAAGGAACGATTTAGGGTAATATTTGATCAAATAAATTCCAATTCCGGCTTAAATGACCCCCTAAAAACGGTTCATTTTTCGCCTCATCATATACCCTTACACTTGATATTTGCTTGTCCTCAAGCAAATGCGCTTTTATTCTAGTCAAAATACAAGTTAGGGGTCATTTAACACTAATATAAAAGTAATTACAATAAATAATCGTTCCACTAAAGACCAAAGACAAGCACAGAGGTCATACACTAGCACCTCACAAATAGTGTTTAGATACTCTCATCTCTCGGGTGTAATAAAGTATATATCACAATATGGATATGGAAAACATCTCTCACTACCTGTCATTGCAAAATAGATTACCATAGGCTTGGGAAAGGATCAAACCTCCACCACATGGCGTAAGTATCTAGGATAAACTATCAAAGAGGTCTTTTAAAGGGTTATAACGTTAGGTGTAGGGATATGAAGTACACGGTTTTGTTGGATATAGGCAATCTTTACTGGTGGCGAGTTAATAATCTTGGTTAATTACATGTACAATATGGCGTTGCTAAGCCAAGACTAGACTCGACTTAAGCTAATAAATGAAAAATAACAAAAACATAAAACAAACATAGAATAAAACGGGATGGTAGTCCGTATGTTTTTTTTTCTTTTCTTTTTCTATTTTTTTTTCTCTTTTTCTTGATTTTTTCGATTTTTTTTTTTTTTTTTTTTTGCATACACTCTTACCCTACCATCCAAAATAATACATCATAGGGAATGAACATTCCCCTTACACTTGAATTTTTACATACTTTACAATAAACTAATCTAATGACTCGAATTAAGATAATCAAAACACTTGGAGTACTTTTAAGATTAACGCACATATGGGGGTAATAATATGATGTTCTTCTCCATTACTCCATAACATCAGTACTTTACCCATGAGTCCCAATCGTCCCAAAACAATATGTACAAGGATATGACTCGACTTAGCAACCATGTAATCAATTAGATAATTAACTAAGGGTTTAACAAAGAACAATAATGCACTAAAGATGAGTGCATACACGGAAGGCTAAGGAGATTTGGGTGTACATTTAAGTGGGGTGTAACAAATTCTTCCTTTAAGTAAGATGCTTAAAGTTAGAAACGAAAAGATAGGCTCGGAGGGGTGTACTAGGGGTTTCGTGTACTAAAAATGAGTACAACGCTAAGGTGTGGGAAAAATTAGTTGACTTAACTAGCCAAGTAATATGACTTAAATGGTCAAGTAATTATGATACGGGTTTAACACAAGGGTGATCCTAATGCCTCTTAACATGTAGTAAACCCTACTACACGAATGTAGTCTCACTAGCGGTCTCAGGATGCATCACTAACGCAAGTTCTAGAATCTAAATGCTACCGGTACACTCATAAGCACTAATAGTAAATGCTTTTCCTATCAAATCTAAAGGCGAACCTCACATATTTGGGTGGAAAATTTTTCTGAATGATACGGTTTTGTGCTAGTCATACAACTCCTATCCATGAGACGCTTTCTAAGGCTAAAGTTTCACCCCTAAATGTTGTAAAAAAATTTAAATTTGGCGCTAAAATTACACTAACAAGTATTTCTCATAGTTTTATTACACACCTACCATCAAACAAACAAACTCAAGTGCAATAGTATCCTATAAGGTATCATCATTTTACCCTCCCCTTACACTTAGGATGAACATTGTCCCCAATGTTCAATTAAAGATTGTCAAAGTAAAACAGGTAAAAGAATGAAATCAAATACTCCCCTGATTCGCTCGGTATGGATAGTACGGTAACCAGGTTAGATCTTCTTCCAAGAAAATGAACAATCAAAGCTTCCCTTCCAGAATATAAATCATCTTCTTATCAAAGATAACCTGTTAACCTGAGAAAACAAACAAGGCAACCTCGCGTAAAATCGGTGGCAATCTATATATGATAATAAATCCTAGAAAACAAAATAAGATATAATGCTTGTGGAATGATGTTTGCAGATCCCCTGGCGATTATAAAACTAAAAATTCGACAAAAACTTTAAGACTCCGTTAGAAAAACAAAACTAGCAAAATTTCCAGAATTTTACACGTGACGCCGTCAGGAGTTTCTTCCTGACGCCGTCAGAAGTGACCTGCAGAAATCCTTATGTTAAGTTTCTGGAAAAACTTTGTCCTACTTCCTGGAAAATCCTGCAAAACATCATTATGACTCGATACAAGCATTTGACTCTAACAAATACGAATATACATGTTCATTTAATATTGTGGAGAATCATGATCGAGTTTTGTTTCTTAAAAACATATTTGGGGTTTCTCCTTACACTTATCTTTTGCGAAATACCTTTTGGATGAAGTTAAGACTAAGCCAAACGACAAAATAAAGTATTTTCAACATTTAGTTTTGAAACATGATCTACCAACAATAAAAATAAACCATGCGTACGGAAACAAATAACAATCAAACAAAATAAAAATCACACAAAGCATGGGTTGCCTCCCAAGAAGCGCTTTTCTTTATTTATGAGTCTTGTAGCTAGACTCAAGGTCATGGGTTACTACGTGACCTCATCTCTCGAGATGAGGTACCCCATATAGTTGCGATCATTACTATCATGGTGTTGGTGTTTCGATCTGTCAATTCACGCAATTGCCTCTCCTCCTCCGTTACTTCTCAAGTTAGCCATCCCATCTTGGCTTATGCTTTCAATTGTGAAAGGCCCATACCACCAGGGACTCGGTTTATTGGGAGGTAATGTTATCTCCAAGTGTCTTAAGAGTACTAAGTCCCCTTTTTCGAATGGTACATGGTCCCTCGTTGGTTGACTATGTTCAAGCACGACATGAACTTTGTTGCTTTTGCTTCCTTCGTGTTTAGCTTCTTGGTAGCTTTTGATTCTTGCCTCCCATGCAAGTATCTTTTCCTGAACATGAATATGTGATGTGTCAATTTTGTTTTTGAGCTTTCTCCCCATCAAACTCTCTTGCGCATATCGTGGGGTCATGGGAAAGCTAATCTTTCTCTTTCCTGATTTAAGCTCAATCTTCCTATTTTCATAATTAATGACAGCTCTTGCGGTGGTATGGAATGGTGCCCCAAGGATTATTGGCATGCATCCCCCTCCCTTATCATCGATGATCATGAAATCAACGGGATACATGAATCATGCGACATTAACCAACACATCTTCTGCGATCCCCAGGGGGTACACGTAAGAGTGTCCAGCGAAGGATAGCCTAACACGAGTGGGGGCTGGCATTTTTTACGTTAGTTGGGTGTAGATAGTTAGGGGCATAAGATTAACTTTCGATCCTTGGTCGGCGAAAGCGTTTAGGTATTTCAAATTCCCGATGCTGGCCGGTATCTCAAAGTTCCCACACGCCATCTGCTTAGTAGCCACTTTTGTACCAGTAGTTTCTCGAATATCGACCCCCCAGGTAATGTATCATACTCATCTTTTCCCTCTTCCTCCTTCTCTGAACCCTGTTTGGAGGATTGGTTACGCCCGTCACCTTTTATCCAATTTGTTATAGTGCTTTCGTTTATATCATGTTTTAGGAAGTAACTTAAGGATTGGGATTTTGGCGGTTCTTCTGTGGTTTGTTCACTAGGGGTTTCTACTTTCTCATTATCCGTGTGGACAATTGTGATGGAATTAACAAACCGGGTAGTGGGGATGACGCTTTCTTTCCTCAGTAACATCCTTTCAGGGGTTTTCTGGTTGGCATACTCTTCCACTAGGCTCATCATCTCATTCATTTTCTCTTGCATCTCCTCCTTTTGTTTATAAACTGCTTCCTCGAATCTAGCAAGCCGCTCAGAATGGGTTACCATATATTCCCTCATTATGGCTTCAAATTCCAGGCTAAGTTTCTCAGGAGGAGAATAAGGTGGGGCATAGTTTTGAAAAGTCTCAACATTCTCTCTAGAGGGTGACTCTGATAACGGTGTTGAAGTCTTTTTCGAGACAGAATTGATAGCAGCCCGTCTAGGTCTTAAGGGTCTCTTTTGCCTTTCCTCAAAATAGTCAACTTTTGCCTTAAGTTTACAAAGGAGTTCATCAGAGATTTGATTAGTCCCTCCAGGTGTCGAGATTGCGTTGATGGCCGCTTTTATAGTGTGATTAAACTCCCATAACTCTTGATTATCGGCGGCAAGCTTGTCAATAATTGCTCAAGACTCCTCGGCGTTCTTATCACGCAATCTGCCTCCTGCGGCTCTATCGATGGTACGTTTAGTGTGATAGTCGACATGGTCATAGAAGATTTGAACTAATAACCAAAGATTTATACCATGATGAGGGACTTTGTGGAGTAGATCCTTGAAACGAGCCCACGCTTCATAGAAAGTTTCACCCTGATGTTGTTCAAACATCAAGATGTCATTTCTAAGCATCGCAGTCTTCCCCGGTGGGAAGAATTGAGCAAGGAAACGAGTGGTGAGATCATCCCATGAGGTGATGGACCCCACGGGTAAACGTTCAAGCCATTGACTAGCTTGATCACGTAGAGAGAATTGGAATAGGCGTAATCGGGTCGACTCTCTAGTTGTAACATCAAGGTCTATAGAATCTACGATTTTAAGGAAGTCCTTGAGATGTTGATTAGGATCTTCGGAACGAAGTCCATGGAATGCACATCCGCTTTGCACCAACCAGATGGTGTCGGATCGCAAGGGAGACACATTGGCTCCTTGGGTGAGCTCAATGGTGTTTCGATAGCCTTGGTGGCTAGGTCGGGAATATTCACCTAGGGTTCGGGGCCTAAGAGGTTGGTTAACTAGTGGTGGGTTTTGTGGGTGGTCTTGTTCTGGTGGGTTGATGGGTTCAAAGATGTTACCACCTTCCATGATGTCGGATGGTAAAGAGTTACGAACAAAAACACGAAAAAATAGATAGACTAAAGAGAACCTAAAAATAAAAATAAAATCTTACTAGAAAGGAATCTAGCAAGTAGACCTAATAAAAAGAAATTCTAACCTAGACAATAACTATTCCCCGGCAGCGGCGCCAAAAACTTAATGCGTGGGAATTGCACCAGGCTTTACCTCTCAAGGGATCTCGAGAAGCTTACAACCCCCACCAGGCAGTGTACCTGATCGTTGTAGTATAGTATAGTGACAAGTACCGGGGGATTGATCGTTCAACTCAAGAATAGTGTCGCTAGGATTAGAAAACCTAAAAACTAGGTCTAAAGGTGAGGGATGATTCTTTTTGTATTTTTATGTTTTATAAAAGCAAGTAAAATCTCGGGTTTTAGAAGAGTGGGCAAAATTAGTTGCTAGTCAACTAACCCAATAACTACAAATGCAATCAAAATAAAATAACAAAAATGAAAATGAAACTAATTTAACTAGTGGTGTGAACAATATATGGGAGAATTGTGTTTACTTAGATTTCACTACTCCCTAGATATCTTTTACAGGTTAATTACTTGTTACAGTTGCGTGGATGACGGGTTATATTCCTTAATATCAATCATGGGGTGGCGTACTTACTTCCCCAATTCTATAAGCTCCTACTTCACTCCTATGTCGAGCCTGCAAGAAGCTCCTAACATGGGATCACTAGAATTCGCTCATGCATAAATACAACCATAAAAACCTAGTACACATCGGTTCATGTTTCTTAAGACGTTCAAGCAAGTTACACAATGGAGATCTGCCAGTTTTCTTAAGCCTAACATTGAAATTATTCATCCATTACAACTATAAACAAGCAATCAACCTATAATCAACATCTAGGTTTCATTACATCTAAGCAAACACACAAAAGATCTAGCCTAGCATGTTAAAATTAAGACAAGCGTAAGATATATTAAAACAACACATAAACATATTGAGTGAATTGAAAGGATACTTATCTCAATTGAACATGAAGGGTTTCAAGGGGTGAAAACCCTTGAAAATACTGTAAAAGTTGTGTTAGGGTTTATAAGGTTCGACCCAAAAATTCTCCTCCCAAGTTACACACTAATGAATGAAAATTAGAAAAGTATATATAGATTTCATGAGATGACGGCGTCAAGAGGAAAGTTCTGAAGCCATCATCTCGCCGCCAAAAATCTTCTCGGATTGCATAGATCCAGATCTGACGCTATCATGTGTATTTCTGCTCTGGGTCGTCACCACTTTTACTCTTGACGGCCTTGATTTGATGTCGTCACGTTTTCTCTGGGTCGTCACCAAAATTGCTCTTGACGCCGTCATCAAATCCTTCTTGACGCCGTCAGGTACTGTTCCCAACAAGGAAAATTACGACTTTGCCGTTTTCTTCACTTTTATGCTCCAAAAACGTCCAAAATGCTTCCTTTTCCAGAATTCACTCCCAAAGTACCTAAAATCACAAAAGGAACGATTTATGTTAATATTTGATCAAATAAATTCCAATTCCGGCTTAAATGACCCCCTAAAAATGGTTCATTTTTCGCCTCATCATATAATTAATCAACTCATTTTTAATGCTAATTTAACATACTTTTTCTTTGGAACATTCACATATTTTTGTACCCGTAACTATACTAATTGGAACTACGAATTATTGATGGATTTTTGGCTTTCAACAGACACATGATCTCATGCAATATATTTTACTTAGCACTTTGAGAGAAACCAAATTACCTATACTACATGTAAGGATAAAATGCTTAAAAGACTTGAAATAAGAATTAAGAAATAATATAGCTTTTATGATCAAAGTTTGACTTTTACTATCACTATTTTTAATAATCATCAACTTCCTCTTTTTAAAAGCTTTAATTTTCATTTGAATGCTTTTTATTTATTTATTTATTTATTTTTTTCAGTTGATATGAAATTTAATAACTTTCATTTATGCAACAACTTTTTAGCCAAACTGAGCATCCGTGGGTGTTTTGAACATCCATGGGTAAAGATAAACATTAGACAAAACATGTAATCATAATATAGTAACGATAAACGTTATGCAAAACACTTAACCACAATGTTGCAACTATAATCGTTTTTCACTATAAATTTCGTCCCTATGCATGAGTATTCGCTTATATAATATTTACGATTTTATAATATTAGTGATACACACGAAAATGTAATCGAAGTCCGTTTAGATTGTACTTGGTTGATTTATTTGTTTGAAATATTGACTTTTACTTCGCACCAATCCACAAAAAACCTCATTTGATCAATATGGAGATGATCGTTATGGACGGACAGTGATGAATATATAAATTAATTATAAAAGTAGGGTGATATATGAAATTAATTCTTATTTTAATATACGTATAACTTATTAACTTCTTACTATAAAATAACACATTGCAATCAATTGTTAAAAGTAATTTGATAGTGAAGTTCAAACATCGATTGAATGATGGTGAATGGTGATGTCGTTATTTTGAAGAACTATGAACTTGGACATATCAAACTACAATATCGCATTGTATGCGTCTCTGTTTTCAAAAGAACAACATTGTTGAACTTTGTGAAGACTTTAGTGCCTCCTTTCATGGCTTTGCATTCACAGATTTCAAAGAAATATAGAAGAGCAAGGTCGAAGCAATTGGACAATTTGGTATAATTAATCAACTCATTTTTAAGGCTAATTTAACATACTTTTTCTTTGGAACATTCACATATTTTTGTACCCGTAACTATATTAATTGGAACTACGAATTATTGATGGATTTTTGGCTTTCAACAGACACATGATCTCATGCAATATATTTTACTTAGCACTTTGAGAGAAACCAAATTACCTATACTACATGTAAGGATAAAATGCTTAAATGACTCGAAATAAGAACTAATAAATAATATAGCTTTTATGATCAAAGTTTGACTTTTACTATCAGTATTTTTAATAACCACCAACTTCCTTTTTTTAAAAGCTTTAATTTTCGTAATGCTTTATTTTAACCTTTTTTATTTTTTATTATTATTATTTTTTTTAGCCAAATTGAGCATCCCAGGGTGTTTTGAACATCCATGGGTAAAGATAAACATTAGACAAAACACGTAAGCACAATATAGTAACAATAAACGTTATGCAAAACACTTAACCACAATGTTGCAACTATAATCGGTTTTCTTTATAAATTTTGTCCCTATGCATGAGTATTCGCTTATATAATACGAGATTGGCGACGATCGCCGCGTTGCCGGTGCGCCTGTTTATTTCGTCAATTGTTTTTTAGGGGTTGCATGGCTATTTATTTCGTAAACCGCTTTTTCATGTGTTGTTTTTTGTGTTTTAAGACATCAATTATGGCAATCGGTTATTTTCGTTATATATTTTTTATTTGACTATAGTTTACTATACTTTTCTTAAGAGTTTTTGTAGGTACTTTTTTTTTTTTTTTTTTTTTTTTTTTTTTTTTTTTTTTTTAAATGTGTTTGTAGAGATTTTTTTTTCAACGTTTTTTTGTTTTTTGTTTTTTTGTTTTTTTTTTGTTTTTTGTTTTTTTTTTTGTTTTTTTTTTTTTTTTTTTTTTTTTGTATAAACGTGACGTTTAGAGTTATTTTTTTTCCTTATAAAGCGGCGAGTTTCCCCCCTTTTCATTTCAACAAAAAACCCTAAGCTTAACCATTGTATTTCTGTTCTGAATCTTCATCTGTGTAAAGATGGCTCAACCGATAAGGACTCCTAATTTCCAAAGGCTTAAGGTCGCTGCTGGGTCCAACGATCCTTATGATTGGTTGCATGCAGCATTCGCCCAGGACTATACCGAGAACGATCAGTTGCTAAGGGTGCTTGGTGAGCAGCGGGATCAATTAGCTGCAAGAGTTGATTGGTTGGTGGCTTTATTGGAAGAAGGTGAGAGCTTTTTACCGTTGCATGAGGATTGTGACATTGGAGTGGACCGTCTGAATGAGACTTTGGAGAGAGAGAGGAAGGTCCTTGCTAATTTGATCAAGACTATCGACTCGGCGCGCAAAGGCAGGGAAGAGAAGAAGATAAACCTTTTCTGGTTTGAATGATGGGGTGTCCATTTGTGGTGGTATATTTTGCTGGTGTTTTCTGGTTTAATGGGTTTATAGGTGTTTGTTGTCTGTCAATATTACTTGTGCTTGGTTATGTACGGACATGGTGGCATCTATTTTGGTTGTTTTTTATGATGCCATGTAAGTTGTAAATTTTCGGGTGAAATGGAATATAAGATTATGTTTATCTTTGTTAATGTGGTATTTTGTTTTGTAAAGTTATTGTTAGTTTTTTGTACACCAACAAAGAGTAGGATAATAAAGAACAGTTAACCGCAGTATGGGAAAAGCGTTAGGCAGATGGTATTCGCATTTGGCACATACTTCATTAAGCATACATAGCTAACGTTATATAGGCGAATAGTTAACTTTACATACCTGATGCCTTGTGAATGTTTTACAAAAGAGATAGCATCGCATCTAAGTCATGCCATATCATTGGCGATTGTATCCATACGTATTTACATGGTGCATAGAGAATAAGTTGACAATTAAGTCCCAAAAGGCAGAGCTAATTGTTTTTTAAGCGGCATCTAGCAACGCATTGGTACGTAGAATATTATACATAGACAGTAGAGAGATTCCTGGTGCTTCTGTGGCGTTGTAGCTTGGCCCGTCCATTACATATATATATATATATATATTTTTTTTGTGAGATGTTGCTCCTTGTGCATCTTTACTTTCTGTAAAAAGAGATCTCCTGGTGCTTCTTTTTGGCTGTTCATTTTTCGGTTTGGTTGTTTCAGATAAAGGAGTTGCTTTTGGCGGTGGTGTGGTATCAGCTTCGGTTGTTTCGAAGGTGTCAGGTGCGTTGTGTTTTTTAGGTGTGGGTGTTGAAGTTTCGGCTAGAGCTGACTTTCCAGTTTTCCTTTTGGTTGTTGGGGCCATTGGTTGCAGTGTTTTTTCCATCGAAGATCCTGCGGTACTTTCAGCTGCTGTGGCGAGATCTGATGGCGGCAACGGTGTGTCATCCCAACAGGTGTCAAGAATAAAAATTTGGTTGTCTTTTGTGCTTTCTGGATCGAAGTGCAGCTGGAAAAATTTTCTCTTGCCTTGCAGAGAGAGCAGTTCTGGTGGATATTCATATGGATCTGAGCCAGGCACGGTTTGTAACAACTCTTTGCAATCTTTGACTAATGAGTTTGCTTCATTACTGAAACACGTCATCACTCCAGTGGTAGTGCCATCAGACAATACCACCCTGAAGCAATAGCTGCGTAAAATTTGGTAAATATCCTGTTCAGTATTTTTAATTTTTTTCTTGTAAAGAATCTAAACATGCATTATAGCGCACCTGTAACACAAGTCATCATCAGAGGTTGGCTGTTTACAGTGGGCATGCGGAAACCGTTATGAGATTTTACAACCGCAGTCTTGGCATTTTTTGAAATACCATGTTCTTTGCGTATCAATTGCGTTGATTGTAGCATTGACAGTAAACCGGACATTCTGCCATTCAAGTTAAAAATGTGCATTAGCTTTTCATTTTATAAGGGTTATCTTACAGGTGTTTATTACCTGCTGGTTTTGTGGATTTTCTGCAGCCAAATCCGCCAAAGTAACACGGTTTCTATATTTTTCTTGTTGTGGATGCGCACACTTTTCGTGCTGGACATTGAGTATTGCTGGTGGTTGAATGAATTCTTCATACCTGTATTATTAAATGGTGTAAGTTGACGTTTTTCTAAAAGATAAAGCATAAGGTCAGGTTTTTATTTAATGGTCTTACACATCACGGATTTCTTTAACCTCTGGTATATTAGGATTGAAGTAATACTCCGTTGCAGATGTGGCCGACAGCTGAAGGCCTGTATTAATTTAGATAGGTGTTAAGTAATAAATTTAAAAAGGCAAATGTTACGCATAATCTTAAAAGGCACAATGATAAATACCAATTAAGATGTTTACCTCCATAGTCTTTTACTAAGCATGAGCTCACGACCATGATAACTGGTTTCTCTGCTTGCTCGTATTCTGTTTTCCTAAAAGCGTGAGCATTTTGATTCCATAAAGTAAAACGTACTGTGTGACCGCTGTTATAGTGAGAAAGGAACTGTGAGAGTCAGTATGAAACGCTTTCTTAAAGTTAAGTTTTCAAGGCTCACTCTAAATTCTGGATACCGATGTCCCTCCAAACTGCTGAAGCTTGTGTTGCTTTTGTTGAACGCTGTATTCCAGTTACATATTGCACTGATCCAACATAATCTGCAATAAGTAGTACTAAACCAGGCATCTATTATTATTAGTCGTTTTATATTTACGTGTTTCTGGTACCTGTTAACGGCCCTTCTTTTGCATCCACTTTCTGATAGAGCTCCCGATGACTGATGAAGTTGAAATAGTGCTCTGGAAAGCCTGTGTCTGGTATGTCTTTAATATCCGTATACGTTCCAAAAACCAATGAAAGCCTGTGAGGAACAGCTTACATGTATGGTTTTGCAGGTTGGAAGCCAAAGCCGGTGATCTTGCAGGTTTTATTGATCTGAAGACGTGCATCAAATTTTGTTTTATCACGTAAGTTTACAATTGCTTGTATAGCTCCTCCCTGCAAATATAATAGTCTTTGATAAATTATAGACGGTTGTTATTTGATTTTTTCTAGGATATCAGACATTTGAATTTTGTCACTGGTTCATAGGATAAGGTATTGTACCTATCTATCAATTAACATGCAACAGAACACCACGGGTTTTCCTTGCTTATTTGTTGGTGTCCATTTTCGGTAGATCTTTACGTATATAGCTTTCCCAGTATCTGATTCTTTTAGGTCGTTGAGGCAAATGTCTTCTGATTCTGTGATGATTGCTTTGCCTGTAGACTTTGCTGATGCGACAATGCTAGAGGTCTGTTCCATTTCCCTGCGTGTAAACAAAAATATGTTTTTTATGAGAAACACATATAAATATATGTTTAACAGTTACAAAAGAAATTTAATGCAACCATGGGTGTTGGGAATTATAAAGGCAAATAAGCACATAACGGACACAAATAATACTAAAACATTGTGCACAGCAGTCTAAACCTTATCAGAATAGGCATTTGCTAATCGTTCAAACATATATCTGAAAGGTAAATATAGATGCAAGGAACCTGCGCAACTGTAACCATGCTCAAAAAATCTTTATAAACAACATTCTTTGTTGTGTTTTGATCATTGGCCGGACATTGTTTGATGAGTATTTTTAAACCTTGCGGAGATGTCGCTCTAGACAGTGCAACATACAATTGACCATGGGCAAAAACAGGTTCGGGTAAGTATACGCCTATTCTATTTAGCGATTGCCCTTGGCTTTTGTTGATTGTCATTGCGTAACAGACTTTTACAGGGAACTGCTTTCTTTTAAAAGTAAATGGTAGCTGTTCTTCTTTATTGATAAGTACAATACGTGGCAAGTATACTTTTTCTCCCATCCTAGCACCGGTTACGATCTTAGCCTCAATAAGCCTTGTATACACCTGTGTTACAATCATCCGCGTACCATTACATAGGCCGCCTCCTAGGTTTAGGTTCCTAAGAAGCATTATCGGTGCTCCTATTTTAAGTTTAAGCTGATGTGGGGCCATTCCTGAAAAATCAAGCGTGTTTAAGTATTCCTGAGGATATAACAGTTCTATTGCTCCTCCATCATTTGATTTAGGTATAGCTTCGTCAATGCTCGTGAAAGTATACAGCTCTCCTTCCAACATGTCCAGGATAGTAGAATTGATGGCATCTGCCGTCTCATTTCTCGGGCACACAATTGCTCTCCCTTGCAACGTTGCGGCATCCGGTGCTTGTAATGTTTGCTGATCATATATAAAGCTAATCAGTTCTTGAACTGCTGTTTGGCTTTCGGGAATGCAGTACCTATCTGGTATCCGCACCCATGCTGAATTTTCTGGATCAGCTTCATCCCGTTGCCCAATGGTACCGTTCCCAATGTGAAGCAACCATTGAGAAAAGGCTGAGATTTGCTCAGCCTCCTCAGGTGAAAGGCCTGGCTGTTGAAGGCGCATATTTTCTTTAAGCCTCATGATTGTAAAATTTGGCCATAAGTACGACTGTGTTATGCATGAGGAAATAATCTGCTCATTCGTAGCTTTCTTCTTCACGGGGAGTGTTTGCCTGAAATCACCTCCTAAAATAACTGCTTTTCCTCCAAACACATGCGCCGGTTTATCCATTATATCCCGCAATGTACGGTCAAGTGTTTCGAAGCATCGCCGATCGTTCATAGGGGCTTCGTCCCATATGATAAGGTCAATATGTCTAAGCAGTTCTGCCACTTGAGTTTTCTTCTTCACACTGCATATTGACTCATCTGTTAAATCTAGCGGTATCTTAAATCTTGAATGCGCTGTCTGACCTGCTGGAAGTAATAAGGCAGCGATGCCCGAAGAAGCGACTGCCAATATAATCTTCCCTTCTGATCTAAGGGTAGAAATTATAGCCCTCCAAACAAAAGTCTTTCCTGTACCTCCATGGCCATAAACAAATATGAGCGCCTGTTTACGATTATTGACTGCGTGTATAACCTTTTCAAAGATGATTCGCTGGTCAGGATTTAAACGCCTCACTAACATTTCACTTTCACTTCTTAACGTTTCTCGATTATATGACCTTTCTTCCATGAGCGACCTATTATTTAAAATTTGTAGCAAGTGAGGTGGAGGCAAATTGAACCCAAAATCTTTGACCGACTTTCCATACGTAGTCAGAATTGCTTGCAATTCATACATAAGACCATGGTGTAAGTCTTCTGGATTTACATGCAGATCTCGTATATGCAAGATCTCTGAAAGGATTGTGGGAATGTCTTCCGACATGGAATCTGCGTGTGACTGCAGCAGTGTCACTGGGCTTGAAACCTCACAAAATATAAGGATCTGACAAAAAATGCGAGCTGGGGTCGCTGAGAAAGAAGCTTCTTGTAAAGCAATGTTCCATTCTTGGTCACCACCTAACAGGCCCAAGGCCTCACACGCGGCTCTATTTGTAGAGCACAGAACCTTGTCAATTGTGCGGATGTTGCGGAACGACTGTGAACCTTTTTGATGACAGAGTAATAATCTTAGGTGGAACGCGTCCCCAGAGTTAGGATGCACATATGTCAAACGGCCAATCGATATCACGCTCGCCCGCTGACTACGCCGCCAGTACTTCCCATCCTTGTACCATGCGTACTCTTTTGGAAAGTCTAAGTATGTCAGATGGCGACCGTCTGTATTGTAAAGGTTGTATTTAAACCATTCAGTCAGTGTCGTCTTTTTGTTATACTCGCTGTCAACAACCGATTGCAACTGCTGTTGCCTTTTAAAATTGACCCGTTGCATGTTTTCAAGATGGACTGCAAGTATCTGAACTGGCGGATCCCTGCTGTGTATGCTGAACACCAATATCCTCCAGCATGCCTCATGCGGTCCAATGAATCTAGCATCCTGGAAATTTTTGATTTCATCGATGTTCAATGAACGCTGGCTTGTACTTGGGCCTGAACTTCCAAGTGTTCTTGTAATATGAGTAACTATTCGATTAGTCCCTTTTGAAATATACTTAAAAAGGTATTTTATAAGCATTGACCACTCACAGTACTCAACATTGATATGCGCGTAGAACCGCATGCATAGATCTCGGTTATGCAGAACAACATAGCCATTATGAAGGCTGGCGGCATGCCTCAGCGTTGTTATGCCAGAATCCCTCCTCCGGTAGTGTACGTATCCTTTCTTATCAATAAAAGTTTTTGGGCAAAAAGCTTTAGGAAATTTCTTAGCGCACACAGTACTGTCTCGCATGCACGGCGCAGATGTGTTGACCAAGCCGCACGGGCCATGCATCATGAATTCACCTATGACTCTATAGCCTTCAGGATCAACGGCTGGGTCCGGGAGCTCTGCAGATACGTATCTATCAACATCTGTGTGTGCACGTACACGATGGCTTTCTCTCACCCATAGCAGTAGATGACAATGCGGCAAGCCTCATTTTTGGAATTCAACTGTATATAAAACTGCAATGAGATAATAAGTATATAAGCATGCGCCATTTATCGTAAGCCGGTAGAGAATATACGCATAAAGAATTAAAATATTACCTGCTTCGACATGGCCAAAAGGCTTTGAATCTCGTAAGAAAGCAACCAAATGATGTATCTTTCTTTCAAAAACTCGATCCACAACATCAGGCCTGTCGGCAACTGCAACATGCGGGAACTCTTCCATATATTCTTGGATCTCAGGCCAGTTCACATTACACGTGAACGTGATGAAAAATGATGGATTACCGTGTACCCGGCATATAGCCAAAGCATCCAAATAATGGCTATACATATAACGTGGGCCTCCTGTAAAAGATGAAGGCAGAATTGTCCTTGAACCGACATCGGAACCGTCTTGATCACCGTGCGAAATAGCATCATGCAGCCCTGCCATATAGTCATTTCGAATATCGCCTTGGTGCTCCCTTATATAGTCAATCCTTGACTGCTCGATGCTGCAGTAAGCAGTAACAACATACTGCTGAAAAAGCCTGCCACTTCTCGGGAGCAGGCGGTACTCATTCAAACGGTTGTGTAGCTGGTATGAATAGAACATTTTCATGGTCATTTTTTTTGGAGGAGCGGCCGTTGTACGTTTGCTTAATAACACGCGGCCCAAATGGTAGCCATCTTCACCAAAAAAGAATATCAAAGGAAACTGCATCGACATATACGATGCGTTCAGCTTGCTCACGTACTGCAACTCGCGGTCATGCTGCTCAACAATGACATCGAATTCAGTCTCGACATTTGGCCTGCCTTCAAAAACAATAGCGCCGATGGAATCGCCTATAGGCAGTTCATGCTGCCTTGAACCGACAACGCCAAACAAACGTATTTTAAATTCTGGAATATCAGCTTCCGCCATTTTATCCCTTGCGGTTCTGAACAACCGGACCAATTCATTGTGGTTGTCTAGCAGTTTTATTAAATTTTGTACAATGTCTGCGCGTAGGCGTTGGCCAGTACTTTGAAAATGGTGTAAGCGATTTGCAACCTCATGATCCGTGTCATAGATATATAGCTGCAGGAACTGTAGCCGCGCATCTGTTTCTGGACAAAGGCAACCTATCCGATGGTAAAGCTGTCCAGAAATTTTGAAAACGTAAGGGCCACCGCCCCTGTTTATAGAGTTGTCCACTTCCGCACCCAATGATGTCATCGCGAACATCTGATTGTATGCACGTATATTCTCCAAAAAATGTCGGTTAGTAAAAAGGTCTTTTATATATTGCGGGTATTCATGTTGAGTGTCCAGGCTAACTTTTCCGTCATTGCAGCATTTATGATACTCTAACCGGTTCCTGGTGCTGGAACCAAGCTTCTCATCGCACCAAAACCGCGCAGCACAATGACGGCAAACCCGATCACATCTACCGATGTGTATATATGTGCTCGGAGGCCCTGCATTAGATATATAAAATATACTATTTAGGATACGTGTTTGGAAAATATGCATGGCTGAAATATCTTGAATGTGAAACAGGATCGGCGGCAGCGGTAGTCGGTAAGATACCTTGTGTAGCCCTTCTAGCTCTAGGGCACGGAACACGGCCATTGTTTGATGAAGAACGCGGGCTAACTGCAGAAAGCAAAAGAAAGCCTGGTAAGTAAATGCAAAAGGATTTCAGACAGCATATTTATTTGTTCTTGCCAGCGTATTGTTTCAAAGTAACAGGACCTTGTCGTTGGTATGGTTGGGCATCACTTGTACGACCTGCATTGCAGGACTGCGGCGGCGGGGCAGCAGATGGAGAAGTTTCATTAGACGTTGGACGCACCCTACCTGCAAGAGGTAAAAAGAAAATACATAAGCAAATGCAATTTGATTTCACATAAGCTGTTCATCTGTTCATATTAACATGTTTTTTAGAAGCAGTGAAACCTCGTTTGTGGCGCGCCTGGTTATTACTTGCAAGATTTGCATTGGAGGCATTTGGCGCGAGCACAGCAGCTGTAGGCAGTTCATCAGGCGGACAGCGCGCATGTTGTGACGTACAGGGACGCGTAACACATTCAGCCGTAGGCCCGGAGCGGCGGTCACCCAGCATAAAAATAACTTCATCGCCTGCAACAAACATCAACGGTAAAGACCATAAACCCAGTAAATAAAACGAAAAATAGTAATCAAAAGACAAAAGAAAGTGTAATTTACATAGCAGCTCTTCATCGGTGATGCCGGCAACCGTAGAATACGGTCTTTGTAAAACAAAGCAGTCATCGTTAGAAAGGTGAGACACTTTACGCTTTCCTTTATCAACATAAGATGTGCCCACAGCTAAAGCAGGTCTGGGCGTTGGTCGCCTCTGTTGCACATCACATCCATCTGAGAAACAGAAGTAATTTGTTTTTTTTAAACATAAGGGTAATTAGAAGTGAAATAAACAAAAGCATAACAATATAGCACAACAAACATAACACGCACCTCTTATCTGTACAGGTGGCCTAGCATTGGCGTGAGGCCCAAAATCCTTGCAACTGTCGCGAGGCGTTTCTCCATTGGCCACATGCATCGTATCTTGAAAGGGTTGTTTTGAAAACCCGGGAAGTGTATAACAACATGGAGAACCAACATCAAAGGTATGGCCTTTTCCCCTGCTCTTTGTGTTTGAGCACTCTATAGGCCTAACAGCAACCGGATCCCGCCTGGTAGCAAGCCTACCCCTACACTGCCTCTTACTAACCGAGTCTAAAGGCACACCAACGCTACCTAGACCACCTACACTATTTCCTAATCCTAAATCTAGAACAGGAACCCCCTCCTTTTCAGCAAAAACACAAACATCTACAGATTCTAAAGGAGGTACATCTGCGACTCTACGCATGGCTCTTTTTTTACTCTTCATATCACACAGGTCTATTAATATTAACTTTCATATAAACAGGCGAAAAAAAAGACCAAGGAATGTAAGCGAAGCATGGAAGGCAATATTCATAAGCATCATACACAGATCAAATATATAGAAGGCAAATGTACATGGATCCAAGCATCACCAACAATACATGCATGGAAGGCAAAACAGTTAAAAAAAAGAAACCAAAAACGGTGCACAACCATCAAAGAAACTGGAAGAAACCTGAGGAAAACGTCCTTGAGGAGGCTAAAAACACTCCCTTCAATGTAGCCACCCCTTTTTTGTGCAATTTTTTTTGCTTTAGATTTGTTTCACCGGAAATTTTGTTGTTGGTTTTTCAAGATTCAGCAGTGTTTCTTAGGTGCAAGTGAGGCCCTATTGAGTGTATAAGCAGGTCTAATAATGCGTAATAGTAAACAAAGCATGGTGCTTGACACTTTTGTATAAACAATAAGACACATTTTTTTCAACATTTGGTGAAAAACTTATGGATAAGCCATGGGATGATCGACACGTCCCTAAGCATACTACATTTGTAATCTATACGTTTGTGTTATACGGGAAAAAACTTTATACATTAACCCTTATACGTTTTTTATACAGCCGAAGTATGGCAAACCGGGCGCAAGAGCTAACACAAATGGGCCGGCATCTATAAAAGAAATGGGCTAACAGTCAACGAGCCAGATTTTGGCGGGAAAAAAAGGGTGAAAACGGCGTCGTTTGGCTGCTGTTTTAATATATACTTTTAATTTACGATTTTTAAATAAGTTGTAATTATTTTCAAGTAGTTATATAGTAACTATTAAGAGTGATAGGTATGACAAGGTTTTATAACATGTTATAATACCGTTACGTCGTATATTATCCTATAACACAATCGTATAACTATTAAAAGTGATTGGTATGTCAAGATTCTTAAATTTTAAAGTTTACAAAAATCATTTCATAATAAATTTAATTTCAGTTGCGATGCATACGAAATCAAAAGTATCAAATTGAGAAATAAAAGAGCAGACAATGGTGCAAGAATGTGTAAAGTTTTGTTGTATATGAGGAGGGTAATCTTGAAATATCAAAAAAATAATCACATTTTAACAATATGCCACAATAATGAGTTAAATTAAAAATAAGTGTCATATTGGGTTATAGATTTATAGTTTTGAAAGTTTCCTTACTCTTATTATATATATGTGTTACGGTGATAATACGAAGAATGAAAATAACATGTTAGATGAAATGGCTAATAGAAACTGTTTATTTAGGATTTCATTTGAATTTGTGTTCTTCATGTGATAAAATTTACAATATTGTATATTTATTTGTTTGATACTTCAATTTTTGTTTATACCTATTTATCATTTTATAAACTTTTTCGTAAACTACTATAGTGTATAGCTTAACATTTGTTTAGAAGCCCACAATAAAGTTTATTAACAACATTACAACAATATCTCCTGATTTTACTTCATGTTCTCTTAAAGTTATCTAAGTATTTGGTTTTATTATACTTATGCTTATTAGTACGAATTTTCTTCTTCTAGCGGCTAATTTTATAATATACAATTTATTATCTATTTATTTTGCCTCACTTTAAAATACCTATGAATTTCCCGGGTCTTTTAGCTAGTATCCAATAAAACAATCCTCATCACTAATTTTTTAATCAAAAAAAAAAAAAAAAAAAAAAAAAAAAAAAAACAGAACAAAAAATAATAATAAAAAAATCTTTCACTCTTTTTTTTAAAATCAAATATCTCGCAAACCGTTAATCATTACGTGAAAAAAATTATATCATCGCGACGAGAATTAAATTATCTTTCAATAGATATGCATTTTCATATACTTTCGACGAATTTTTTTTTTTTTCTAAAAAATGTCTGCTCAGAAAAATCATACGTGATTTGTAGGGTTTTTCTTATTTGTGACCTAGGGGCACAAGTTAAGCACACCAAAAGTACATCAAAACTACACAGGGACCCACATAAAAGTACACCAATCTGTACTTTTATGTGGATCCTTATGTACTTTTTCGTGAGCCCTTATGTACTTTTGATGTGCTTAACTTTTGCCCCTAGGGCATAAGTTAGAAAATCCCTTGTAAAAATCACATGTGATTTGATTTTTACGAATCACATGTGACTTTTCTGAGCGCAAATTTTGAAAAGAAAAATCGTCAAAAGTATAAAGAAGTGCATATCTGTAGATAGATAATTTAATTCTCGTCGCGATAGTGTATTTTTTTGTAGCTTGAAGTTTTATCGTTTGTAAGATATGTTGTTTTAAAAGAAAATGTAAAAAAAATGGTTTTTTTTATTAATCTAGATGGAAAATGAATGGCTAAGATTGATTTTTTGGATATATGACAAATATGAGATCTATCTCAAATTCTAAATCTAGCATTTCATACTTAGGGGTGTAAACGAGACGAGACAACTCGCGAACTACTCGGGATTGACTCATAAACTAATCAAAATCGACTCGATGTAAACGAGTCGAGCTCGAGTTCGAGCTACTCGAGTATATTTTCGAGTCGAGCTCGAGCTCCACTACAACATTCCCTGCTTTTGGCGGGGACATTTTCAAGCTTTCAGCGGGGACTTCTCCCCGCCTAATACTTTTGGCAGGGACATGTCCCCACCAAAAGTACCTAGCCAAAACCCCTTCGCTGTAAACTTTTGGCGATGACGGACATACTTTTTGGCGGGGACACGTGGGACCCTGATGCGTGGGAATCGCACCTTGCTTTACCTCTCGAGGGATCTCGAGAAGCTTACAACCCCCACCAGGCAGTGTACCTGATCGTTGTAGTATAGTATAGTGACAAGTACCAGGGGATTGATCGTTCAGCTTAGGAATAGTGTCGCTAGGATTAGAAAACCTAATTAATAGTTCTAGAGGTGAAAGATAATTATTTTTGTGTTTTTATATTTTATGAAAGCAAGTAAAATTTCGGGTTTTGAAGGAGTGGGCGGAATTAGTTGCTAATCAACTAACCCAAAGCTAAGATGCAATCAAAATAAAATAATAAAAATGAAATTAAACTAATTAAACTAAGGTTGTGAGCAGTAATTGGAGAAATTGTGTTTACTTAGACTTCACTACTCCCTAGATATCTTTTACATGTTAATTACTTGTTACATTTGTATGAATGACGGGTTGTATTCCTTAATACCATTCGTGGAGTGGCATACATAACTCCCCAACTCTATGAGCTCTTATCTCCTCCTACACCATGACCCAGCACAACTATAGGGATTGTAAACAGTGGCTCATGCATTAAATACAACCAATAAAGACCTAGTACGCCTCGGTTCATGTTTCTTAAGACGTTCAAGCATGTTACCATTTGGAGATCTGCCAGTTTTCTTAAGCCTAACATATAAATCATTCATTCAAAACAAGAATAGACAAGTAATCAACACATAATCAACATCTAGGTTTCATTAGATCTAAGCAAACACAAGAGAGATCTAGCTTAGCATAGTAGAATTGAGACAAGAACAAGAGATAAACAACCAACACATAGACATATTGATTGAATTGAAAGTACACTTATCTCAATTACAATGCTAGGTCTCAAGGGTTTGGAACCCTTGAAAAACCTGTGAAAGAGGCACCAAAATCGTCTTTAGGGTTTCACCAAAACTTCTCTCTCTTTAATGAAAAAAACTAGAAAACTATATATAGGAAAATCGTTCTGACGGCGTCAAGAGTTAAATCTGACGCCGTCAACTCGCCGTCTTATACTTCCTCGGACGCCCTAGATCCACTTGTGATGGCCTATGTGACGCCGTCACCACCTACGGTATTTTATTCTTGGCCACTTTGACGCCGTCACCTCTCCATCTGACGCCGTCACCAGCTACGGTAAATTATTCTTCATGTCTGACGCCGTCAAGCTTTTGGTCTTGACGCCGTCACCTTGTATTTTCAGCTTGGATTTTTGGTACTTTGCCGTTTTCTTCACTTTATGCTCCAAAAACGTCCAAAATAGCCTCTTTTCCAGAATTCACTCTCCAAACACCTAAAATCACAAAAGGAACGATTTAGGGCAATATTTGATCAAATAAAGTCGGATTCGGGCTTAAATGACCCCCTAAAAACGGATCATTTTTCGCCTCATCATATACCCTTACACTTGAGATTTGCTTGTCCTCAAGCAAATGAGCTTTTATTCTACTCAAAAGACAAGTTAGGGGTCATTTAACACTAATATAAAAGTAATTACAACAAATAATCGTTCCACTAAAGACCAATAGACAAGCACGGAGGTCATACACAAGCACCTCACAAATAGTGTTTAGATACTCACATCTCTCGGGTGTAATAAAGTAATATAACATTATGGAAATGGAAGATATCTCTCACTACCTGTCATAGCAAAATAGATTACCATAGGCTTGGGAAAGGATCAAACCTCCACCACATGGCGTAAGCACCTAGGATAAACTATCAAAGAGGTCTTTTTAAAGGGTTATATCGTTAGGTGTAGGGATATGAATTACACGGTTTTGTTGGATAAAGGAAGTTTTACTGGTGGCGAGTTAACAATCTTAGTTAATTACATGTACAAGATGGCGTTGCTAAGCCAAGACTAGACTCGACTTAAGCTAATAAATGAAAAATAACAAAAACATAAAATGAACATAGAATAAAAACGGGATGGTAGTCCGTATGTTTTTTTTCTCTTTTTTTTTTTTTTTTTTTTTTTTTTTTTTTTTTTTTTGCATACACTCTTACCCTACCATCCGAAATAATACATGATAGGGGATGAGAATTCCCCTTACACTTGAATCTTTACATACTTTACATTAAACTAATCTAATGACTCGAATTAAGAAAATTAAAACACTTGGAGCACTTTTAAGATTAACGCACGTATGGGGGTAATAAGTGATGTTCTTCCCCATTAATCCATAAATTAAGTACTTACCCATGAGTCCCAATCGTCCCAAAACAATATGTACAAGGATATGACTCGACTTAGCAACCATGTAATCAATTAGAAAGTTAACTTAGGGTTTAACAAATAACAATAATGCATTAAAAATGAGCGCATACACGGAAGGCTAAGGCGATTTGGTTGTACATTTAAGTGGGGTGTAACAAATTCTTCCTTTAAGTAAAATGCTTAAAGTTAGAAACGAAAAGATAGGCTCGGAGGGGTGTACTAGGGGTATCGTGTACTAAAAATGAGTACAACGCTAAGGGTGTGGGAAAAATTAGTTGACTTAACTAGCCAAGTAATATGACTTAAATGGTCAAGTAATCATGATACGGGTTTAACACAAGGGTGATCCTAATGCCTCTTATCATGTAGTAAATCCTACTACACGAATGTAGTCTCACTAGCGGTCTCGGGATGCATCACTAACGCAAGTTCTAGAATCTAAATGCTACCGGTACACTCATAAGCACCAATAATAAATGCTTTTCCTATCAAATCTAAAGGCGAACCTCACATTTTTGGGTGGAAAATTTTTCTGAATATACGGTTATGTGCTAGTCATACAACCTCCTATCCATGAGACGCTTGCTATGGCTAAAGTTTCACTCCTAAATGTTGTAAAAAATTTTAAATTTGGCACTAAAATTACACTAACAAGTATTTCTCGTAGTTTTATTACTCATCTACTATCAAACAAAACAAACTCAAGCGAAAGTGCATATGTAAGGTATCATCTTTTTACCCTCCCCTTACACTTAAGATGAACATTGTCCCCAATGTTCAAGTGAAGAATGTAAAAGTTAAAAAGTAAAGAGAATGAAATCAAATACTCCCCTGATTCGCTCGGTATGGATTTTAGTTGGCCAGGTTAAATCTTCTTCCAAGAAAACGAACAATCAAAGCTTCCCTTCCAGAATATAAATCATCTTCTTGTCATAAATAACCTGTAAATCCTGACAAAAGTAGACAAGGCAACCTCGTGTAAAATCGGCGGCATCCTATATAAGTTACTAAATCCTAGAAAACAAAGTAAGATATAATGCTTGTGGAATGAAGTTTGCAGATTTCCTGGAGATTATAAAACTTAATAATTCACAAAAACCATAAGGCTCCGTTAGAAAAACAAAACCGGTAAAATTTCCAGATTTTAACTCCTGACGCCGTCAAGAGCAATACTCTGACGCCGTCAGAATGGACCTGCAGAAATTCTTATGTTAAGTTTCCGGAAAATTTCTGGAAAAACTTTGTCCTACTTCCTGGAAAATCCTGCAAAACTTCATTATGACTCAATACAAGCATTTGACTCTAACAAATACGAATATACATGTTCATTAAATATTGTGGATAATCATGATCGGTTTGTTTCTTAAAACATTTTTGGGGTTTCCCCTTACACTTATCTTTTGCAAAAATACCTCTAGGTTGAAGTTAAGACTAGGCTAAACAACATAATAAAGTATTTCCACTTTTTAGTAGAGAAACATGATCAACCAACAATAAAAATAAAACATGCATACGGAAGCAAATAACAATCAAACAAATAAAAATTACACAAAACATGGGTTGCCTCCCAAGAAGCGCTTTTCTTTATTTACGAGTCTTGTAGCTAGACTCAAAGTCGTGGGTTACTACGTGATCTCATCATTTGAAACGATGTACCCCATATAATTGCGATCATTACTGTTATGGTGGTAGTGCCTTAGTCTATCAATACTCGCAATCACCTTCCCACCTAATTTGCTTCTCAAGTTAGCTACCCCATCCTGGCTCAATCCTTCGATTGTGAATGACCCATACCACCAAGGACTTGGTTTATCGGGTGGTATTGTTGTTTCTAAGTGTCTCAAGAGTACTAAGTCCCCTTCCTCAAACGGTGTACGAGTGCTTTCGTGTTGAGTGTGTTTGAGTTCAATCGGAACCTCATTGCTTTTTCTTCTTTCATCTTTAGCTTTCTTATAGCTTTTGATTCTTGCCTCCCATGCAAGAATTTTATTCTGAACACGAATGGGCGTCGTGCCAATGTTGTTTTTAATCATTCTCCAACTCAAATTCTCATGCCCACTTCGCGGAGTCATGTGGAAGCTAATCTTTCTCTTCCCAGATTTAAGCTCAATCTTCCTATCTTCATACTTAATGACAGCCCTAGCGGTGGTGAGGAATGGTGCCCCAAGGATTATTGGCATGCATCCATCCCCTTTATCATCAATGATCATAAAATCGACGGGGTACATGAATCCTGCAACATTGACTAATACATCTTCTGCTATTCCTAGGGGGTATATGTACGAGTGCCCAACAAGAGACAGCCTAACACGAGTGGGTATTGGCATCTTCGACGTCAGTTGGATGTAGATAGTCAGGGGCATAAGATTTACTTCCGATCCTTGGTCGGCGAAAGCACTAAGATGTTTCAAGTCCCCGATGCTCGTTGGTAATTCAAAATTCCCACATGCTACCTGCTTGGTGGCCACTTTTTGTACCAGTAACCTCTCGACCACTGATCCTCCAATAAGCGTATCATACTCATCTTCCTCTTCTTTCTCTTTTTCGGGAACCTGTTCGGAGGATTGGTTACGCCTATCATCCTTAATCCAATTTGTTATGGTGTTTTTGTTTATGTCGTGTTTCAGGTAGTAACTCAAAGGTTGGGACTCAGGCGGTTTTTCTAAGGTCTGTTTAGCAGGAGTTTTTACCTTCTCGTTATCTTTATGGACAATGGTGATGGAGTTAACAAATTGGGTGGTGGGAGTGGCGCTTTCTTTCCTTAGCAGTATTCGTTCGGGGGTTTTCTGATTGGCATACTCCTCCAATAGACCCAATATCTCATTCATTTTCTCCTGCATCTCCTCTTTTTGCTTATAAACTGCTTCTTCGAATCTAGCAAGCCGATCAGAATGAGTCGCCATATATTCTCTCATCCTAGCCTCAAATTCCGAGCTAAGTTCCTTGGGAGGAGAGCAAGGTGGGGTGTATCTCTGAAAAGTTTCGACATGTTCTCTAGAAGGTGATTCAGATAATGGTGCCGAAGTTGATCTTGAGACAGAATTGACAGTAGCTTGTCTAGGACTTAAGGGTCTCCTTTGCCTTTCCTCAAAATAGTCAACTTTTGCCTCAAGTTTGCATAAGAGTTCATCAGGGATTTCGGTGGTTCCTCCAGATGCCGAAACTGCGTTGATGGCCGCTTCTACCGTATGTTTAAATTCCCAAATCTCATTATTATCGACATCGAGCTCTTCTATAATTGCCCATGACTCCTCGGCATTCTTATCACGCAATTTGCCTCCCGCGGCTCTGTCGATGGTACGCTTAGTGTGATAGTCAACATGGTCGTAGAAAATTTGAACTAATAACCAAAGGTTTATGCCATGATGAGGGATCTTGTGGAGGAGATCCTTAAAACGGGCCCAAGCCTCGTAAAAAGGTTCACCCCGCTGTTGCTCAAACATCAAAATGTCCCTTCTAAGCATTGCAGTTTTTTCCGGCGGAAAGAATTGGGTGAGGAAGCGGTTGGCGAGATTGTCCCATGTGGTGATGGATCCCGCGGGTAAACGCTCAAGCCATTGACTAGCTTGATCTCGTAGAGAGAATGGGAATAGGTGTAATCGGGTTGTCTCTCTAGTCTCAACACCTAGGTCTATGGAATCTACGATTTTGAGGAAGTCCTTAAGGTGTTGGTTTGGATCTTCGGAACGAAGTCCATGGAATGCACATCCGCTTTGCACCAACCGGATGGTGTCGGATCGCAAGGGGGTCACATTGGCTCCGGTGAGCTCAATGGTGTTTCGGTAGCCTTGGTGGCTAGGTCGGGAATACTCTCCTAAGGTTCGGGGCCTAAGGGGTTCTAATGGTGGGTTTTGTTGTGGTGGGATGATGGGTTCAAAGATGTTACCACCTTCCATGATGTCGGATGGTAAAGAGTTACGAACAAAAGCACGAAGAAATAAGATAGACTAAAGAAGACCTAAAAATAAAAATAAAAATCTTACTAGAAAGGAATCTAGCAAGTAGACCTAATAAAAAGAAATCCTAACCTAGACAATAACTATTCCCCGGGCTGCGGCGCCAAAAACTTGATGCGTGGGAATCGCACCTTGCTTTACCTCTCGAGGGATCTCGAGAAGCTTACAACCCCCACCAGGCAGTGTACCTGATTGTTGTAGTATAGTATAGTGACAAGTACCGGGGGATTGATCGTTCAGCTTAGGAATAGTGTCGCTAGGATTAGAAAACCTAATTAATAGTTCTAGAGGTGAAAGATAATTATTTTTGTGTTTTTATATTTTATGAAAGCAAGTAAAATTTCGGGTTTTGAAGGAGTGGGCGGAATTAGTTGCTAATCAACTAACCCTAAGCTAAGATGCAATCAAAATAAAATAATAAAAATGAAATTAAACTAATTAAACTAAGGTTGTGAGCAGTAATTGGAGAAATTGTGTTTACTTAGACTTCACTACTCCCTAGATATCTTTTACATGTTAATTACTTGTTACACTTGTATGAATGATGGGTTGTATTCCTTAATACCATTCGTGGAGTGGCATACATAACTCCCCAACTCTATGAGCTCTTATCTCCTCCTACACCATGACCCAGCACAACTATAGGGATTGTAAACAGTGGCTCATGCATTAAATACAACCAATAAAGACCTAGTACGCCTCGGTTCATGTTTCTTAAGACGTTCAAGCATGTTACCATTTGGAGATCTGCCAGTTTTCTTAAGCCTAACATATAAATCATTCATTCAAAACAAGAATAGACAAGTAATCAACACATAATCAACATCTAGGTTTCATTAGATCTAAGCAAACACAAGAGAGATCTAGCCTAGCATAGTAGAATTGAGACAAGAACAAGAGATAAACAACCAACACATAGACATATTGATTGAATTGAAAGTACACTTATCTCAATTACAATGCTAGGTCTCAAGGGTTTGGAACCCTTGAAAAACCTGTGAAAGAGGCACCAAAATCGTCTTTAGGGTTTCACCAAAACTTCTCTCTCTTTAATGAAAAAAACTAGAAAACTATATATAGGAAAATCGTTCTGACGGCGTCAAGAGTTAAATCTGACGCCGTCAACTCGCCGTCTTATACTTCCTCGGACGCCCTAGATCCACTTGTGACGGCCTATGTGACGCCGTCACCACCTACGGTATTTTATTCTTGGCCACTTTGACGCCGTCACCTCTCCATCTGACGCCGTCACCAGCTACGGTAAATTATTCTTCATGTCTGACGCCGTCAAGCTTTTGGTCTTGACGCCGTCACCTTGTATTTTCAGCTTGGATTTTTGGTACTTTGCCGTTTTCTTCACTTTATGCTCCAAAAACGTCCAAAATAGCCTCTTTTCCAGAATTCACTCTCCAAACACCTAAAATCACAAAAGGAACGATTTAGGGCAATATTTGATCAAATAAAGTCGGATTCGGGCATAAATGACCCCCTAAAAATGGATCATTTTTCGCCTCATCAGACCCACACTGCCAGCGTGGACACTTTGGTCAGGTCAAACAATGCCAGCATGGCAAAACTTTCGGCGGGGACAAAATTGTTATTCGATGTTATAATTAATCTCTTAGTCCTTACTTTAACTAATAATTCACACACTTTTGGCGGGGACATGTTCCCGCTAAAAATAGTATTCATGGATATTGGAACATATTTTTGGCGGGGACATGTCCCCGCTAAAAGTAACTGACCCATTTTGCAGCAAATTGCTACAAAATGGGTAATTTCTTGATTTTTTCTGAAATTTTTCCCGAAAAAAGCTACAAATTCACAACCTGTATATACTCTAATTACAACACCACAAGACACTCAAATCACAAATTCACCAAACATAATATCATACATATTCAAATTCGTTAAAAATTAACATAATCATGTGTTTGTATCCAAATTCGCCAAAAACGGTTCAAAACCCGTTATCACATGATCATTACATAAGCTAGCTATCCGCCATACGCTACAAAACTATACGCGGGAACAATGTAGCAGGAATCCTAATACATAAACTACATAAACACATAATAATCCATGTAAATCTCCATAAATTTGTCCATAACCCCAAAACAAATATAAACCGACCCAAACAACCCATACGCTACTCCTGAGTGCCCCCACTCCCCCCACTGCCCCCACTAGCCCCACTCCCCTCCTGGGTACCTGTAGACTCACCTGCTGAAGCCTCCTGGGATCCCGATGTCGTCACCTGAGTCGCTAGCTCAGCGGGGAAACCCGACTGTGTCTTAGCCCACCCCAACAACATATCAATCAGTGTCCTTTGCTGGGACATCTACTGGGTTTGCTTCTGAACAGTTTCAAGGAGCGAGGACGCGGAGGCTTGATCACGAGCTCGTGCGGCGCTGAGGGTCATCTGACGACCACCGCCGGGTAAGACTGGACATATGCCAGGAATGTGACCTCGCTGCTTGCCACCGATCACGTGGCGCATAATCTCGAGGTCAGACATGGTCGTCCCCCCGGAGGTGCTCTCCGTCCGCATCTATATCATCTGGTTCTGTTTTAGAAAAAAACAAGCAAAGTAATATATAAGTCGTGATTTATTATATTTGCATTAATGTGGCGAGTTTTATGGAAATAAATTATACTTACATATCTAGCCTTGGACAATGTAGACTCAAAGACGCCGTCTCTCGTATGATTGTGTCTGTACAGCGCGATCAAGTCTCTACCATCCACATCGTCGGTGGGTTCTCTCAGCTGTTTATAAATAAAATCAATAACGACTCACCAAACACTATATATATAAATTAAATGATTAAAAAGTGTCTTACAAAGTTATCGCGTATAACAGCTAACGAATGCGACCCATGAAGGCTAGCAGTCGGATTGGCGAGCCGGTTCTGCCTGTTGGTCTCCCCTCTCTTCAAATTATCCGGGTGCGACCAGTGCTTCACCTGCGTATTATAAATAATAAAAAATGTTATATAAGTGAATTGTTGTTGTTGTTGTTGTTGTTGTTGTTGTTGTTAACAATAACAATAACAATAACAATAACAATAATAAAGTGTGCATCCAGAAATTTACATATTCTGCCCAATCCTCTTCCGACATGTTCGTCGGGTGCTTTTCCTTGATCTCGTCCAGCTTCTCAACCCCACCTTGCTCAGTAAAATTCATCTTTTTGTACCGCCACTTGTTGTCGTCGTATCGCTTTTGGAGATAAGCTTCGATACTCCGGAAAATATCTTCTCCATCAGCACTGGCAAGGTGCTCGCCGAGATCAAAAAAATGCTGCAATAAAATATAATTAAAATAAATATTCAAATTTAAATAAACAATCAAATTTAAATAAATAACAAACTTAAAATAAACAAACACAATAATTAAAAAAAGAAAAGAAAAAAAAATTACGTGTAACTGGTCGTCGATGTGGGCCTTCGCGGTAGCGGGAACAGCTCCCCAGGAATTGTAATGCATGGGAATTGATTGCCGTAACAATTCCCCGACCAAGTTGGAGAACCACTTCGCGTGCGTGCCCACATGCTCCTACATCCCTTTGTCGTTCTTCCGGAATCTGATCGATACCGGACGACCAGTCTCTTTCCTCTCATTGCGGAGTTGCACGTTCTTTGTGGGACCACGCACCACCTTCCCGCCTTTCCCAATTTTGGCATTGGGCTTGGGAAGTTTGGGAGGTCTAGATTTAGATCATACAAGTAATCAAATTCAAGTGATGATGACATAAAATAACAAGTTATTAATTTCAAATAATAATCAAGTTTAATTAAAATAATCTAGAAATTATTACTCTGACAATGACTGCCTAGCCTCCTCGGACCACGGGGTGGCTCATTGCCTCCATCGCCACCGTGGCTCCTAGCAACAACATCTACCATCTGTAAACGTACTAGTACAAGAACATATAATTAGTGAAGAAACACATATACACATATACGCATATACACACACATTGAAATAAATAACAATTTATACAAAAATAATTAAATAAATAAATAAACATATTTAACCACTCGATAACAATTTCATTCAAATAAGTGTCATTTAACAAATTACAATTTGAGATCAATCTCCCTCATCACTAAGATAAAAACCCTCATTATTAGTGTCAGCTTCATCTTCACGATCGACGTGGTCTTCACCATCAGATGCTAAATCATGAGGAACGTGGTCATCATAATAAATATTATCGTCGTCATCGTCGACATAAGTGATAATTGGTTGTGGTGGTGCCTCAACTTCCGCTTGCTCAACATCTCTATTTATGGTGTCATAATTCAACGTATCCAACTCAGCAGAGAGTGTGACATGTACAACATCCTGATTGTCTTCTACCACGATGATATCCGGGTTCCAAATCTTTCTATGATAAGAATCTTGGACGGCCTTGACATTACCACGTTTACCCGGGAAATCAAGGTAAAAGACTTGTGTTGCAAGAATGTATGGTTCACTTTCAAACGATACACGATCTGTCAAAATTTGTGTAATGTTGTTTCTATAGGTACTTTGGAAAACTAGAAGGGGGGGGGGGGGGTTGAATAGTTTTACGTCCGTTTTAAAATTTATAAAAACAAGTTTGTTTTAAAAACTTCGATTCTAGTTTATGTGATCTCAATACTTGCGCTATATGAACAATTATATAGTAACTAACTAACTAAGCTAATATTGTATAAGTAAATAAGTAAGTAATGAAAAGAGTTGGAAAGATCAAACCACAACACAAGGATTTATAGTGGTTCGGCTACAAGGTCACCTTCCTTGTTCCTACTCCACTCCCCGAGTCACCTACTCGAGAGTTTTCTTCACTATGTCAACAAACTCCCTTATGGCGGAGAAAACCTTACACACCAATGTACACACCACAACTTCGTCACAACTTAATCACAACTTCTACACAACCTCTTCACACCAATCTACTTCACCACTTACTACTTCACACCTATCTACTTCACACCAATCTTCTTCACACCAATCTTCTTCACAACTACACTACTTCACTACTAAACAACTTCTTCTCCCTACACAACTTCTATTTCTCGTAAACTACTTATTACAAGCACAACACAACTTCACAAATAATATACACAATATACACAACTACTCTTCAATACTTCTTGAACTTAGTTGTAGAAGGAGTGTTCTTCTTTTGCACTTTGGATGAGGATGGATGTGAAGGGATTGAATCACTTGAAACAAGGATTGGTAATCTAATGATCAAAGGGTTTTGGAAGATGTTTAGAGAGTTTTAGATCTGAAATTTTCGTGCAAAAGGTGGGGAAAATACCAGATTTAAGGTGGTATTTATAGGAGAAAAATTCTGACAGATTCTGACACAGGAGCCTGGCCGGTCCCCTTAATTTTAAGGGGGCCGCCCCTTATAATTAAGGGGGCCGCCCAGCTGTAACGGCCAGAAAATCTGTCATTTAGTGGGGAAAGTTTATTTGGTGAAAAACTAACTGATTTTGGTTAAAAATTTGAAATCATATATTTAGTATGATTAAAACATTTTTCCTTATTTCCAAAAGTGTTTTTCAAAAATATATAATATGTTTATATAATTAAATAAACTTTGTAATAATTAATTAAATACCTCTTTGATCATGAGATGTATTAAGCACTTGTTTATTCATACCTTAGTGATTAAGTTGGATATAATGATATAAACTAGCTTAATACTTGTTTACGAAGTAATCTTACGTTTGATGATTTTACATTTTGTGATCGTCAAAACATAGAGATATCGAAAAATATAAATAACATTTTTATGCATTATTTATGTCAACAATCTCCCCCTTTTTGATGATTACAAAATCTAAACTCATTAAGCGAAAATTAGTATATATATACAAGTATTATTGTGAGTTTATATCAATTCTCCCCCTTTTTGTTAGCATCAAAAAGGTTATCCCGATTAAATTGGAGCTCCCCTTGATGTATACTCCCCCTCTTTTTGAGGTCATAAAGGAATCGAGATATGGAATTCTTGCAAAAAATATTTAGTGGACAAGCAATATATATATATAGCATGCAAGAATAGAAACTAAACATAACCATAATCATTGAAGGAATTAAAAGGTTACAACAAGCATTACATCAACAAACTAAAATAAACCATAGCTCTAACATGAAGGTCCTCTCTAGAGCTTGCCATCCAAAATAGTTTAAGACAATTTTATTTGCAAAATACCAAGCATGTTTAATTGGGTGGAATTGATGGTGAACATGGAGATGGTGATGGTGGAGGAGTGTTTGTTGATGGTGGTGGAGGAGATGTGTTTGTTGTTGGTGGTGGTGGTTGATGCAACAAGTTTTCAATGTGTGAAAACATGTAATTTATCTCATCTCTTAGTTCGAACACAATTGTTTGGTTGTGGATGCAACAAAGGCAAGTGTCATCATGAGCTTCAAGCAAGCTCCATGGGACGGGGTTATAGGTTGATGGATTGATAGGGGATGATGGGAAGTGTGCATCAAGAGGTGTTAATGGTGATAATGAGAGGGTTATGTCAAGAGTTGTGTTTTCAATGGTAGGTTGTGGTGGTGGAACTCTTGGTGGAGGAGACAAGTGGGTGTTTATGTAGTCATTTATGGATGAAGTGGATGGTATGGAAGAAGTGGAGGTTCCATTTGTTGATGGTGTTTTGGAAAGTGCATTTGGTACACTAGGAGATGAGCATTGAGGTGGTGGTGATGGAGTGGTGTTGTCTTCATTGGTGAGATCAATGAAGAGTTGTTTTGGTGGAATAATGACAAGTTTTTGTTTCTTGGCATTGTTTGAGTAGGTGGTTCTTGGTGATGACATGGTGAAAGGATGAGGTTTGATGAAGGTTGAGGATTATTGAATGTGAATTAAACATGCATGGGGATTATATAGTATGAAAACATGGTTAGAAATGGAATTAATTTGAAAATAGATGGTAAGATTACAAAAGCAGTTTAGTTTTAAAGGGAAATGGTAGCTGAGACTAGCAAAAGAAGTCACAAGATGCAAAAGAAAACAGTTAAAATTACTGTATGGGTGGCCGGTCCCCTTAAATTTAAGGGGGCCGCCCATCTGACGACCCAGAAATCAAAATTTTTCAAAATTTTTCTAGAAAAATGTTATATTCTGTTTTGTTTTTGCAGCAAACTCTGTTTGGACATTTCACATTTGTTTTGGTCTATTAGAAAGCATACATGTTATATATATATATATATATATATATATATATATATATATATATATATATATATATATATATATATACACACACACATAAGCTAAGCATGCAAGCATATATATAGATTAAGTGATAAAACATGCAATCATAAGCATATATTAAACATAATTAAACAAGTTATCATCCTAATCAAGTATCCAAACAATTATCCAAGAGAATTACAAGTACTTCCGAATATAAGTCGGACAAATAGCACATAAATATCCATGATCAAAAGTCATAAAAATAAATATTGTTCAACAATCATAAGCTAATCTCCATCATTTCCTTTTCTTCCCGAAGATACCCTTCAACGTCTTCCCGATGGATTTGAAGCCACCTCTAAATTCTTCATGCAAACTCTTTTGTCGTCTAAGCACCTCGGTTGTTCGTTCATGAAGTACTTCGTCCGTTTGTTCGCTAGGAGATGGGGTTGTATACTCGGGATAGTCGAGATCCTCTAGATTATCAACGAACTCGGAGAACGAAGGGGTACTAGCACCATGGGCGTTTTCCTCCTCATCGTCATCGTCTTGTCGAGAAGATGAACCATGAAAGCTATGACGACGAGATTTTCCCTTGTCACTTCGAGTTCGTCGAGCTTGTTTTAGAGCGAGAGGACGTAAGGTGGGATAGATGGACTCGTAGATGCTATTGTCAAGATCGGGGTAGAACTCGATAACATGACGATAGAGACGAGTTAGAAACATTCCATATGGAATATTGGCTTTGGGAGCTTTTCTAGCACACTCAATCCGTTTGATAAAGAAGTAGGCCAAATTGTATGGCTTTTCAATAGCAATACAATACAACATGTGAGCAAGGCACGCCGGGAGATGGTCCCGGTGACCTCCGGTACCGAACGCATTCTTACGAATGAGTTCTTCCCAACGCTTCATGTGGGGGCCTAATTCCTTGAGGAGAATTTGGTATGAAGAGATTTGGACATTTTTGGATTTTATTTTTCGGGTTGTAGTGGCACGTTCCACACCAAGGATTTGACGAATTTCGTCGGGATGAGGGATGTCGGAGAGATATGGACCAAAGGTTGGTCGACAAAAATGTAGAGATTCGAGGTCCCACTCGTTTGTGAAAACGGCTTGACCTCTAAAAGGAATTTGGAGGATTTGACCGAATTGGTCGAGAGTTAAGGTGATAAATTCATTTTGGATCATGAAGGAGATGGTGATGGCACCAAGATCATTGGTTTGAACCGTGACTTGGCTATAGAAATCAACTATGAAACGAGGAACGATGGGTTCATTGATTTCAAAGAGGCACTTGAAGTTGATGCTTGTAAACAAGTGATCAATGTAGTCGGATTGAGCATAAGCTAGATCTACTACACGTCCCTCATGAACGTTTCTATCTTCAATTTGACGATATATACGTCCAATGGAAGGAGATGTAGTAGGGAGTTGGGAAACTTTAGGAATGTAGTTTTTAGTGAGGGAAAGATCTTCGGTAGTCGCTTTTGGCATTTTCACCTAAACACAACAACAATACAAAAGACCAAAATAAATATAAAGAAGAATAAAAATGTATATATTGTTAAGACTTATGTTGGAACGTAAACATACTTCGACTCTAAGACGATAATCCTAAGAAGTAGTTTACCATGTTCCTTATTTTTATTTTTAACTCGTTCTAGATATATTTTACGATGTTTAGCAAGTAGTTATGGACAAGTCCAAATGCCCTTTTAAACATCTTAATATATCATGAAATTTACTAGATTTACTTTAGGTTGTAAAACTAGCCATTTCTTACGAGTTTCTTATGCATGTGATTTGTTTTCGAAAAGGATGGTTTGTGTTTTGACTCAAAAATGCCATTTTTCGTACTAAACCAAACGCTTCCTTAACTAGACACTTACACTACTAGTATGTCAATATATATATATATATATATATATATATATATATATATATATATATATATATATATATATATATATATATATATATATATATATATATATATATATATATGAATTATATATCTTGACAAGTCCAAATTACTAGTTTTAGGTTTATAAACTTGACAACGTTTTATAAAAATTACAACAACTTAATTTCGACATTACTTGGACATAATCCAAACACCCTCTAATCGTTTACACAAATATTTTTACTTAGTAGAAAAATGTAATTTCATGTTTTACAAGTAAACAAAACATAATATGATTAGTTTTAACAAGTTTTTATACATTATTCAACAATGTGTTTACCAAGAATTTTGAAAAGGAGTGTATGAAATTTTTCAAAAATTTTCGACAAGAGGGTTTGTAATTATTAGTTTCTAGTGTTAATTAAGCATCCTAATTCTAAGGGAAGCATTTAGTTATGGAAATTTTAGACCCAATTCGAAAGAAATTATGAATTTGAAAAAAATATTAGAACATGCATAATCTTGAGTTTGACCAAATTAGATGGAATTAGATGAAATGTGTTATGAAAAACTTACAATATGTGATGGTAATCGTGTTAGATGAATTTGCCCTTTGCGAAATAACCCGAATTATGTGATTTGGAAGTGGTTTTAGATGTTTTGGGGTTTGGATTTTCGTCACATCAGCAGTAGAAAATGGGGGTAATGAGAAAGAGGAGTGTTTGGCAAAAGAAATAAGAGGGAAAACGTATTGGAACAATCAGATGGCCGGCCCCCTTAAACATTAAGGGGGCCGCCCTCCAAAACTTGATATTTCGTGGTTTTGGTTTCTTGAAAGAACAAGAAAATATTTATATATATATTAGATTTATATTTAATCAAAAATACGTTGGAGAGTATTCGCACGGAAGGAATCACTTGACACTTTTACTTGACATTTCGTCAATTAAAATTTCTTGATCATTTCGGATGAAATTTATCAAGTTGTCAAGTGGACGAGAGAGTTGTGGAAGGTTTATAAGTACATATATATATATATATATATATATATATATATATATATATATATATATATATATATATATATATATATATATACGTATATAGTATGTGCTTATAAGACGAGAATATAGGAGGGAGACGTATGCAACGGAAGACGGGAGTTTGTTTCAACCATAGATTTTTCGACTCATTTCTCTACATCAACATGAGTGTCGTTGAACATTGAGGTTCAAGAAGGCAAATGGGGGGAAAGAAAAGGTTCGTAAACGAACAATTTCTAGTTCTAGAAAGTCAACAAATGAATTTTCTTGTTTGGACTCCTGCTCTCGTACCAATTAGAACTTTAGTGCTTGTGAAACCTGCGCACTAAGAAAGCAAACAACACCGTTAGGCTTATCGTGGGATTGTCTCCCACGATTAGACTCCGGCGTGAGAGTAAGTAATCGGTTTAGGGTTTAGTTGAAGAGTTAGGGATCGTGTGAATCGTACCTTTAATGAGAATATATTATTCTATATATAGGGGCGCAGAGACCGTGTAGGTTTCTTGCTCCTTACTCTTGGCACACGTGGTGCTTATCCGGGGTAAGGATATCTATTCCGTAAATAGAAGATCCTTATCCTATAACCGGGTAGTTTGATTGGGCTTTGGACTTCGTGAGTCCAAGCCATTGGTATTATGGTCCAAGTCATTTGTCATGATAGCCCACTTGTGGTGGGTTTGGGCCTAGTAATGTCTATCATTTGGGCCCGTGGCCCAACTATAGACTATCCGTCATCATGTCCCCCCAGTCTAGTGTGCTCGGCTCGTAGCCGCGAATATTAGACTAGTGAGAATAGCGGCAAGCGTGGCGGGAAAAAATCAAATACTTCCCGCCCAAAAATGGGAACAATGTATCAAGTCCCAAAATATCATAAGGAGTGCTTCGAAAAATGGGGAGAGTGTCCACGTGTGCCTTAAGAAGAGGGAAAAAGTGTTGTACCTTTTCTCCTCCCAGCCACACGTTTTGTTAGTGGGATCCACGTGGCGTCTCTTTTAGGGTTTTGGATGCTTATAAAAGTGACCGCCTCCTTTCACTGTGGAACACACAGTAAAAAACATTTCCGCCATTTTTAAACCTTTCAAAGCTTTTTCCTTTGATCTATTGTTCTACTAGGTAACTGCGCGTGCGCAATTTAGTATACCTTGTTTATTTATTAAAAATGGTTGCTCAGTTACACGAGTTTCGCTCTAGGATGGATGAGGATGACGTACGTCAGTTTTCTTCTGACTACTTCATTCCTCTCGATGTCCATCCTGAAGCACCAGATGGGAAGATAGGTTTATATACACGCTTTTTTTATTACACGAATTATCGCGTACCAATATCCATATTTTTTAGCAACGTGCTCAATTACTACCAACTCCATATCTCACAGCTGCACTGTATAGGTGCGGCGAACATATCCAATTTTGAAATAAACTGTCGGTTACTTGCCATCAATCCGATAGTCGACCTATTTCGTGCGTTCTACCACACAACGTGGTCGCACGGGTGGGTTTCTTTTGCAAAGCGCTCAGGGCGCCTTCAATGCTATACCGATAAAGTAGATTCCTTAAGGCATTGGAGAGAATATTTTTTCTGGGTGGACGATGTTGTGTTTCCATCGCGCTTTGAGTTCTATACTCAAGGGTCGCTACCGAGGGATGAGCGTCCTATCCCTGGTTCGTACAGCGCCGCGGATGCGGATATAATTGATAGTTACCGCATTCCCATTAACTCCTATCCTGAGGAGTTTTTGGTGCATATGGGCTGAGTCGCAACTATTTTGATGGTGCGGACGAGGTTCCAGCCTTCATTGATGAGAACAGCCAGGGTGGGTGCTCATCCTTTCTTGCCTTTGCCTCTATAATGTAAGTGTTTGTTTATTTTGCTTAAATAACTAAGTTATTCTTGTTATTTGTCTTTCGTTTGTCGCAGAGATGGACCTGTTCACTGTTGTAAAGTTGAAGGAGCCCAAGCGCGTGACAGTGGAGGTGCGTCCTCTAAGGGAAGGTGAGGAGCCCATCTTACAGGCTACTGAGGGGCACCTAACGGTGTTTGGGCCCGTTGCGCGTGAAAATTCTCCACCCGCAGCCGCGCTTGTTGTGCCGGTGCAGAGTGTTCCTCCTACTGGGGAGCAGTCTCCCGTGGAGGAGGAGACGCATGTTGAATCGTCCAACAGCGTGGAGATCCTGGAACCTGTTACGGAGGTTCAGAGATGGAAGCGCAAGGAAGCGTCTTCTGGTGGTTATGGTACTGGCACCTCCAAGAGGAGGCGCCATCTGATTGCTGATGAAGAGTCTGCCACGCCGGACGATATGTCCGTTTCTGACGCGGAGAAGAATCTGCCCAAGTCCCCACCTCTTGTGTAAGTATTTACAATTTTCATTTTCATTATTTGCTGTATCTTCGCACTAACTTTACCCTCTTTGTTTTGTAGTGACCATGCTGCTCATGATGATGCGGTGTTTGCTGATCGTGCAGCATCACCGTAGACTGCTCATGTGGAGGAGCCTTTGAAGGCAGTAGCGCAGATGTCTGCGCATGAGTTGGTGGAGGAGCTAGCTGGTGTTGCTGCTCACCAAGCTGAGTTGGTCACTCAGCTAAAGGCACGGGTTGTTATGGAGGAAGGTAACCTTGCTCAGAAGGATGAGCAGATTGCCCTGCTCCAGGCGCAGTTGGCTGAGGCGCAGGCAGAGGTGTTGGCTGCCGATGAGCGCGCCAAGAAGGCTACCAAGGACAAGTTGACTGTGATGGCTGAGCTGCAGCGCGAGCGTGGAGAATCGCATCAGTACAGGGCTGACCTCGCCTGGGGGTAAAGTACCTTGAGGAGAAGAAGACTGAGCTATGCGGCCAGCTTGCTGTCTTTGGTAAGAAGGTGGAGAGCTCTGTGGAGGCGCAGGAGGAAAAGCTGCGCAGGTTGAGCATAGAGTTTGATTAGGAGTTGTATCCTCATCTGATGTCCATGTTTGCGGAGCGCAGGTACTTGTTATACATTATCCTTTGATTCTTGTATTTTTTTTTTCTTTCTAATGCATTTGTTGCTGTTTGTGCAGGTGGTTGATCAGCCATGGCTTGCGCCTGGCTGCCATGGGCACGTTGGAATCCGAAGAGGTCGTGAGTGCCTTTGGCAAGGTGGTGGAGTGCGCCGTTGCTCGTGGCAAGGCGCAGGCTGTGGAAGAGCTTGCTGAGGGTCAACTACTAACCATTCCCCTCGCTGAGGTTCCTGACTACAATGCGGATGCCTTCGATGAACTTGTGAAGGCGATGGAGGGAATGAGGCTCTTCGAGCTTCCGCACATTGCGCGGCTGGAGCGCGACCAAGATTGTCCCATCTCAGTAATAATGGCGAGATGAACTATGGGGAGGCATATCTTGGAGAACGCAGAGGCCGAACCTGATTTTTATTTGAAGCCTGACGAGGCTCAGTTGCAGGTTCCAATGTTCACGCAGCCGCGTGATATTCTTAACCCTTTCGCTATTGAGAAAGAGGTTCCTCTGAAGGAGGTTTTGGAGCGTCACGCAGAGAGGGCGGCCATGAAAAAAGGTCTCAAAGGAAAAGCCACTCTCTGCGGTGTGGGTGCTGCGCATCTTCCTAGATCAGATGGGGTTGCAGTCAGTGTGGCGACCGTGTCACCCAAAGATGCGCTGCTTTTGAAGAAACTCCAGGAGGCTGGGAGCTCTGCTGAGCCGGAGCGTTCCCCCAAGCGTTGTCATAGTGTATAGATATGTATATATAACTCGTAGTTATGGCGTTGTAAAAACTCGTGGTTTTTGTTTAAATGGAAGTATGGAACTTTTGCACGTATATTGTTTTGTACTTAAGTTTTCCAAGAGTTATGATGTGTATATAATATCTTGCATTGAGTCCACAACTTATGTATTGAGTCCGTAACTTAATACATAAACGGTTCATAACTTTAACAAACGTGCAAATAGGTGTGTAGCGTGCTACACTTATCATTTTGAGGAACCAAGGGTCTTGGTTTCTTAGTTCGCTTAAACTTGCACAGTGTGCATTGTTGCGCATTCGTCATGGGATGCATACTAAAGTCATAGTCGTGTATGAAGTTAGTGAGTTTGTGTACGAACTTAGGAGTCAATTGTTTTGAATCCGTGTGGTGGTGTGCAGCGTACTGTGAATGCCACTCTATAGGAGTCAATTGTCTTGAGTCCATGTTTTGTTAAACGCGCACAGTGTGCATTAAAGTGCATCCATTGTGGGATGTACTGTTAACTTACTCCAACGTCTTGATAGTAAGGTGTTTAACAGGGATACGTGATCCGATGTTGATGGGTTTGCAACCCTCTTACTCAACGAGTATTTTAGTAGGTTTACTCATCCTGTTTACCCTCGTGTGGTCTTAATATGTGCATGCACGCCATGTAGGCAATAATATAAATGAACAAAATTGAAACATAAATGTATGATGTAAGAAATAATGTTGAAATGTGTTGTGGAGTTAGTTAGAAACCACAACATTTTATTAATACTTGCAAGTTAAAAAAGTAAAGACAATTTCCTAAAAGAAAAAGTAAATACACTGACATTTATTGAGCGCTTACTAAAGTGCAGAGGTGTCAGTGTGTGGGCCGTAGCCTAAAGGTAGCATCTCTTGAGATTGCAAATGTTCCAGGTGCGTGGTAGCTCGTGGCCCTTCATGTCGCGCACTTTGTACGCACCGTCGCCTAATGCCTCTGTGACCTCGTAAGGTCCTTCCCATTTGGGTCTGAGTTTGCCCGTGTCTTTTGCGTGGCTTGCATCGTTGGCGCGGTATACAAAGTCCCCTGGTTTGAAAGAAGTGTTTCTGACTCTTGCATCATAATACTTCTTCATCTTTGATTTAGCTTTTGCTTCGCGGATAGCTGCCCTTTCGCGTTGTTCCTCCAACAGATCTAAGTCAATGCGTCGTTCATCATCGTTTATTGTGAAGTTGACTTCCGATGTACGGATTGTTGGCATTCCAATCTCTGCTGGTATAACAGCTTCTGTCCCGTAGACAAGAGAAAAAGGTGTATCGCCGTTGCTGACTTTGATTTTTGTGCGGTGGGACCACAGAACATGCGATAATTCGTCCACCCATCTTCCTTTATGTCTGTCCAAGCGCGCCTTAATTCCTTCACCCAGACTACGATTCGCGCGTTCTACTAATCCATTTGTTTGTGGATGTTTAACTGACGCGAAGTGCTGTGTGATGTTTAACAGTGCGCACCAGTCTTTGAATGGGTTATCACAGAATTGTTTTCCGTTGTCCGAAATAATCTCTCCAGGTAGGCCAAAGCGGCATACAATATTATCCCAAACGAATCGTTTGACCTGGTTGCCTGTGATACTCACTACTGCTTTTGCCTCGATCCATTTGGTGAAGTAGTCAATGGCGACAATGAGGAACTTAAGCCCTCCTGCCGCGACTGGAAAGGGTCCTGCAATGTTAATTCCCCATTTATGGAATGGCCATGGTGAGGTGATGGGTGTTAACTCATGTTGTGGTCGGCGCGGAATGGGTCTGTGGACTTGGCAGTCGTTGCATCTTCTAATCATGTCTCGCGCGTCGCGGTGCATGGTAGGCCAATAGTACCCGGATCGCAAGGCACGCGCTACAACAGACCGTGGTCCTGAGTGCATGCTGCAAGCTCCGGCGTGGATTTCCCGGAGTACGTAGTCTGCCTGAAGAGGTCCGACGCACCTAAGCCATGGTTGTAGGAATGAACGCCGATATAGGATACCATCTCGAAGTTCGAATCTCTACGCTGTGCGCCGTATCCGTCGAGCGTCCTTTTGTTCCTGGGGGAGTGTTCCCTTGCTAATAAAATCCATGATGGGTGTCATCCATGTAGGATGTTCTTCCTCTATCACTGTGGATACTTCCATCTCAGAGATGGATTTGTTCTTCAAGGTTTCCACCAATACTTGTTTTGACAGGTGTGCGAAGCTTGTGGATGCGATTTTACTTAGCGCATCTGCTTTTTTATTTTCTCCTCGTGGGATTTGTTTGATGGAAAACTTGTCAAAATTCTTGATCAAGGACTTGGCCTTATCGAGGTATTGGATCATGTGTTCCTCTTGGGCCACATACTCGCCTAACACGTGGTTAGCTACTAATCGTGAATCCACATTGGCTTCTAGGTTACGTATACCCATTTGATTTGCTATGCGGAGTCCAGCCAGTAATGCTTCATATTCTGCCTCATTGTTTGTGGCTGTGAATTCAAAACGCAGTACGTAAGTGTGTTCTGTTCCACCTGGGTTAGTAAGGATAAGGCCTGCGCCTGACCCTTCTGCGCACGAAGATCCATCAGTAAATAGAACCCACGGTTCTTGTAATGGTACGTCAACCGTTGGTGATGGAGTATCAGCATCTAGCTTCGCGATAATGAAATCAGCCAATATCTGTCCCTTGATCGCAGTGCGCGGCCTATAAGAGATGTTATGCTCACTCAATAACACGCTCCACTTTTGCAGCCGCCCTGATGCATCAGGTTTAGAGATAACCTGCTTGATGGGTTGGTCCGTAATTACAGCTATTGGATGCGCTTGGAAGTACCTGCGCAGTCTCTTAGCCGCAAATACTAAGGCCAGGACCAGTTTCTCCATAGCGGTGTAGTTAGTCCCTGTCTTCTTGAGGGCTTTGCTTACAAAGTATATAGGTGTTTGAACAGAGTTTCTGTCTGTCAGCAGCACCGCGCTGACTGCCCCATGGGTCGCTGATAGATACATGATCAGTTCTTCCCATGTTGGGGTGCGACAAGCTTGGGTAGCTCTGCTAGGTTTTGTTTGAGTTGCTGGAAAGCTTCTTCCGCTTCTGGAGTCCATCGAAAATCTCCCTTTTTTGTACACTTCGTGAGTGTTTTAAAGAGAGGAAGTGATTTGTCCGCCGATTTAGACAAGAATCGATTTAGTCCGGCTAATTTGCCGTTTAGTGACTGGACTTCTTTTAGTGTGCGCGGTGAAGGTAGTTCGATGACCGCTCTTGTCTTTTCTGGGCATGGTTTAATACCATCGGGTTCTATTAGGTATCCAAGAAACATGCCTTATGTTGCTCCAAAAGTGCACTTCTTAGGATTCAACTTCATGTTTATTCTTCCCAATGTCTTAAACGTTTCCTCTATGTCACGCACCAATTCCTCTTCGGTATGGCTTTTTATGACTAGGTCATCAACATAGACCTCCAAATTGCGCCCTACTTGCTTCTCAAATGCGTTATCCACTAACCGTTGGTATGTAGCTCCTGCATTTTTTAAGCCAAAGGGCATTTTTGTGTAGCAATACACCCCTTGACTCGTGTGGAAGGCTGTTTTTTCTTCATCCTCCTTGGCCATTTGAATTTGATGGTATCCTTTGTATGCGTCTAGGAAGCATTTAAAGGGATACCCGCACAAGGATTCTACTTTCCAATCGATTTCTGGTAGCGGATAGCAGTCTTGTGGACATGCTTTGTTGAGATCGGTGAACTCCATGCACATTCTCCAGCTACCATCGCTCTTCTTTACCATCACTGGGTTGGAAAGCCACTCGTGGTAATAAACTTCTCGCATGATACCTGCGTCCACGAGCTTGTGCAATTCCTCCAGAATAGCTTTTGCGCGTTCTGGAGCCTGGCCGTGCTTTTTCTGCCGTATTGGAGGATATCCTTGTCGGATTTCTAGCTTGTGTTCTGTAATGGCTCTTGGCACTCCGGTCATGTGTTTGGGTTCCCATGCAATGATTTTTAGGTTCTTTTGCAATAATGCGCACACAGCTGCTCTGCCCTTGTCGGACAGTGATCCCCCAATTGATATCACTTGGTCAGGATAATCTGGGTGGATTGCAACTTTCAGGTTTGTCACCTTGGTCGTGTGCTGTTGTGGAGCGCGCGGAACTTCATCTGTCACTATGTTGCATTCTCTTGCAGATGCGGTGGTGTTGTAGAGAGTGACGATCCCTCCTTCCACTGGGAACTTGAGCATCCCATGTGCTGTGGATGGAACTGCGCGCATGGCTGATATCCCTGGTCTCCCAATGATGCCATTGTATGACGAGGGAGACCTGATTACCATGAAGTTCATCCAGGCTATTGTGGAATGGTATTCATTACCGATTACCAAAAGTATGCGTAGTTGTCCCATGGGCCAAATCTTTTCACCTGTGAATCCAGTCAGCGACGTCGTGGCCGGAATTAACTGGTTTTGTATCTCAGGTTTTAGCCTCTTGAAGCAGTGTTCGTACATGATATCTGCAGACGCTCCTCCGTCGACATACATGCGGTGGATATCGTGACCCCCCGCTTGTATCTCGATGGTGAGTGGTTCTACCACTGCGTTGTCCGCAGTAAGAGTGGGGAAAGAGATTTGGTTTCCCTTGGAAAATCTTTGGCTGATTTTTTGTTTCGTATTTCGCTGCCATGATTGTATCATGTATATTGTGTCAGTCTTATTTTTTGGTATATCTTTTTTGGCCCCATTCTTTTGTCTATCTTTCCCCTCTTTAATGTTTTTAACGAGGTGGTCCATCTTCCCTTCTTTCACTAATTTATCAATTAGCTGACGTAGTTGAACGCACTCGTTAGTAGTGTGACCCTTCTGCCCATGGTATTCGCAGTATCCTCCTCCTATGCGCTTCTCTTCTGGAGTGCTCATAGGTGGAGGTTTTGTAAAATTTGCTCCTTCTGTCGCGAATATTTCCTTAGGGGTTTTTGTGAGTGGAACGTACTTGTCGTTATCCCTTCCACTGCCTCGGTTACGGTAATTCTTGTTGCGGTTGCCACTTTGGTCATTGGATTGTCTCCTAGACTGTTCTTGTGGTTTAAAGGTTGAGTAACCTTTTTTGCTGTCTGCCGCCGCTGCTTCCCCTTGGATGAAGAATCTGGTGCGCTTTGTTAGCTCATCAAAGCTTTGGGGTACTTTATCGTTTAGCTTCTGTATCAGCTCTAGGTTATTGATCCCGTTCATGAACCCTGAGATTTTTAGTACCTCGGGACATGCCTTGACTTGTATGCATTCATCCTTGAAGCGCTCTATATAAGCGCTTGTGGATTCTCCTTGGCGTTGTTTCACTCTGGCTAGTTCCACAGGATTCTTTGCGCACTTCTTTCGTTGCGTGAAATTTAGGCGGAATGCCTTCCGCAACTCTTCAAACCCATTTATGCTTCGTCGTGGAAGCTTGCTGAACCATGTTCGTGCATTCCCTACTAAGGTAGAGTTGAACATATGGCACCACACAGGTTGTGGCCAATTTTCGATAGCAACCGCTGACTCAAAATTTTTTAGGTTATCATCAGGATCACCTGTTCCGTCATATGTTTTAACATTGGTAGGCATGCGCCTTCTCTTGTCATCCGAGAAATCGCTTATGCGTCGCATGAACGCATCAACCTTTTGACGACGCCAAGGAAGGGAAATATCGTCATCCTCCTCGTACCGACGTCGATTTTTAGATTTCCAATGTCCCGTCTCTCTATCCTCGTTGTCCGAGGAGTTACTTGAAGAGGAGTTGTTCCTTCTGTGGTGCTTGCGCCGTTTTTCCTCGGAGTCCGAGTTTGAAGGGCTTGTACTTGGTGAGTAGTGTTTCCCAAGTCTATCTTGGATTCTTCTGCTTCCTGCCCTTGAGACGCTTACGCTCGGTGAGCGTTGTCGTCCAATTCTATCTTGTATCCTGCGGCTACCAAGCCTAGCGTGGACATTGGTGTGCCTCACGTTGTCTTCGTAATCCTCCGAGTATTGAGAGTTAGATGCTGTACCAAGTCTATCATGAACATTGGTGCGCCTCTCATTGTTTCTGCACTCGTAGTGGCGCGGTGGAGATTTTTCTTGGCCAAAGTCTGGCCGATTTTGCAGGCCCTGGCTTGACCTTCTTCTTGCCTCCTCTCGCATGAGACTAGTCAAAAAAATAATCACATTTTAACAATATGCCACAATAATGAGTTAAATTAAAAATAAGTGTCATATTGGGTTATAGATTTATAGTTTTGAAAATTTCCTTACTCTTATTATATATATGTGTTACGGTGATAATACGAAGAATGAAAATAACATGTTAGATGAAATGGCTAATAGAAACTGTTTATTTAGGATTTCATTTGAATTTGTGTTCTTCATGTGATAAAATTTACAATATTGTATATTTATTTGTTTGATACTTCAATTTTTGTTTAGACCTATTTATCATTTTATAAACTTTTTTGTAAACTACTATAGTGTATAGCTTAACATTTGTTTAGAAGCCCACAATAAAGTTTATTAACAACATTACAACAATATCTCCTGATTTTACTTCATGTTCTCTTTAAGTTATCTAAGTATTTGGTTTTATTACACTTATGCTTATTAGTACGAATTTTCTTCTTCTAGCGGCTAATTTTATAATATACAATTTATTATCTATTTATTTTGCCTCACTTTAAAATACCTATGAATTTCCCGGGTCTTTTAGCTAATATCCAATAAAACAATCCTCATCACTAATTTTTTAATCAAAAAAAAAAACAAAAAAAAACAAAAAAAAAAAAAAAAAACAAAACAGAACAAAACAAAAAATAATAATAAAAAAATCTTTCACTCTTTTTTTAAAAATCAAATATCTCGCAAACCGTTAATCATTACGTGAAAAAAATTATATCATCGCGACGAGAATTAAATTATCTTTCAATAGATATGCATTTTCATATACTTTCGACAAATTTTTTTTTTCTAAAAAATGTCTGCTCAGAAAAATCATACGTGATTTGTAGGGTTTTTCTAATTTGTGACCTAGGGGCACAAGTTAAGCACACCAAAAGTACATCAAAACTACACAGGGACCCACATAAAAGTACACCAATATGTACTTTTATGTGGATCCTTATGTACTTTTTCGTGAGCCCTTATGTACTTTTGATGTGCTTAACTTGTGCCCCTAGGGCATAAGTTAGAAAATCCCTTGTAAAAATCACATGTGATTTGATTTTTACGAATCACATGTGACTTTTCTGAGCGCAAATTTTGAAAAGAAAAATCGTCAAAAGTATAAAGAAGTGCATATCTGTAAATAGATAATTTAATTCTCGTCGCGATAGTGTATTTTTTTGTAGCTTGAAGTTTTATCGTTTGTAAGATATGTTGTTTTAAAAGAAAATGTAAAAAAAATGGTTTTTTTTATTAATCTAGATGGAAAATGAATGGCTAAGATTGATTTTTTGGATATATGACAAATATGAGATCTATCTCAAATTCTCAATCTAGCATTTCATACTTAGGGGTGTAAACGAGACGAGACAACTCGCGAACTACTCGGGATTGACTCATAAACTAATCAAAATCGACTCGATGTAAACGAGTCGAGCTCGAGTTCGAGCTACTCGAGTATATTTTCGAGTCGAGCTCGAGCTCCACTACAACATTCCCTGCTTTTGGCGGGGACATTTTCAAGCTTTCAGCGGGGACTTCTCCCCACCTAATACTTTTGGCAGGGACATGTCCCCACCAAAAGTACCTAGCCAAAACCCCTTCGCTGTAAACTTTTGGCGGTGACGGACATACTTTTTGGCGGGGACACGTGGGACCCACACTGCCAGCGTGGACACTTTGGTCAGGTCAAACAATGCCAGCATGGCAAAACTTTCGGCGGGGACAAAATTGTTATTCGATGTTATAATTAATCCCTTAGTCCTTATTTTAACTAATAATTCACACACTTTTGGCCGGGACATGTCCCCGCTAAAAATAGTATTCATGGATATTGGAACATATTTTTGGCGGGGACATGTCCCCGCTAAAAGTAACTGACCCATTTTGCATCAAATTGCTACAAAATGGGTAATTTCTTGATTTTTTCTGAAATTTTTCCCCAAAAAAGCTACAAATTCACAACCTGTATATACTCTAATTACAACACCACAAGACACTCAAATCACAAATTCTCCAAACATAATATCATACATATTCAAATTCGTTAAAAATTAACATAATCATGTGTTTGTATCCAAATTCGCCAAAAACGGTTCAAAACCCGTTATCACATGATCATTACATAAGCTAGCTATCCGCCATACGCTACAAAACTATACGCGGGAACAATGTAGTAGGAATCCTAATACATAAACTACATAAACACATAATAATCCATGTAAATCTCCATAAATTTGTCCATAACCCCAAAACAAATATAAACCGACCCAAACAACCCATACGCTACTCCTGAGTGCCCCCACTCCCCCCACTAGCCCCACTCCCCTCCTGGGTACCTGTAGACTCACCTGCTGAAGCCTCCAGGGATCCCGATGTCATCACCTGAGTCGCTAGCTCAGCGGGGAAACCCGACTGTATCTTAGCCCACCCCAACAACATATCAATCAGTGTCCTTTGCTGGGACATCTACTGGGTTTGCTTCTGAACAGTTTCATGGAGCGAGGACGCGGAGGCTTGATCACGAGCTCGTGCGGCGCTGAGGGTCGTCTGACGACCACCGCCGGGTAAGACTGGACATATGCCAGGAATGTGACCTCGCTGCTTGCCACCGATCACGTGGCGCATAATCTCGAGGTCAGACATGGTCGTCCCCCCGGAGGTGCTCTCCGTCCGCATCTATATCATCTGGTTCTGTTTTAGAAAAAAACAAGCAAAGTAATATATAAGTCGTGATTTATTATATTTGCATTAATGTGGCGAGTTTTATGGAAATAAATTATACTTACATATCTAGCCTTGGACAATGTAGACTCAAAGACGCCGTCTCTCGTATGATTGTGTCTGTACAGCGCGATCAAGTCTCTACCATCCACATCGTCGGTGGGTTCTCTCAGCTGTTTATAAATAAAATCAATAACGACTCACCAAACACTATATATATAAATTAAATGATTAAAAAGTGTCTTACAAAGTTATCGCGTATAACAGCTAACGAATGCGACCCATGAAGGCTAGCAGTCGGATTGGCGAGCCGGTTCTGCCTGTTGGTCTCCCCTCTCTTCAAATTATCCGGGTGCGACCAGTGCTTCACCTGCGTATTATAAATAATAAAAAATGTTATATAAGTGAATTGTTGTTGTTGTTGTTGTTGTTGTTGTTGTTGTTGTTGTTGTTAACAATAACAATAACAATAACAATAACAATAATAAAGTGTGGATCCAGAAATTTACATATTCTGCCCAATCCTCTTCCGACATGTTCGTCGGGTGCTTTTCCTTGATCTCGTCCAGCTTCTCAACCCCACCTTGCTCAGTAAAATTCATCTTTTTGTATCGCCACTTGTTGTCGTCGTATCGCTTTTGGAGATAAGCTTCGATACTCCGGAAAATATCTTCTCCATCAGCACTGGCAAGGTGCTCGCCGAGATCAAAAAAATGCTGCAATAAAATATAATTAAAATAAATATTCAAATTTAAATAAACAATCAAATTTAAATAAATAACAAACTTAAAATAAACAAACACAATAATTAAAAAAAAGAAAAGAAAAAAAAATTACGTGTAGCTGGTCGTCGATGTGGGCCTTCGCGGTAGCGGGAACAGCTCCCCAGGAATTGTAATGCATGGGAATTGATTGCCGTAACAATTCCCCGACCAAGTTGGAGAACCACTTCGCGTGCGTGCCCACATGCTCCTACATCCTTTTGTCATTTTTCCGGAATCTGATCGATACCGGACGACCAGTCTCTTTCCTCTCATTGCGGAGTTGCACGTTCTTTGTGGGACCACGCACCACCTTCCCGCCTTTCCCAATTTTGGCATTGGGCTTGGGAAGTTTGGGAGGTCTAGATTTAGATCATACAAGTAATCAAATTCAAGTGATGATGACATAAAATAACAAGTTATTAATTTCAAATAATAATCAAGTTTAATTAAAATAATCTAGAAATTATTACTCTGACAATGACTGCCTAGCCTCCTCGGACCACGGGGTGGCTCATTGCCTCCATCGCCACCGTGGCTCCTAGCAACAACATCTACCATCTGTAAACGTACTAGTACAAGAACATATAATTAGTGAAGAAACACATATACACATATACGCATATACACACACATTGAAATAAATAACAATTTATACAAAAATAATTAAATAAATAAATAAACATATTTAACCACTCGATAACAATTTCATTCAAATAAGTGTCATTTAACAAATTACAATTTGAGATCAATCTCCCTCATCACTAAGATAAAAACCCTCATTATTAGTGTCAGCTTCATCTTCACGATCGACGTGGTCTTCACCATCAGATGCTAAATCATGAGGAACGTGGTCATCATAATAAATATTATCGTCGTCATCGTCGACATAAGTGATAATTGGTTGTGGTGGTGCCTCAACTTCCGCTTGCTCAACATCTCTATTTATGGTGTCATAATTCAACGTATCCAACTCAGCAGAGAGTGTGACATGTACAACATCCTGATTGTCTTCTACCACGATGATATCCGGGTTCCAAATCTTTCTATGATAAGAATCTTGGACGGCCTTGACATTACCACGTTTACCCGTGAAATCAAGGTAAAAGACTTGTGTTGCAAGAATGTATGGTTCACTTTCAAACGATACACGATCTGTCAAAATTTGTGTAATGTTGTTTCTATAGGTACTTTGGAAAACTAGAAGGGGGGGGGGGTTGAATAGTTTTACGTCCGTTTTAAAATTTATAAAAACAAGTTTGTTTTAAAAACTTCGATTCTAGTTTATGTGATCTCAATACTTGCGCTATATGAACAATTATATAGTAACTAACTAACTAAGCTAATATTGTATAAGTAAATAAGTAAGTAATGAAAAGAGTTGGAAAGATCAAACCACAACACAAGGATTTATAGTGGTTCGGCTACAAGGTCACCTTCCTTGTTCCTACTCCACTCCCCGAGTCACCTACTCGAGAGTTTTCTTCACTATGTCAACAAACTCCCTTATGGCGGAGAAAACCTTACACACCAATGTACACACCACAACTTCGTCACAACTTAATCACAACTTCTACACAACCTCTTCACACCAATCTACTTCACCACTTACTACTTCACACCTATCTACTTCACACCAATCTTCTTCACACCAATCTTCTTCACAACTACACTACTTCACTACTAAACAACTTCTTCTCCCTACACAACTTCTATTTCTCGTAAACTACTTATTACAAGCACAACACAACTTCACAAATAATATACACAATATACACAACTACTCTTCAATACTTCTTGAACTTAGTTGTAGAAGGAGTGTTCTTCTTTTGCACTTTGGATGAGGATGGATGTGAAGGGATTGAATCACTTGAAACAAGGATTGGTAATCTAATGATCAAAGGGTTTTGGAAGATGTTTAGAGAGTTTTAGATCTGAAATTTTCGTGCAAAAGGTGGGGAAAATACCAGATTTAAGGTGGTATTTATAGGAGAAAAATTCTGACAGATTCTGACACAGGAGCCTGGCCGGTCCCCTTAATTTTAAGGGGGCCGCCCCTTATAATTAAGGGGGCCGCCCAGCTGTAACGGCCAGAAAATCTGTCATTTAGTGGGGAAAGTTTATTTGGTGAAAAACTAACTGATTTTGGTTAAAAATTTGAAATCATATATTTAGTATGATTAAAACATTTTTCCTTATTTCCAAAAGTGTTTTTCAAAAATATATAATATGTTTATATAATTAAATAAACTTTGTAATAATTAATTAAATACCTCTTTGATCATGAGATGTATTAAGCACTTGTTTATTCATACCTTAGTGATTAAGTTGGATATAATGATATAAACTAGCTTAATACTTGTTTACGAAGTAATCTTACGTTTGATGATTTTACATTTTGTGATCGTCAAAACATAGAGATATCGAAAAATATAAATAACATTTTTATGCATTATTTATGTCAACAATCTCCCCCTTTTTGATGATTACAAAATCTAAACTCATTAAGCGAAAATTAGTATATATATACAAGTATTATTGTGAGTTTATATCAATTCTCCCCCTTTTTGTTAGCATCAAAAAGGTTATCCCGATTAAATTGGAGCTCCCCTTGATGTATACTCCCCCTCGTTTTGAGGTCATAAAGGAATCGAGATATGAAATTCTTGCAAAAAATATTTAGTGGACAAGCAATATATATATATATATATATATATATATATATATATATATATATATATATATATATATATATATATATATATATATATATATATATATATAGCATGCAAGAATAGAAACTAAACATAACCATAATCATTGAAGGAATTAAAAGGTTACAACAAGCATTACATCAACAAACTAAAATAAACCATAGCTCTAACATGAAGGTCCTCTCTAGAGCTTGCCATCCAAAATAGTTTAAGACAATTTTATTTGCAAAATACCAAGCATGTTTAATTGGGTGGAATTGATGGTGAACATGGAGATGGTGATGGTGGAGGAGTGTTTGTTGATGGTGGTGGAGGAGATGTGTTTGTTGTTGGTGGTGGTGGTTGATGCAACAAGTTTTCAATGTGTGAAAACATGTAATTTATCTCATCTCTTAGTCCAAACACAATTATTTGGTTGTGGATGCAACAAAGGCAAGTGTCACCATGAGCTTCAAGCAAGCTCCATGGGACGGGGTTATAGGTTGATGGATTGATAGGGGATGATGGGAAGTGTGCATCAAGAGGTGTTAATGGTGATAATGAGAGGGTTATGTCAAGCATATATATAGATTAAGTGATAAAACATGCAATCATAAGCATATATTAAACATAATTAAACAAGTTATCATCCTAATCAAGTATCCAAACAATTATCCAAGAGAATTACAAGTACTTCCGAATATAAGTCGGACAAATAGCACATAAATATCCATGATCAAAAGTCATAAAAATAAATATTGTTCAACAATCATAAGCTAATCTCCATCATTTCCTTTTCTTCCCGAAGATACCCTTCAACGTCTTCCCGATGGATTTGAAGCCACCTCTAAATTCTTCATGCAAACTCTTTTGTCGTCTAAGCACCTCGGTTGTTCGTTCATGAAGTACTTCATCCGTTTGTTCGCTAGGAGATGGGGTTGTATACTCGGGATAGTCGAGATCCTCTAGATTATCAACGAACTCGGAGAACGAAGGGGTACTAGCACCATGGGCGTTTTCCTCCTCATCGTCATCGTCTTGTCGAGAAGATGAACCATGAAAGCTATGACGACGAGATTTTCCCTTGTCACTTCGAGTTCGTCGAGCTTGTTTTAGAGCGAGAGGACGTAAGGTGGGATAGATGGACTCGTAGATGCTATTGTCAAGATCGGGGTAGAACTCGATAACATGATGATAGAGACGAGTTAGAAACATTCCATATGGAATATTGGCTTTGGGAGCTTTTCTAGCACACTCAATCCGTTTGATAAAGAAGTAGGCCAAATTGTATGGCTTTTCAATAGCAATACAATACAACATGTGAGCAAGGCACGCCGGGAGATGGTCCCGGTGACCTCCGGTACCGAACGCATTCTTACGAATGAGTTCTTCCCAACGCTTCATGTGGGGGCCTAATTCCTTGAGGAGAATTTGGTATGAAGAGATTTGGACATTTTTGGATTTTATTTTTCGGGTTGTAGTGGCACGTTCCACACCAAGGATTTGACGAATTTCGTCGGGATGAGGGATGTCGGAGAGATATGGACCAAAGGTTGGTCGACAAAAATGTAGAGATTCGAGGTCCCACTCGTTTGTGAAAACGGCTTGACCTCTAAAAGGAATTTGGAGGATTTGACCGAATTGGTCGAGAGTTAAGGTGATAAATTCATTTTGGATCATGAAGGAGATGGTGATGGCACCAAGATCATTGGTTTGAACCGTGACTTGGCTATAGAAATCAACTATGAAACGAGGAACGATGGGTTCATTGATTTCAAAGAGGCACTTGAAGTTGATGCTTGTAAACAAGTGATCAATGTAGTCGGATTGAGCATAAGCTAGATCTACTACACGTCCCTCATGAACGTTTCTATCTTCAATTTGACGATATATACGTCCAATGGAAGGAGATGTAGTAGGGAGTTGGGAAACTTTAGGAATGTAGTTTTTAGTGAGGGAAAGATCTTCGGTAGTCGCTTTTGGCATTTTCACCTAAACACAACAACAATACAAAAGACCAAAATAAATATAAAGAAGAATAAAAATGTATATATTGTTAAGACTTATGTTGGAACGTAAACATACTTCGACTCTAAGACGATAATCCTAAGAAGTAGTTTACCATGTTCCTTATTTTTATTTTTAACTCGTTCTAGATATATTTTACGATGTTTAGCAAGTAGTTATGCACAAATCCAAATGCCCTTTTAAACATCTTAATATATCATGAAATTTACTAGATTTACTTTAGGTTGTAAAACTAGCCATTTCTTACGAGTTTCTTATGCATGTGATTTGTTTTCGAAAAGGATGGTTTGTGTTTTGACTCAAAAATGCCATGTTTCGTACTAAACCAAACGCTTCCTTAACTAGACACTTACACTACTAGTATGTCAATATATATATATATATATATATATATATATATATATATATATATATATATATATATATATATATATATATATATATATATATATATATATATATATATGAATTATATATCTTGACAAGTCCAAATTACTAGTTTTAGGTTTATAAACTTGACAACGTTTTATAAAAATTACAACAACTTAATTTCGACATTACTTGGACATAATCCAAACACCCTCTAATCGTTTACACAAATATTTTTACTTAGTAGAAAAATGTAATTTCATGTTTTACAAGTAAACAAAACATAATATGATTAGTTTTAACAAGTTTTTATACATTATTCAACAATGTGTTTACCAAAAATTTTGAAAAGGAGTGTATGAAATTTTTCAAAAATTTTCGACAAGAGGGTTTGTAATTATTAGTTTCTAGTGTTAATTAAGCATCCTAATTCTAAGGGAAGCATTTAGTTATGGAAATTTTAGACCCAATTCGAAAGAAATTATGAATTTGAAAAAAATATTAGAACATGCATAATCTTGAGTTTGACCAAATTAGATGGAATTAGATGAAATGTGTTATGAAAAACTTACAATATGTGATGGTAATCGTGTTAGATGAATTTGCCCTTTGCGAAATAACCCGAATTATGTGATTTGGAAGTGGTTTTAGATGTTTTGGGGTTTGGATTTTCGTCACATCAGCAGTAGAAAATGGGGGTAATGAGAAAGAGGAGTGTTTGGCAAAAGAAATAAGAGGGAAAACGTATTGGAACAATCAGATGGCCGGCCCCCTTAAACATTAAGGGGGCCGCCCTCCAAAACTTGATATTTCGTGGTTTTGGTTTCTTGAAAGAACAAGAAAATATTTATATATATATTAGATTTATATTTAATCAAAAATACGTTGGAGAGTATTCGCACGGAAGGAATCACTTGACACTTTTACTTGACATTTCGTCAATTAAAATTTCTTGATCATTTCGGATGAAATTTATCAAGTTGTCAAGTGGACGAGAGAGTTGTGGAAGGTTTATAAGTACATATATATATATATATATATATATATATATATATATATATATATATATATATATATATATATATATATATATATATACGTATATAGTATGTGCTTATAAGACGAGAATATAGGAGGGAGACGTATGCAACGGAAGACGGGAGTTTGTTTCAACCATAGATTTTTCGACTCATTTCTCTACATCAACATGAGTGTCGTTGAACATTGAGGTTCAAGAAGGCAAATGGGGGGAAAGAAAAGGTTCGTAAACGAACAATTTCTAGTTCTAGAAAGTCAACAAATGAATTTTCTTGTTTGGACTCCTGCTCTCGTACCAATTAGAACTTTAGTGCTTGTGAAACCTGCGCACTAAGAAAGCAAACAACACCGTTAGGCTTATCGTGGGATTGTCTCCCACGATTAGACTCCGGCGTGAGAGTAAGTAATTGGTTTAGGGTTTAGTTGAAGAGTTAGGGATCGTGTGAATCGTACCTTTAATGAGAATATATTATTCTATATATAGGGGCGCAGAGACCGTGTAGGTTTCTTGCTCCTTACTCTTGGCACACGTGGTGCTTATCCGGGGTAAGGATATCTATTCCGTAAATAGAAGATCCTTATCCTATAACCGGGTAGTTTGATTGGGCTTTGGACTTCGTGAGTCCAAGCCATTGGTATTATGGTCCAAGTCATTTGTCATGATAGCCCACTTGTGGTGGGTTTGGGCCTAGTAATGTCTATCATTTGGGCCCGTGGCCCAACTATAGACTATCCGTCATCATGTCCCCCCAGTCTAGTGTGCTCGGCTCGTAGCCGCGAATATTAGACTAGTGAGAATAGCGGCAAGCGTGGCGGGAAAAAATCAAATACTTCCCGCCCAAAAATGGGAACAATGTATCAAGTCCCAAAATATCATAAGGAGTGCTTCGAAAAATGGGGAGAGTGTCCACGTGTGCCTTAAGAAGAGGGAAAAAGTGTTGTACCTTTTCTCCTCCCAGCCACACGTTTTGTTAGTGGGATCCACGTGGCGTCTCTTTTAGGGTTTTGGATACTTATAAAAGTGACCGCCTCCTTTCACTGTGGAACACACAGTAAAAAACATTTCCGCCATTTTTAAACCTTTCAAAGCTTTTTCCTTTGATCTATTGTTCTACTAGGTAACTGCGCGTGCGCAATTTAGTATACCTTGTTTATTTATTAAAAATGGTTGCTCAGTTACACGAGTTTCGCTCTAGGATGGATGAGGATGACGTACGTCAGTTTTCTTCTGACTACTTCATTCCTCTCGATGTCCATCCTGAAGCACCAGATGGGAAGATAGGTTTATATACACGCTTTTTTTATTACACGAATTATCGCGTACCAATATCCATATTTTTTAGCAACGTGCTCAATTACTACCAACTCCATATCTCACAGCTGCACTGTATAGGTGCGGCGAACATATCCAATTTTGAAATAAACTGTCGGTTACTTGCCATCAATCCAATAGTCGACCTATTTCGTGCGTTCTACCACACAACGTGGTCGCACGGGTGGGTTTCTTTTGCAAAGCGCTCAGGGCGCCTTCAATGCTATACCGATAAAGTAGATTCCTTAAGGCATTGGAGAGAATATTTTTTCTGGGTGGACGATGTTGTGTTTCCATCGCGCTTTGAGTTCTATACTCAAGGGTCGCTACCGAGGGATGAGCGTCCTATCCCTGGTTCGTATAGCGCCGCGGATACGGATATAATTGATAGTAACCGCATTCCCATTAACTCCTATCCTGAGGAGTTTTTGGTGCATATGGGACTGAGTCGCAACTATTTTGATAGTGCGGACGAGGTTCCAGCCTTCATTGATGAGAACAGCCAGGGTGGGTGCTCATCCTTTCTTGCCTTTGCCTCTATAATGTAAGTGTTTGTTTATTTTGCTTAAATAACTAAGTTATTCTTGTTATTTGTCTTTTGTTTGTCGCAGAGATGGACCTGTTCACTGTTGTAAAGTTGAAGGAGCCCAAGCGCGTGACAGTGGGGGTGCGTCCTCTAAGGGAAGGTGAGGAGCCCATCTTACAGGCTATTGAGGGGCACCTAACGGTGTTTGGGCCCGTTGCGCGTGAAAATTCTCCACCCGCAGCCGCGCTTGTTGTGCCGGTGCAGAGTGTTCCTCCTACTGGGGAGCAGTCTCCCGTGGAGGAGGAGACGCATGTTGAATCGTCCAACAGCGTGGAGATCCTGGAACCTGTTACGGAGGTTCAGAGAGAGAAGCGCAAGGAAGCGTCTTCTGGTGGTTATGGTACTGGCACCTCCAAGAGGAGGCGCCATCTGATTGCTGATGAAGAGTCTGCCACGCCGGACGATATGTCCGTTTCTGACGCGGAGAAGAATCTGCCCAAGTCCCCACCTCTTGTGTAAGTATTTACAATTTTCATTTTCAATATTTGCTGTATCTTCGCACTAACTTTACCCTCTTTGTTTTGTAGTGACCATGCTGCTCATGATGATGCGGTGTTTGTTGATCGTGCAGCATCACCGTAGACTGCTCGTGTGGAGGAGCCTTTGAAGGCAGTGGCGCAGATGTCTGCGCATGAGTTGGTGGAGGAGCTAGCTGGTGTTGCTGCTCGCCAAGCTGAGTTGGTCACTCAGCTAAAGGCACGGGTTGTTATGGAGGAAGGTAACCTTGCTCAGAAGGATGAGTAGATTGCCCTGCTCCAGGCGCAGTTGGCTGAGGCGCAGGCAGAGGTGTTGGCTGCCGATGAGCGCGCCAAGAAGGCTACCGAGGACAAGTTGACTGTGATGGCTGAGCTGCAGCGCGAGCGTGGAGAATCGCAGCAGTACAGGGCTGACCTCGCCTGGGGGGTAAAGTACCTTGAGGAGAAGAAGACTGAGCTATGCGGCCAGCTTGCTGTCTTTGGTAAGAAGGTGGAGAGCTCTGTGGAGGCGCAGGAGGAAAAGCTGCGCATGTTGAGCATAGAGTATGATTAGGAGTTGTATCCTCATCTGATGTCCATGATTGCGGAGCGCAGGTACTTGTTATACATTATCCTTTGATTCTTGTATTTTTTTTTCTTTCTAATGCATTTGTTGCTGTTTGTGCAGGTGGTTGATCAGCCATGGCTTGCGCCTGGCTGCCATGGGCACGTTGGAATCCGAAGAGGTCGTGAGTGCCTTTGGCAAGGTGGTGGAGTGCGCCGTTGCTCGTGGCAAGGCGCAGGCTGTGGAAGAGCTTGCTGAGGGTCAACTACTAACCATTCCCCTCGCTGAGGTTCCTGACTACAATGCGGATGCCTTCGATGAACTTGTGAAGGCGATGGAGGGAATGAGGCTCTTCGAGCTTCCGCACATTGCGCGGCTGGAGCGCGACCAAGATTGTCCCATCTCAGTAATAATGGCGAGATGAACTATGGGGAGGCATATCTTGGAGAACGCAGAGGCCGAACCTGATTTTTATTTGAAGCCTGACGAGGCTCAGTTGCAGGTTCCAGTGTTCACGCAGCCGCGTGATATTCTTAACCCTTTCGCTATTGAGAAAGAGGTTCCTCTGAAGGAGGTTTTGGAGCGTCACGCAGAGAGGGCGGCCATGAAAAAAGGTCTCAAAGGAAAAGCCACTCTCTGCGGTGTGGGTGCTGCGCATCTTCCTAGATCAGATGGGGTTGCAGTCAGTGTGGCGACCGTGTCACCCAAAGATGCGCTGCTTTTGAAGAAACTCCAGGAGGCTGGGAGCTCTGCTGAGCCGGAGCGTTCCCCCAAGCGTTGTCATAGTGTATAGATATGTATATATAACTCGTAGTTATGGCGTTGTAAAAACTCGTGGTTTTTGTTTAAATGGAAGTATGGAACTTTTGCACGTATATTGTTTTGTACTTAAATTTTCCAAGAGTTATGATGTGTATATAATATCTTGCATTGAGTCCACAACTTATGTATTGAGTCCGTAACTTAATACATAAACGGTTCATAACTTTAACAAACGTGCAAATAGGTGTGTAGCGTGCTACACTTATCATTTTGAGGAACCAAGGGTCTTGGTTTCTTAGTTCGCTTAAACTTGCACAGTGTGCATTGTTGCGCATTCGTCGTGGGATGCATACTAAAGTCATAGTCGTGTATGAAGTTAGTGAGTTTGTGTACGAACTTAGGAGTCAATTGTTTTGAATCCGTGTGGTGGTGTGCAGCGTACTGTGAATGCCACTCTATAGGAGTCAATTGTCTTGAGTCCATGTTTTGTTAAACGCGCACAGTGTGCATTAAAGTGCATCCATCGTGGGATGTACTGTTAACTTACTCCAACGTCTTGATAGTAAGGTGTTTAACAGGGATACGTGATCCGATGTTGATGGGTTTGCAACCCTCTTACTCAACGAGTATTTTAGTAGGTTTACTCATCCTGTTTGCCCTCGTGTGGTCTTAATATGTGCATGCACGCCATGTAGGCAATAATATAAATGAACAAAATTGAAACATAAATGTATGATGTAAGAAATAATGTTGAAATGTGTTGTGGAGTTAGTTAGAAACCACAACATTTTATTAATACTTGCAAGTTAAAAAAGTAAAGACAATTTCCTAAAAGAAAAAGTAAATACACTGACATTTATTGAGCGCTTACTAAAGTGCAGAGGTGTCAGTGTGTGGGCCGTAGCCTAAAGGTAGCATCTCTTGAGATTGCAAATGTTCCAGGTGCGTGGTAGCTCGTGGCCCTTCATGTCGCGCACTTTGTACGCACCGTCGCCTAATGCCTCTGTGACCTCGTAAGGTCCTTCCCATTTGGGTCCGAGTTTGCCCGTGTCTTTTGCGTGGCTTGCATCGTTGGCGCGGTATACAAAGTCCCCTGGTTTGAAAGAAGTGTTTCTGACTCTTGCATCATAATACTTCTTCATCTTTGATTTAGCTTTTGCTTCGCGGATAGCTGCCCTTTCGCGTTGTTCCTCCAACAGATCTAAGTCAATGCGTCGTTCATCATCGTTTGTTGTGAAGTTGACTTCCGATGTACGGATTGTTGGCATTCCAATCTCTGCTGGTATAACAGCTTCTGTCCCGTAGACAAGAGAAAAAGGTGTATCGCCGTTGCTGACTTTGATTTCTGTGCGGTGGGACCACAGAACATGCGATAATTCGTCCACCCATCTTCCTTTATGTCTGTCCAAGCGCGCCTTAATTCCTTCACCCAGACTACGATTCGCGCGTTCTACTAATCCATTTGTTTGTGGATGTTTAACTGACGCGAAGTGCTGTGTGATGTTTAACTGTGCGCACCAGTCTTTGAATGGGTTATCACAGAATTGTTTTCCGTTGTCCGAAATAATCTCTCCAGGTAGGCCAAAGCGGCATACAATATTATCCCAAACGAATCGTTTGACCTGGTTGCCTGTGATACTCACTACTGCTTTTTCCTCGATCCATTTGGTGAAGTAGTCAATGGCGACAATGAGGAACTTAAGCCCTCCTGCCGCGACTGGAAAGGGTCCTGCAATGTTAATTCCCCATTTATGGAATGGCCATGGTGAGGTGATGGGTGTTAACTCATGTTGTGGTCGGCGCGGAATGGGTCTGTGGACTTGGCAGTCGTTGCATCTTCTAATCATGTCTCGCGCGTCGCGGTGCATGGTAGGCCAATAGTACCCGGATCGCAAGGCACGCGCTACAACAGACCGTGGTCCTGAGTGCATGCTGCAAGCTCCGGCGTGGATTTCCCGGAGTACGTAGTCTGCCTGAAGAGGTCCGACGCACCTAAGCCATGGTTGTAGGAATGAACGCCGATATAGGATACCATCTCGAAGTTCGAATCTCTACGCTGTGCGCCGTATTCGTCGAGCGTCCTTTTGTTCCTGGGGGAGTGTTCCCTTGCTAATAAAATCCATGATGGGTGTCATCCATGTAGGATGTTCTTCCTCTATCACTGTGGATACTTCCATCTCAGAGATGGATTTGTTCTTCAAGGTTTCCACCAATACTTGTTTTGACAGGTGTGCGAAGCTTGTGGATGCGATTTTACTTAGCGCATCTGCTTTTTTATTTTCTCCTCGTGGGATTTGTTTGATGGAAAACTTGTCAAAATTCTTGATCAAGGACTTGGCCTTATCGAGGTATTGGATCATGTGTTCCTCTTGGGCCACATACTCGCCTAACACGTGGTTAGCTACTAATCGTGAATCCACATTGGCTTCTAGGTTACGTATACCCATTTGATTTGCTATGCGGAGTCCAGCCAGTAATGCTTCATATTCTGGCTCGTTGTTTGTGGCTGTGAATTCAAAACGCAGTGCGTAAGTGTGTTCTGTTCCACCTGGGTTAGTAAGGATAAGGCCTGCGCCTGACCCTTCTACGCACGAAGATCCGTCAGTAAATAGAACCCACGGTTCTTGTAATGGTACGTCAACCGTTGGTGATGGAGTATCAGCATCTGGCTTCGCGATAATGAAATCAGCCAATATATGTCCCTTGATCGCAGTGCGCGGCCTATAAGAGATGTTATGCTCACTCAATAACACGCTCCACTTTTGCAGCCGCCCTGATGCATCAGGTTTAGAGATAACCTGCTTGATGGGTTGGTCCGTAATTACAGCTATTGGATGCGCTTGGAAGTACCTGCGCAGTCTCTTAGCCGCAAATACTAAGGCCAGGACCAGTTTCTCCATAGCGGTGTAGTTAGTCCCTGTCTTCTTGAGGGCTTTGCTTACAAAGTATATAGGTGTTTGAACAGAGTTTCTGTCTGTCAGCAGCACCGCGCTGACTGCCCCATGGGTCGCTGATAGATACATGATCAGTTCTTCCCATGTTGGGGTGCGACAAGCTTGGGTAGCTCTGCTAGGTTTTGTTTGAGTTGCTGGAAAGCTTCTTCCGCTTCTGGAGTCCATCGAAAATCTCCCTTTTTTGTACACTTCGTGAGTGTTTTAAAGAGAGGAAGTGATTTGTCCGCCGATTTAGACAAGAATCGATTTAGTCCGGCTAATTTGCCGTTTAGTGACTGGACTTCTTTTAGTGTGCGCGGTGAAGGTAGTTCGATGACCGCTCTTGTCTTTTCTGGGCATGGTTTAATACCATCGGGTTCTATTAGGTATCCAAGAAACATGCCTTATGTTGCTCCAAAAGTGCACTTCTTAGGATTCAACTTCATGTTTATTCTTCCCAATGTCTTAAACGTTTCCTCTATGTCACGCACCAATTCCTCTTCGGTATGGCTTTTTATGACTAGGTCATCAACATAGACCTCCAAATTGCGCCCTACTTGCTTCTCAAATGCGTTATCCACTAACCGTTGGTATGTAGCTCCTGCATTTTTTAAGCCAAAGGGCATTTTTGTGTAGCAATACACCCCTTGACTCGTGTGGAAGGCTGTTTTTTCTTCATCCTCCTTGGCCATTTAAATTTGATGGTATCCTTTGTATGCGTCTAGGAAGCATTTAAAGGGATACCCGCACAAGGATTCTACTTTCCAATCGATTTCTGGTAGCGGATAGCAGTCTTGTGGACATGCTTTGATGAGATCGGTGAACTCCATGCACATTCTCCAGCTACCATCGCTCTTCTTTACCATCACTGGGTTGGAAAGCCACTCGTGGTAATAAACTTCTCGCATGATACCTGCGTCCACGAGCTTGTGCAATTCCTCCAGAATAGCTTTTGCGCGTTCTGGAGCCTGGCCGTGCTTTTTCTGCCGTATTGGAGGATATCCTTGTCGGATTTCTAGCTTGTGTTCTGTAATGGCTCTTGGCACTCCGGTCATGTGTTTGGGTTCCCATGCAATGATTTTTAGGTTCTTTTGCAATAATGCGCACACAGCTGCTCTGCCCTTGTCGGACAGTGATCCCCCAATTGATATCACTTGGTCAGGATAATCTGGGTGGATTGCAACTTTCAGGTTTGTCACCTTGGTCGTGTGCTGTTGTGGAGCGCGCGGAACTTCATCTGTCACTATGTTGCATTCTCTTGCAGATGCGGTGGTGTTGTAGAGAGTGACGATCCCTCCTTCCACTGGGAACTTGAGCATCCCATGTGCTGTGGATGGAACTGCGCACATGGCTGATATCCCTGGTCTCCCAATGATGCCATTGTATGACGAGGGAGACCTGATTACCATGAAGTTCATCCAGGCTATTGTGGAATGGTATTCATTACCGATTACCACAAGTATGCGTAGTTGTCCCATGGGCCAAATCTTTTCACCTGTGAATCCAGTCAGCGACGTCGTGGCCGGAATTAACTGGTTTTGTATCTCAGGTTTTAGCCTCTTGAAGCAGTGTTCGTACATGATATCTGCAGACGCTCCTCCGTCGACATACATGCGGTGGATATCGTGACCCCCCGCTTGTATCTCGATGGTGAGTGGTTCTACCACTGCGTTGTCCGCAGTAAGAGTGGGGAAAGAGATTTGGTTTCCCTTGGAAAATCTTTGGCTGATTTTTTGTTTCGTATTTCGCTGCCATGATTGTATCATGTATATTGTGTCAGTCTTATTTTTTGGTATCTCTTTTTTGGCCCCATTCTTTTGTCTATCTTTCCCCTCTTTAATGTTTTTAACGAGGTGGTCCATCTTCCCTTCTTTCACTAATTTATCAATTAGCTGACGTAGTTGAACGCACTCGTTAGTAGTGTGACCCTTCTGCCCATGGTATTCGCAGTATCCTCCTCCTATGCGCTTCTCTTCTGGAGTGCTCATAGGTGGAGGTTTTGTAAAATTTGCTCCTTCTGTCGCGAATATTTCCTTAGGGGTTTTTGTGAGTGGAACGTACTTGTCGTTATCCCTTCCACTGCCTCGGTTACGGTAATTCTTGTTGCGGTTGCCACTTTGGTCATTGGATTGTCTCCTAGACTGTTCTTGTGGTTTAAAGGTTGAGTAACCTTTTTTGCTGTCTGCCGCCGCTGCTTCCCCTTGGATGAAGGATCTGGTGCGCTTTGTTAGCTCATCAAAGCTTTGGGGTACTTTATCGTTTAGCTTCTGTATCAGCTCTAGGTTATTGATCCCGTTCATGAACACTGAGATTTTTAGTACCTCGGGACATGCCTTGACTTGTATGCATTCATCCTTGAAGCGCTCCATATAAGCGCTTGTGGATTCCCCTTGGCGCTGTTTCACTCTGGCTAGTTCCACAGGATTCTTTGCGCACTTCTTTCGTTGCGTGAAATTTAGGCGGAATGCCTTCCGCAACTCTTCAAACCCATTTATGCTTCGTCGTGGAAGCTTGCTGAACCATGTTCGTGCATTCCCTACTAAGGTAGAGTTGAACATATGGCACCACACAGGTTGTGGCCAATTTTCGATAGCAACCGCTGACTCAAAATTTTTTAGGTGATCATCAGGATCACATGTTCCATCATATGTTTTAACATTGGTAGGCATGCGCCTTCTCTTGTCATCCGAGAAATCGCTTATGCGTCGCGTGAACGCATCAACCTTTTGACGACGCCAAGGAAGGGAAATATCGTCATCCTCCTCGTACCGACGTCGATTTTTAGATTTCCAATGTCCCGTCTCTCTATCCTCGTTGTCCGAGGAGTTACTTGAAGAGGAGTTGTTCCTTCTGTGGTGCTTGCGCCGTTTTTCCTCGGAGTCCGAGTTTGAAGGGCTTGTACTTGGGGAGTAGTGTTTCCCAAGTCTATCTTGGATTCTTCTGCTTCCTGACCTTGAGACGCTTACGCTCGGTGAGCGTTGTCGTCCAATTCTATCTTGTATCCTGCGGCTACCAAGCCTAGCGTGGACATTGGTGTGCCTCACGTTGTCTTCGTAATCCTCCGAGTATTGAGAGTTAGATGCTGTACCAAGTCTATCATGAACATTGGTGCGCCTCTCATTGTTTCTGCGCTCGTAGTGGCGCGGTGGAGATTTTTCTTGGCCAAAGTCTGGCCGATTTTGCAGGCCCTGGCTTGACCTTCTTCTTGCCTCCTTTCGCATGAGACTAGTCAAAGTCTCATAATGTTGGGACACAAAATCGTTTAATGTCACCTCAGGGGTATCATCTTCTACTGCGAGGATGTCCGTCTCCACACGGGGTTCCCTCTCTCTATTAGGTGCTCCTGGCAGCACAGTGTTGTCCATTATGGGTGCCGTTTGGTGGGGAGTGGTAAAGAGAGTGCGCTGAACGTCCTCAGCACTTGAGACTACGGTGGTGGCTCGGGTTGTCCCCAAAGGCAATTCTACCGTGGTAGGGGTTGGAGTTATATTCGACTCGCGATGACTAGGCGCACTGGTTGTTCCAGAGATTGGCCTTAGAGTCGAATCTTGATGCTTCTTCCTATGTGAATCATCACGTGTTTTCTCCGGCTGCGAAGTCCGCTGCCCTGAGTTCTTGTTTTTCGGCATTCTGGTCTTGAGTTCTTAGTGTAGGGTCCCACGGATGGCGCCACTTGTTGATACAAAAGTTGGGCTTACCTTGTTTGGACTCCTGCTCTCATACCAATTAGAACTTTAGTCTTTGTGAAACCTGCGCACTAAGAAAGCAAACAACACCGTTAGGCTTATCGTGGGATTGTCTCCCACAATTAGACTCCGGCGTGAGAGTAAGTAATCGGTTTAGGGTTTAGTTGAAGAGTTAGGGATCGTGTGAATCGTACCTTTAATGAGAATATATTATTCTATATATAGGGGCGCAGAGACCGTGTAGGTTTCTTGCTCCTTACTCTTCGCACACGTGGTGCTTATCCGGAGTAAGTATATCTATTCCGTAAATAGAAGATCCTTATCCTATAACCGGGTAGTTTGATTGGGCTTTGGACTTCGTGAGTCCAAGCCATTGGTATTATGGCCCAAGTCATTTGTCATGATAGCCCACTCGTGGTGTGTTTGGGCCTAGTAATGTCTATCATTTGGGCCCGTGGCCCAACCATAGACTATACGTCATCATATATATATATATATATATATATATATATATATATATATATATATATATATATATATATATATATATATATATATATATATATATATATATATATCTACATTATATATAACAGGAGGCATTTGAAGTATATGTCCAGTCATTGTCCAGTCAATGCCCAGTAATTCAATTTCAGCCATGTCATCTGTCATGTCTTCACATGTAAACTATTTTTTAACATGTATTTATTTTTTTAATTTTAAAATCCGGAATTAATTTGTTCAAAAAATCCACTATAAAGATTCGAACTCTAGACCATCCATATATTATGTTGTATGTTTACCATTCAACCACCACAATTTTTTGGATAGATTATGTAATCCAAAGTGTATATAGGATAACAAGTAATTATCTCTTTTTAAAATGCCAATTATTGACTATTTTAAATAATCTCCAATAATAATCCGTATAAGAATTTTTGATATCATAAATTGTAAATCTTGAATATTTACCATATTCAAACGTTTTCCTCATAACCCTAATATCAATTATACGGTTTGTATATTTTATATTAAATCATGCAAATTATATTGTTTGTTTTGACGTATATTGATTCAATTTTTATTCTCAGGATACAGTTTGGAGATTGAAGGTGTTTTGATTTTTGTATGTTTTTCATCGTATAATCCATTGGCTTGATTTTGGATGAGTAGATGTTTTGTTTTCTTAAAAATTAAAGGTAACAGTAATTGAAGACACTACTTCAATTCAATCAGGTATCATTTTTCTCATGTTTTGATTATATTTTTAGTTGAAAATCTATATTTTTTGTGTGTACTGATTTAGTTGTAAATATTATATCCATCATAGGATTTTCTGATCTGATCTTACATATGCATATTCTGCTATTGTTTGTTCTTTGCATGATTACAACAGAGCTAAGCTTATCAGTAGGGCTTATGAACTTCCAGATTCAGTATGTGTTTCTGTTGATAGGAATGAAGTGTAGTTTATCTTGATATCGATTTTGATTAGGTAATACATTCTTAATTTTCAAAGAAAGCAATGGATTTGCGATCTCTGTAGAATTATTGAACTGTTTATGATAGTGGCGATTCTCATAAATGGTTTATGGTTTAAGCCGAGGGTCTGTACCACCTCTGCCCTCGGATAAATTAGCAGCAGCCTGTGGAAGAATGTCAAGTCTCGCATAATTAGTTAATGCACTACACATGATTAGAAAAGCTATGCGATAATAATAAAAATAATAATGATAGCGTGACTGTAGCCCAAATCGACCCATCAGTAAGGAAATGGGTCAAAATTGTGAGTTTGTAGGATCCTTTTACAAGCTCATTCTAAAGCATGAGTAATCACCATAATTCTACAGATATATATATATATATATATATATATATATATATATATATATATATATATATATATATATATATATATATATATATATATATATATATATATTGTTCATTACAACAATAACTTTATTTTGTTGATTGATTTTAACAATGACATTTTTATGTTTTTTCGCAGTCAATATGTACAAGTAGGATCAAGTGGATTTGGAGGATTATTTTCCAGAAAAAGCAGATACTCAGCAAGGTAAGTTCTCAGATATCACATGACTTTTTTTCAACTCCAACACGTAATATCATGTTGAATTGAAAGTGTAACGTATAGTAGGGTGTTTATGTGTCTGCGTCGTTGCCATTTAATATAAAATTTAACTAAAGTATAACATTTTAATTAGAGTATCCCCTTATTTCAGAAACTTTATAAGTGTACAACTAACTTAAATTTGCAAAAGTGCCTATAAAAATATATTCGGAATGCATACTTTGATCAAAATATTTCAGTTAAAGCTCAAAACCTAACTAACATTAAAATGATTCATTGTGTAGGGTCTAAAGTATTTTATGTTTGAAACCCAAGGTTTAATTTCAAATAATTCAGTTACTTAGCACTAATATGACAATTTCCCCAAGAAGACCTCTGTTGGGCCGACTTTTTTTCTTCTTCCAGGGGCGCTCTACCCACTGAGCTAATAGGCTCATGATTGGACTAAGTCAATTTATAATCTTTAACCTAAGCTATGAATCCAACACTTGATTTAGTGTCTCCTTTGTGAAGAGTTTCAAAACATGCCACCATTTTCTTCAAATCCATTTTTTAAAATCTTTTCCAGAACTTTCACAAAACCAAAATTACATTTCAAACACTCATTTTCCACTAAAACAATTACTATATCATAATTTATTTTTCGTTTTAACAAGGTAATCTTTTAATAAAGCGTTTGAGTTGTGAACCTAATTAAGTATCATGGATTTAAAAGAAAAACTACAACATCATCATTCACGTAGAAGATGATTTTAACCGTGGATCCATCATGGACCCTCAAAGGGTTGACCGTGTACAAGCTCAGCTAGCAACTGTGGTCAATGCTCATCACACTAATAGCGGATGACCAAGTGTCAGGTTGAGCAGCCCGACCACTGGACAAACTCATGCCGAGAGAAGGCTCCGCCATCTGATGATGGCTGATAAAGACTATGAAGAGAGTGCATATGATCCAGGTCGTAAGCCTTATGACATAGTAGTTACGGCTGAAGATTGTCAAGAAAAGGGATATTCAATTCTAAATATAACAATCACAGACCGTCAAAGTTATTATTTGACATGGTCTGTACAGTTACGGATTTGCAATATGTGGTTTTCCATGCTACCGTTAGCTCTATGGGGTCCATTGCTTTTCAGGTACGTGATACTTTTTTCACACTTTATTATTTAATAATGTAGCACCAATAAATATAAATTAGAATTACAGGAGTACTACATAAGGAAGAAAGATGGACGTACATTAATCTCAGAGAGTCAAATACAAGCAATCACCCGATGCATAATTGCAGCTGTAGAACGAAGGGTGTCACATGTAAATGTCTATGCTAAATTGTTTATTTGTTTTACCACAAAAAAATTGTTTATTTGGAAAATTCCACAAGATATCAACATACACCATTTTCATAATGGCCCTATTTGGTAATAGTGTTCGAGTACTAACCCAAGTTTGTTTTGGTCATATTTGGTAAATACTTAAAAAAAACTTTGATTAGTAGATTGGAGCCTAAAAATTACGGTTACCAAATTGGACAATTCCAAAAACTATGTTGCTATATGTCAATTTGGCTTTATTACACATATTTAATGTGCCATGTGTGTATATTCAACTGCAGGGATTGCGATTAGATGTGAAGGGTAGAAGTAGGTCAGGATTATTATTAGATGTTACAATGGCGTTTCGTGAAAATGGGCTTTCAATCGCAATGGTTGAGATTGGAATACATGGAGAGAAGGCAGAACAATGGGGCAGCTCCAAAGTTTGCGCAGAGGGCATAATTGGTCACAGGAAGCTACAGGTTTAATTGGAGTGGTTACTTTAAGAAGTGTAAACATGTCTTATAGTTTAATATAGGTTTTCTGTTGTCATTATAATATCGGCTCTTTGTATCTTATTTTGGTATGTAACTTACAGAATATCTAATTTGTGCTATTTACATGAAAATAGGCAAACGACAAATGGCAGCGTTGGATGCACTAAACCAAGACGTGTGTCAGAAATTAGCGTTGCTAAAAGAGTGACTAAATCGAATCGCTAAAAGAGTGATGACTGAATCGAATGAAGCCGAGACTTGGTAATCTATGAAGCTAAATGCATTGTGGCTCTTTTTCGTTTTGCACAATTGTTCTAAACTATGATGCCATCTAATTATATATTTTGTTAACAGGAAAATTTGAATACATCTCTTCACAACTCATTGCTAGAAGCAATGCCCACAGATGGTCCTATTTAAGTAGGTAATAATGTATAAAAATTTATCAGGCCAGGAAAGTAGCAATGAGCAATATTATCCATGTTATGACATTCTTGATGCCATGGTAACGCAATTAGTGTTTTATTTTTCCAAAATGCTTAACTGGGTCATGTTTGACTGACAGTGAAGACGCCACATGAGCACATCATGGTGACGATAAAATTCATGAAACCTGTTAGCGGGTGTTTCAAGTGGCGGACGGGTGAGTTAATTTTATTCCATCTCATAATACCTACCATCTGATCACTATTATTCGTTTCCACTACGTCATTGTTTAACCAACCGAATATACAATACTCTTGCACGCCCCCAAAAATGTAATAGCAGATGTAGGTGGAAACACAAACTTACAATCAAACGAACCATGTTGATAAACCGGGTACACACAGACGATTACATTTATGTTTTGCATATGTATATTTAATAGGCAAGAGCTCATGGACTTCAACCAAGAAATACTGCTATATGCTGTTATGTGACAAGCAAGGTTTGGGGCCGATAAAGAGTTAAGGTCATGGAGAGTGGAATCAAATTAAAAAAATGGAAGAAGAAATGCGGATACAAAAACGATCTTAGCTTAGAAATCTCATTGAAATGGTCAGGCTTACCTCATTTTTAATTTAAAATGTATATGTAGTTTGTGGTTTAAGTTTGATTTTAGTGTTTTTGTTGTCGATTAATTGGTATGTAGGATTTAATATTGTACTCATTGATGTAATGTGGAAAAATGCATGTGGTTGTGGTTCCAGAGTCGATTATGAAGAAGCAGAAGCCGACGAAGGACGTTGATGGGGACTGAGAGCTGAGTAATTCATGTCCTAAGTAGTGGTTTCTCACGACAAAAAGTAAACATCTCAAAAATGAAAGTGACTTCGCGACATATAAAGTGATTTTTGCAAAAAGAAATTGGATTTGATAACATGTATCTGAATCGTGTTTGTCTCACTAAGAAAAGCTATTATTGATAATGAGTTTGATACTAAAAAACTTGGTTAAATGGACAGGATGGATGGAGGCCCATGCTCTGCAGCTAGCAGAACAAGCTACAATTTAAGAGACGGGCTATCTCGCTCTACAGTTCAATTATTGTCAAGGTTTAGAATGGTTTCAGTAGTCCTAAAAGTTACATTGTCATAATAAAAAAATTGAATTATTATAATAAATAAATTAAATTTAACAAAATGACATTACCAAAAAGAGGTTTATGATTGCAAACATCAAAAGGTTTATTCTTTCCCAGGCTACCTGAGTTAATATATTTAAATTTTGATGCGCAATTTTCATTAAATATAAGAAACAGTATCGGAATCTTGTCAGCCTAGAATGTAATCAGGATGGTCTGAGCTATATGAATGCTTTGACAAACATATGTCGCAGGTCTGTAGGTGGTATAGTTATTAGAGACCCTGATTTGATGTGGAGCTGTGTTACGAATACAATCTCTGCTGCTGAAGGAACATTGTTGTTGGATAAAGGTAAAAGAAAACTTTGTGACAATTTTGCTTTGGCTGTTTTAAATTTCAACCTTTTGGTTTCTGCTTCAGTTTTTACTAAATCTTAAAATACTATATTTCCTTTCTATATATTTGGGATCTCCTATTCCACTTAACCCAGACAATGGTGTGCTTTCTATAGATGCGGCAAACTGGGTTGGTTGGGTAATGTATCAAACCAGATATGAAGAGGAAGTAGTAAAGATGCATATGATGGAAAAAGGTCACTGCAGATTCCACTATGGTGATGGTGATGAAGTGGAAGAAGATAGATTGGACGAATTCTATTATAGCAGCAGGTATATATGATCAATTATATTGTCTCTAGAACTACAACAATATAATACTAAAAATTGGTGGACATATAGGAGTTTTATCATGACCAAACTGATAGAACTACAACAATATAATACTATTAATTTGTTTAATTTAAACATCAAAGCTAGACAATATGAGATTACTATGTTATACAAGTACATTATATAATCATGTTAACCAGCTTAGTTATAAAGTAATTAAAGTTTAAAAAAACTATGACATAAAAAAGAGAACATAAATTAGAAGTTCGCCAAAGAAATATACTAGGAGAATTGCTAATAAGGCATCTTGCACTTCAGATTAAGCCAACTAATTTTCAGACCGAGCTTGATAGAACAAGGCACTGCACTTCAGTTACCATTTATATTCAAATGGAAAGAGTTTCTGTTTAAAGTCTGCTACGCCATGACCATTAATAAGAGCCAAGGTCAATCACTAAACAAAATCAGAGTCTACCTACCGGAACCAATATTTGGTCACGGGCACCTCTACATCGCACTTTCTAGAGCCACGCCCCATGTACTTCTTAATCTCCATGAACATACACACGTTACCTACTTTTTCTTGCAGCCTCGACAAGTATGTCCAAGCAGGTTATGTTCCCCTCACAATCGAACATCATCCCTGAGACTGACTTCTACTCTAACGATTTGTTTCCTGATGTCTTCTAAAGTTCTGATCAGTTTATTCTGACCCAACATTCAGATAGGGGTACAAGGTCAAATGGCAGGTTTGTGAAATTAGATAATATATTTGTTTTACTATCACCCTATTTGTTTCGATAAATAGCTTTCTATTACACCAATTTCCATGCGGAATAGAAAACCAGTAACCTATTTACCATTCAACATAAATTATAAAATCCTAGAAACCCGCTTCTACCTAGGTCCAACTCTCATGTGGTTAATGGAGTCTAGACTCCCCTGTTACTTCCCTCCCATGCTAATGAACTTTTGAAATGGTAAGTTTCATTTGAAATATTACCTTTCATGTTACTTGAATGCCAAGTGAGGAAGTTAAAAACAAAAGTGGATCTCAGAATTGGGATAGACAATACTTAGGTCAACAATTTTACCTCCGAGTTTATTCACCGGTAAATTCATGGAGCGACGAGTACCCAATCGCAAAGAACGCCATTACTTGCGGCCGAGCAAGTGGTCGCAAGACACGTCCTTTGTAACTGTAGGTGCACCGTCTAGGATTTGTCACAAAAGGGTGACCAGCTCTACATTTCAGGATTTTAATCATTCTTCATGATATTGATTATTCATCATTTATGCGCCTGTGATGCAGTTTTCGCACAGGTTGTTAAATCTCCTTCTAAAATGATACGAAGAGGCGTTTTATTGCCAATAACATTTGAAAAATTATCTTCACTTGGGAACCAAGTAAGCAAATCTCTACTGATTACAAGTAAGCACATCTTGCAGTTCTATTAGCCGATAATCCACAAACGTGGACTTATCAGCTTTTTCAAGCTCAAATAAGCCTATACGCCTGGAAACTAAACTAAGCGCAGTCTTTTACACTAATATAGCTTTGTTTTAACTGTGTAGGTGTAAATGTGCAAGGCACTTCTAAATCAGCTTACAGAAGATTCAAAACCAAGAACAGAAGTGTTTCGATATCCATCCCTGTGAACTCTATTGAATTAAATTCTGGTGCACCAAATCACATTTGCTTTTCAGGTCCTTTACGAAGTGATAAAATATCTCCCGCAGAGCCTACGGAACAAGACCAAAGTAAAATTTATAAACATCAAGAAGCAGATGATGGTAAAGAAGCAAATAATGAACATTAACATGAGCAAAAATCTAAAAGAAGAGCTATGAGTCGGATGCATCAGGACTGGACCGTGATCGATGCTAAAGAGTAAAGAAGATATTTATATCTATTTTTAGCAAAAACATTAACAAATATGGTAATTCTTTTGTTTTAATCTAATATAGCCTGTACCTTTTGGCTTTTGCATATTGAATTTTACTAAAAAGATATGGAGAGTGCTTGCGTTAATGAACAGAATACAGTCACTGATGAACTAACTCAAAGGATACGAATACATAAAGAGCTAAGGTTTAATATGAATTCACCCGAAACAATAGATTTCTTGATACATAAGATATTTTCTTCATTTGAAAATGCTTTATTTATTCTTAAATTGGGTGAATCTATTGGCCAGCCTATGGCAGCTGCCTTGCCATCACCCAGCCTTCCCGAGTCAAAAACATCCACATGTAGCTGGCTTCAAAGCAAAGAATTCGTGTGTGACCAATATTTTGTACATCACCAGGTAGCTGGCTTCGGTTTCTGAATGCAAATGGTTACATAAAGATATGTGACTTTGGGCTTGCAAGAACAGCAACTGAGACGGATTTCATGACCATATATGTTGTGACCAGGTGGTATAGAGCCCTCGAGTTGTCTTATAACTGAGGAACTCCCCTCCCCTTTACACTTTCTATTGACTTACTTTTAGTCAGGTCGGGCAGTGCGCAAATACAGGCTTGGGTTGATTCTTGAGCAAAACATCAATTGGCATGGGAGACATCATTATGTAGCCTTTATGTCATGTTATGAAAGACATTTCCAGCATCTTATATGGTATATTTATTTTCATTACTCATTCAATATATGTCTAAATTTATTTTTTATTATCATAATCATGCTAATTTATTTGTAATGTAACAGCAGTTTGTGGCAATGTTCACTAATGACACTTCTTTAATGGAACTCATGGAAGACACATGTTTGTTTAATCCTTATATATATGCAAGTCAACAAGAACCTTAAGATCACAGTTAAAACAACATGTAATACCATTCGTTGGTATGCTTATTTATCTATTCTCAAATCTTTTTTAATGTGGCATTCTTTATTTTTCTCTATGGATTTGTGTTGAAGTTGTGTTGACAAATTGTGTTCACTTTCAGATGAAGGAATTGATTTAGGTTATATTTTATCATAAACGGGTTAAAGTGAGCATAAAAGTCTCAAATGATGTAGATATAACACTCCATGTAGTGCTCAAAAGAAATCATGACAAGAAGTTTGTATGAAGATCAATGAATGTACGCCAAAGGTTTATTGATAGCACTTATTTAGTTCTATATAGTATAGGATTTCTACATGTAAACCGGAAAAGAATCATATGTACTTTATGTTTTTTTTTCCTAAGACATGTATTTGGAGTTTGCTATGTTCTGTAACTATTTAATTAGATTCATACAATTCATCTTTTGGAGAAAATCGTTTTAGTTAACTTGAGTATATAAATTATTAGACACAAACGCATATATGTAATGCATATCGAAAAAAGTTCTATCACTCTTTTTTTATTATATCAATTTCTTAAATTATTGTATATATCATGACTATATACATCTTATAATCACCCGTCGGACTGGCTGTTCCTTGATACTCTCTCTTATAATATCTTCCAACAATAATTACAAGTCATGCCCTCACTGGTGCTACTAACGTGCCTGAAATCATCGATCATGCACTTTTAAGTCTTGGTCGTCTTGATCAATGTAGAAAGGATTATGATAGCGGTTTGGAGGCATGGCCGGCGACTCTTATTTTTGTTGTTTGTATATTAATGAGATATCATTGTACATAGTTCCTCTCTATTTTATCATTTATCTTGATATATATATATATATATATATATATTTTTTTTTAATTTTATCACTATATTATTTTATATTAATAAGATATTTGCCGTTCATCACTATTTATTTACGTCCAATTAAATTCGTCAAGTAATATTATGAAACATAAGTATAAGTATAAATGCGAGAAATCGAAATGTGAAACAAAAGTTAGTTAATGATTCGTATGTATTAAAAATTGCAGATTGCAGGTAATTCCATGCCATTTGCGTTGTTTGATTAAGTTAAAGAAATATCAACACAACCTCAAACGTTTATATGTTATTATAATTTTGCGTTAACTAATACTATCCAAAGAATAATTATAAGTCATGACTGCCTATTGTGCGGGCTTCGAATCTTTAAAAATAATTTCCCGTTTGCTTTTTCAGGAGTTAGAGTGGCCTCAGTTGGATCATAGTTATATAGTGATGAGGATGATAGCAATATGGGTAAAACCTTTTCATTCAACATGTACAATTTTCAATCATTTTTTTACCACTCTTCTTTCACTATAGTAAAATATGTCAACGATAATTATAAGTCATGCACGCCCATTGGGCGGGCTTTGAAGTCTAGTATATATATATATATAGGGTAAGGTTCTAGAGAAAAGTCCACTTTGGTAGAAAAGTGAGAAAAAAAGTTATTAGGGGTTAATTTGAAATATCTCAAACTTCAGGGGTCTGTCTTGAAACATGCCCCCACCACCCACCCACCCCCCACCCCACCCCCCACCCCCCACCCCCCCCCCCCCCCCCCCCCCCCCCCCCCCCCGCCGAAAAAAAAATTTTTTTTTCCCCGCCAAAAAAAAAATTTTTTTGGGGCAAAAAAAATTTTTTTTTTTTTTTTTTTGGGCCAAAAATTTTAGTGCATCTGGGTTATAAAAATTGGTGCATCATAGTTATAATTGAGATGCACCAATTTTTATACTGAGATGCACTAAAAAAAAAAAGTGCATCTGGGTTATAAAAATTGGTGCATCATAGTTATAACTGAGATGCACCAATTTTTATAACTGAGATGCACTAAAAAAAAAGGTGCATCTGGGTTATAAAATTTTGGCGGGAAAATTTTTGGCCCAAAAAAAAAAAATTTTTTTTTTTGGCCCCAAAAAAAAATTTTTTTTGGCGGGAAAAAAAAAATTTTTTTTCGGCGGGGGGGGGGGGGGGGGGGGGGGGGGGGGCGGGTAGGTGGGTGGGGGGGTAGGGTGCAAATTTGCAAAAAAACTCCTTAAAGAATGAAGGAAAATACAATTAGGTCCCTGTAGTTTGGTGTGAAAAAAAGGAGGGGTTGATTTGTACACTTTTCTCACTTTTCTACCAAAGTGGACTTTTTTCATGAACCCACCTCTATAATATATATATATATAGATAAGTATATATATATATATATATATATATATATATATATATATATATATTATAATATATATATATATATATGTATAGAATTTCTTGAAAGAATTTCTTGAAATCTCTTACGGCCATGGCATATTCTTCGTCATCACTTTCGGAAGATGAGCTATCTTCGTTGTTGGATTCCTTTCTAGCTTTCAAGGCGATTGACTTGCTTTGCTCTCGTTCTCCTTTGACCATTTCGG